>JAJJMB010015994.1:375287-432352 GCA_023531105.1 Papaver atlanticum
ACGATAATAAGTTCTCTAGACTGTATAGAGTCCGTAGAAGCGGAATATTCAGAAATATTCGATAATGCAATAGTATGATGCAATATGCATTGCAACGTGCATGGAGTTATATGGCGACAAATTAGTATCCGGATAATTATCTCCAAGGAAACCCCACCCACCATTATAGTTTGGCTACCAACTGAGGTGATCTGTCCTAAAGTATACCCTAATTTGGTTGGCTGCACAAGGATCACAAAACCAGTTTTTGTTGGTCTTATCTCTTACTTGATTCCGATTCTTCTCTTTCGAATCATCAAAGTTTATCTATCCCTACAGTGAAACCAGTACAATCTCCTTCACAAAGAAACAAAGATCATCAAAGGACTCATTTCCATTTTCACACTGATTTTAAAAAGGAGTTGGCAAAAGCCACCACCTCATCTTTCTTCATTTGGGAAAGTTCTTAGACAGTGGAACTCTACTTATAAAACAGTACCAATAGATTATTATTTAAGGAGGTTTCTCGAAAAAGTATCCTGCATCTGCACCGACCTAGTATGTGAGCAAGAAAGTGACTTTGAAATACTACCAAAATTTCTCTGTACTCTTACAGGGTATCAACAGACGTGTTCCAAATGAGTTTCTATATTTTAAGGTATTAAGTAGATGTGGGTTAGCTTGGTTACTTGATATGAAGTCCATACTAGTACGTACTGTAACAGTCTAGTCTTTGGAAACGCCAAAGGCTCACATGGCCAATGGGTATAGTAGGATTACTAGTACAAATGTGTAGTTTTCGACTTCTTTATCATGCAACCAGATAAAACTGGGGAAAATGGCACTTGGCTCGTGTTGTGAAGTTAAAAGTTTATTTCAGTGCATAATGTGGACAAAGCATGTTAGCCTTGAGAGCACCGACGAGAACAGAAGAGAGAAGAGTCACGTCCCATGCTTCAAAACTTATTCAACTGTTCAGTTTAGTAGAAAAGACGAGAGAAAATGCTGGTCGATTTAACACACAATCAAAGAACGATTCAGAACCAGGCTGCAGCAGCTAAACCAAATTCAAAAAGTTGAAAACATTACAATCTCTTCACTGAATGGCGAAAAAAACATAAACACAACCATATATTAACCACAACAATATCCAATACTCGCAAATCAAAACACTAACTACATCCTAAACATCTACTGGTAAGTTCTGAAAATCTAGAGACTAAACTACAATCAACTCTTAGGTGAGGCCTTATCAGCTCCAGTCTGTTGACCACTCTGAGAAGCTGGGGTAGTATCGTTGGAGCTAGACTTCTGCGCTGCAGCACCCACATTACTATCACTAGTATAACTAGCAACCTTAGAATCATAAGACTGCCCATAACCTGGTTGAGTAGCAGGCTGCGATGCACCATAAGGTGGAACCTGACCATAACCAGGTTGAGCAGCAGGCTGTGGTGCACCATAAGGTGGAGCCTGCCCATATCCTGGAGCTGAGCCATAACCTGATGGAGTGCGATACTGAGTTGAATCTTGCTGTGCATACCCTGATTGTGGGGGAGCTAGTGTGGAAGGCGGTCCGTACCCTGACTGCATCGGGGCCGACGGAATGCTGCTTGTTTGGGTGCTTGAAGGAGGTGGAGTCTGACCATAAGCTGCCTTCTGCCCTTGAGGGGGTCCATACCCAGCCTGAGCCATAGGTGGAGGTGTTGGTTGGCTTCCATAACTTGTTTGAACTGACCCTTGAGGAGGATAGCTTGGGGGAGCATTAAGCTGCTGACTACCAATTCCGGCTGATGTTGGAAGCTGGACAGGTGCTACCTGTGAAGTTGGAGGTGGTACTTCAGTAGGTCCTTGTGCTCCATAAGTAGGTCCTTTAGCTGAAGAACCATAACTCTGTTGGCTCTGGTCATAGCCTGCCTGTGACCCACCATAACCAGGCTGTGCTCCAATTTGTGAACCATAACCAGGTTGAGGTGCGGGTGGGTGATAAACACCATACATATCAGTATAACCTTGTTGTTGCCCAGTTGGAGGTTGAGCATAACCAGAATCTCCATATGATCCCCCATGCTGCTGACCGTAAGTGGCTGTCTGACCATAACCATAACCGTAACCAGCGGTATCTGTTGCGGTTGAAGCCCCGCTCTGTGGTTGCTGACTGTAGTAATCATATCCAGTACCACTGCCCTGCGGATTGGTTTGACCGGATGTTTGGTCCCACCCAGATGGATATCCACCTGATGTTGGTTGTGTTGGATACCCAGGATAAGATGTACCACTGCTACCCTGAGGTGCCTGACTAGGATATGCTCCAGGCTGCTGCACGTAACCATAACCAGTTTGCTGCATTGGGGGAGCCCAACTTGGAGGACGATAACCTTGTTGAGGAGGATATCCTCCACCCATAGGTGGATTTCTGACCCGATTCTGCAACAGAGTTGTCTATAGTGAACCGAAATAACCTTTCTATGCATTTATTAAAACTATATGCGAAATTGAACACAAGTGAAATACAAAATGATGCCAGAAAATAAAAAGAGACGGAATTAAAGGCACAAAAGTTGATAGAATACTACATCAAACAAAAGCACGCAATACGTATGCATACGCATTAAGAGAGTAAAGCCACCTACATACCGCACGAAGGTGGTATACTTGCCACATGCCAGCAGATGCGCATCCTCTGCCTAATCGAAGTGCATAGCGTACAAAATACAAGTGACAAATACTATACAGGTATATCGCATAAAAGAATGAGACAACCGGAACTCTAGTTAAAAGCATTGAGCTTTGGGAGGAGATACCATGTCCTTACAGCATACAGATATAGCAATAAATTATGGCTAGGAGAAGATAACTAAACAAAGAAGCAACAAAACTTGTTGGCAGTTGAGAACAAACACCAAGTTCTGACATCAGAATAATATCCTAAAACCAAAATGGACAAGAAAAACGAGTATCAGCACATGTTTCTGAACTAAGATGACAGCAGGAAATACATGTATACAAAGTACATACATATATATATATATATATATATATAGAGAGAGAGAGAGAGAGAGAGTTTTGAATGCCTAAACAATTGCTTCCACTGAACAACATTTCAAAAAACATTGACACAATACACTCATAAGATAAAGCTCAAACTTTCATATCCAGAACTCCTGAGGAAAACGTAACTTTTACAAAATTCTTATTTGAAAGTCCCTAATTATGCAGCAAAACAATATTCAACGTATATAAATAGAAGTGCCTGCTCATGACCCTGCACCATAATAGGCTCATAGATTCAAGCGTAAAATTTTAGGCTCATAGATTCAAGCGTAAAATTTTAGGCTCATAGATTCAAGCGTAAAATTTTATATAAACAAAATTCAGCAACCTAAACTCCTAAAGCTTCTAGTCGAAAACCAGTTATTTGTTAGCGAACAACAATCAAGGTATTGACTACCATGCTATAAGACTATCAACACGAGGTGTATGCTCATAATCCTGCACCACGTTATCATTATCCAAAAATCTAATCTGAAAAAATAAATGCAACAGTGAACATAACCATTTAAAACTCGTGCAACTAAAATCCTAATAAGCAGTCTCTTAAGCACTGAACTAGAGAGATAATTCACCCTATTTATATTTACCCTGGAAATCAAAAGCCATGTGTCAATTTAAAAGGTTCGCAGTACATCATAAACCATGGAATTGAACAATCTCCACATTCTCAACTTGTAAAAGTAGCGTCCAAAGTTAGACGATACAACCTCCTTGTCCAATCCCAATATACACCAGGATGAAATTTTTGGCGCCTAAGCTGCAGATTACCCAAAAAGAACCAAAAAACCTAGGAACCAAAGGCACTGCAGATTCAAAACCTCAAGATACAATGTGAACAATAAGATAACCTGATCCACAATTGTTCTTGTACAGAATATGCAACAGTAATTGATTTTCTATCAATAACAAACTACAATAAGCATTTTCTAACCATAAACATACATACTAATGAAGCTACAGGTGAAATATGAATATGGTTAACCCAGGTAACAAAAAAAGTGGCATGACATTATGAGAAAAATAGGAGATCAGAGGAATTGAAAACTATAAATTTGCCTCGGAGCAAAAAAGTTCATTTTAGAAACAACTTTTGAGGAAGGGCACCATATCACAAATTTCAAGGTCTACAGAAAAACCAAAGCAGTCATGTTCGTATCCCTAACACATAGTACATATCTATAACCAGCAAAAGAGAGATATATGCCTTAACGAAAGTCCTCACTAGGGTGTGAAACCACATCAATAACGAAGAAAAACAGTCAGACAGACTGTTCCAAAATGTATTCACATAACTATAGCACTAATATATGATCTAGGCCTTATAAATCAGTAATCACTTCTTTGCAAGAGTTTCAATTTAGAGCAAGAAACTTTTGGGTAAAACCTATACGCATAAATCTACAAGTTAACAATTAACAAGGGTCTCCAAACATACCTCGCTGATGACCTCATTAACCAATTGTTTGGCATATTCTATCTGTTCAGGAGTGCCGTCGATATACACAGTTCTTTCTGTTGAGGTATCACCAGGTGGCGGATGCAATGGTATCACCTAATTAATAATAATAGCATAACAATGTCTTTAGAATCATAGGCAAACATAGGGTGCCAAATACAATGGTTAGAAAGTGGAATGAGAAAATGCAAGGAAAACAAAACCTGGATACGAGCGCCAGAACTAGCTTGCATTTGTTTTATGGTATCACCTCCTTTACCAATGACCAAACCAACCTGATAAACCAAAATTCATCAAACAAATGTCCAAGTGGAACTAATAGGTATACAAGATCTGCAACTTTTGCTTGCCTTATTGTTCGCAACTTTCATTTGGTATTGCACAGCTCCAGGTTGCCCTGTGAACCTTCGAGGAACAGCACCAGACCCTCCTTCGGTATCAACCTGCATCGTAATTGATTACAATGTTAATAGGCATCAGATTCAAAGCTCAAAAATCAAGTTTCAAAACAATAGCAGTGTCTAAACCAGTTCAGACTGGGACATGTTTTGAGCACTTGCAGCAGTGCATACTCAAACCAACTCAGAAGCTAGCCCACATCTTTTTTGGTTATTTTTTATGGATTTGCTGCCTACGTAGTCGCAAATACACAAAGCTAATTTTAACCGTCTATGCTGTGTGGATGCTCACATGTATATAAGAAAAATGCTAGATTAAGTACTATCTTTGAAAAAGCTATTAGCAAACTAAAATTGACACCTCTAATATAAACCAAAAAGAAACAACAAAGAATTATCCAGGCATCATTATAGACTTCAACAACTGCTATGGTTTCAAGTTTACTTCAGCAAGATTTGACCTTAGAAAACACTTTTGCGGTGCCAAATATCAGCTTAGCTGAATATGAGGATACTACTTTGTCCATATGAATTCAACTAAAAAGAACTCACACAAGTTAAACTTCCAACAATTGACAATTGAAACAAAAAAACAACGTAGTACCTCAGCGAGAGCTTCGTTAATCAACTGCTCAGCTCTGTTAATCTGATCAGGAGTACCCATAAGTTCAACCCCTCGAGTTGGAGCATTACGGTCAGCTTCCATGTCTCTAGTAATCTGAATCTTAGCTCCTGACATAAGCTGAAGATTCTTAATCTTATCACCACCTCTACCAATTATAACACCAACCTTTCCATTCGGAATCTCAATTTTCTTACTTCCACCTTGAGAAGAACCATATGAAGTTGGTACTGCAGAAGAAGCCATATTCATACCACCGCCATAAATCGGCATTTGCTGAGGTTGCTGCTTCTGTCCATAATCTGTAGTACCAAACGAAAATTCCACTAATTAAATCTCAGTAATAAAGATCCCTAGAGAGCTCGAGGGAGACAGAGAGAGAGAGGGAGGGAGGGAGTTACCATTAGGTTCATCGTTGTAGCCATCGCCGTTTTCGAAACGAGGACGTTTAGCTTCAGCATTACTGAAAATTCGAGCAGCGATTTCTTGAGCTTTTTGTTTAGCTTGTTGAATCTCATCATTAGGAGAAGGATTATAGGAATTATTAGGGTTTTGTTGTGTTGAATCGATGATTGGAGCTGAAAAACCAGATGGACGACGAGATGAGTATGACGGTGGTGATCTATCATGATAATCTTCATGTTTTCTCTTGTTATTATCTGTTGTTGTTCGAGTTGAGTATTGTGAATCTTCCGCCATTGAAGATGATGAAGAAGAAACCCTACAGGAGTGATTTTTTTCTGGAGTGTTTTTTTTTTCGCTGCTGGTTTTAGAGTAAAGAGAGTCTTTAATTTATTTAGATTTCGGGGTGGGGGTGGTTGGGTGGGGTGGGGAGGTTCTTCTTTTGGGAGAGGTTAGCGAGGACCTGACCTGACCTTCTAGGGCAAGGCAAGACAATTGGTGCCTGAAATCTCCCGGTTCTCCGCATAAATCAATGGAAAGTCGACAGATTCATACCATGTTTGTTTGCATCTGACTCGCGATCTGGATGTAGTCAACCTCTAACTCGTCACAAGTCAAATGTCAGATCGCTTGTTTTCTATTTTGAATCAGGTCTGACTCGATTTCTGATTCAAACCTAACATTTGACTCGAATCCGTTTGAGTCAGCTAACAAGGACGACTCTCCTGACTCATGGGATCAAACCACTGAGTCACATAACAAACATATTGAATCTGATCCGTATGAGTCAGGTGCTTTCAGTCAGATCCAGATGACTCAGATGAGTTAGGAGTAAACAAATATGGTGTCAGATCAAGATACACCTCCTAAAAAAGTAGATACAATGTTTCAAAGTTCTCTTTCCATGGATGTAGAATGATTATGAATTTTCTAAAACAGCAATTTAAGCTAATCCCTTGATCTGGAAAATATACCTAACATTGTGTTCAGTTCGGGTAATCAGGAGCTCGAGAATTGAATTTCGAAGGAATATGTCAAGTTTCCCCAAAACAAACGGTTTCAAAAGAATCAGAATTAGGAGTCTGATTCTCTCGAATGCGTTCTTTTCCATTTCATTGTTTTTTTAGTAAAATAAAATCATATTTCATAAGAAAATAAGTGAATGAAGTTAGCTCTTTCATTGTCCCTTTCACATCAAAACCTGAATTGGGAATTAGCTCTTTCATTTTTCATTTTCTCAACTTCTAAAATCGACTAAGCGAAAGGAAGAAAACCATAGATAATGAAGGGTGGAGATCGGACATGGTTAGATTATATTTTGTTCGATTTCTTCAACTGTATCTCCTCTAATTGCAACTTATACCTTACTTCTCTAAACCTTAATTTCATCTTCTACCATAAGTTCTTCTTTTTTGATACAAAACCAAGCAAAGAGGAAGAAAACAATTCTTATTGAACCATTTTCAGTTTATTTTCAATTTTTCATCTTTGTTTAAGGTTGTAACTAACTGGTCTTCTTGTATTTCGTTGTGAGAGTTTCGTTTTATGCAACTTTGGCAAGTACCAGTGCAAAGCCAGGGTTTCCCAGGGGATGGAGGTGTAACCAATACATGAATATAACTTTGTGATTGAAGTAAAACTTGAACATTAAGGTTGTTGTTCCATAGTAGGCATAGTCCTCCCATCCTGCCAATATTTTAGGGACAACGAAATGGTTTTTAAACTGTAGGGATTGTGATATGCTTCTCATATGGTTATCATTTGTTAAGGTTTATGAAAGAAAGAGGATGTTGGTCTTATGAAGAGATACCCAACCTTTGAAATGTTGGATTGTTGTCCGTTGGTTGATTCCTTGACAGTTCCAAGATAGAATATTCATTATAGTCCACTAGAGTTGGTCCAAGAATAAATGATACTTAGATAAAGATAGAAATATCGATATAATAACGGTATGGTGTAAAAGTTGGCAGATATTATTAATTGGGCAATAGCGGAAGAATTCTATATAGGCCCTAAAATGGGTTTAATAATGATAAGGCAATGAAAGACGCGAGTTTAGAAGGTAGGTTTTAGGTATGTGTAAACGAAACGTTATGAATTTGTAGGAAGAAAGTTAGAGATATAGATGATTTAGGAGATGAGCATCAAGGTAGGTTGTTAGGCTCAGAATAAAATGATGGGCTTTTGGGGATGGGTTTCTAGAGTGGGTGAGAATTTGAGAAAGTGTAGGTGTAGAAGGCTATGAATTATAATCAATTAACTTGTAGATGGATTTTGAATGATATTGAGGAAGAGCAGATGATAAAAGCTAATAAAAGATGCCTAAAGAGCAAATAAAGATGATGAAAGAGCACAAAAACTCTAAGATGAATGCAGATGATCTAAATGGTATATTTGACTTGCTAATAAGTAGTCTAAAATAAATGCATAAGGTGAGACCAAATGAGGAGATATCTTAGAGAGATGGGATAACATTGGCAAAAATGAATATGATTTATATGGATGCTTTAATATGTACAAGAGAAGGATGCACACTGAAATTTCATACATTCATATCTGATGTATCTTAACTAAGTATAACTATTACAGGATCCAAGCTAAATTTACTATTATGTTACTTAAGCTTATACAGACTAGAACAAAGAAACTGTCATAACTGATATAATGCCAAACCTTCATAACTGATATATTTTTGCTAATAATAAGGATACATAAACAAGGTAGAGATACTATAATAATACTTATAAGTAGAGAGGATGTAGACTAGTATAACAGAAATAGAAATTAACCATAAACACAATGAGCAGAACCAAAAAGGTGGCAAGTTATCCACCAGCTCAGAAAACCTAAATACCAAATAGATTATAAGAACACTAATGCAGACTAGAAAAACTAAAAACAATAATTGAAACCAAAAAAGGTGGTAGATATATCCACCGACCAATTTGATGTGACATTGAAGTATAAACTGGATGTGGCATTCCAAAAAAGGATCTTGGTATTGGCATTACTGGCTGTTACTTGCTGGTGCTGATGGAGGTGTTGATTGTATTGCAGATTCATGCTTATGATGGATATCTTTATTTGTAGCAGTGCTGACAGAGTTGGAGGTGGATGGAAAGTTTGCTTGCTCCATGGTAACATATATGAATCTTTTCAAAGGTTGATATTGAGCAGTCCATTGATCAAACTCTTAAGTGGACACCTTTCTAGATATACTTGCGCCTGATGAGGATTCCTGTATTAAGGAGATATGCTTGATGATCAGGGGTTTGTATTTTGAGGGATGGACCTGCAAGTGTGTTTGAAGGGCTTGAGTTGTGACCATTTGAAATGGATTCAGCATCCTCATTGTATGAAACTAAATATCTTCTAGGGATGTGATCCTATTATACTGCATTGATCTCAAGAGGATGCACAAATTCATGTTCAAAGGATTGGTCCTTATTGATAGTGGCATTTGCTTCTACACCCCAAACTACAGAGATTGTTCTTTCAAAGTCTGATGAATTGTCAGAATGAAAACAATATTGCTTATAACCTTCACCGTCAGAGAAAGAAATTGCATATTTTCCTTGACCCGAAGGTGTAGGAGATAAATTAGAATCAAAACTCCAATCACTCTAGTCACTATCGGGCTCGTCCCTGTTTACATTGTGGAGCATTTCTTGATAATAATCATCATCATCATGCATATGATCTTTGCATTTCTTGATGATGGATCGGGAAAGGATCAATGTAGTCTTCATTTAAGTGGCTTAGTCCGTGACAGAAATTTTATAAGACTCTTTACAATTATTGGAACTCAAACTCAATCCAAATGACACCATATCTATTGTTAGGACATTAGATCAAATTCTGGATTTAGTAACCCAGATTAGCAACAGCTCTAGGGCAGTTGTGAATTCGCAACTACAAAAAACAGTTGCCAAAATTTAGCAACAGCTATATTCTGTTTCGAAATTCGTAACTGCTCGCTCCTAAGCTGTTGCGATTAGCAACATCCAAGAGTATACGCATGCGGGTTACATGCGTAGCAGGGAACACTTTTAACCCCTTTTCCACCCACATGTTGGAACAATTTCAGATCGTGTTGATATTTCACCTCATTAACCAGTTGACTTCTTGACTTTACAGAAGACGAATTTATCCCACCATAAATACGGTACAGGACAGCTGCTTTATTTCTATCCACAAACTTTTCTTTACTCTCTCCTTTATCCTCTCCATTTCACCTCCTTCATTTAGATCTGGAAAAAAAAAGTTTTGCTGCCATTAAATCTTCTGCTCTTTACTCTCACCCTTTATCTCTTCTGCTATTAAAATCTCGGCCAAGTACAACTGCAAGTTAGGTAAGTTAATTACTGCGGGGTTTATCTTTCAATAGTTATGGTTTATTATGTTAAATCAATAGTTAGGTTTGGGTTCTTTTTAATGACTTTCACTTATATTACTGCAGGTGGAAGCACCATTGTGAGGGAACTTGCTAAGCATAATTAACCTAGGTATTGTTTATCTTTATATATTCTTATTTTATGTTTTGAGTTTAATTTTAGGTCAATAGCTTGTATCTGAGATCTGGTTGTTAATTCATTTCTATTTTTTACTAGTTGGGTGTTTCTTATTTTTTATTTTGAATGGTATTTGGGTCATATTTGATTTTGATTTGGGTGTAACCTAGAACTTGAACCTAAAAACTCAGGTTCTTTGCATAAAGTTTGATTTGATTAGTTAGTTCTGACAAAATTACAAATTATTAGCAGTTTAATGTGAGTTTTAGTTTTGTGCTTGAAAAAACGGGGGTCTAACAACCACAACCAATATTTTGTTAGGAAATCTATATGGACTAACTCCAATATAATTCCAAGAGAATCAACTAGACAGTCAGACTCAATCAAGGAAAATATATCCAAGAATTATTGGGCCGACCGAGCGAAGCGAGGGAGGACCTTTATATGGCCACTTTTTTGTAAATTGTAAGTCATCAATTGACACAAAAAGATTGGATTTGGTGTCCATGGTTGGTCTTTTTCACTTGACACAATTATCCCTCCTTTTTAGTCCAATTACTATAACTCGTTATGTATTCTATTTTTTAGGGGTATAATTGGAAAGCAAACTTTAATATAACATATCTAAAAATCCGTGCCTTGAAATTTTACAAATTTTATCTCGTTGGAAAGGTAATAAAAAAAGCTACGCAATTAGTACAAACAACAATATCAAATTTAGAGTTTTTACGAAAAATTCGGAGGTATTTATCATTTTAGGCACAATTTTAGAAAATTAAGTATACATCCATTATGCAAACCGCCACAAAGGATACATAATACTTTATGTAGCCATATTTTGATTTATGCATCAACTAATTTTCTGTTGTAACTAATAAAACGATGTACTCCCTCCGTTTCAAGAAAAGTGATATTTTCATTTTAGACAGAATTCACGAAAATTGAATGCATAGCCATTATGCAAACCACCACAAAGGATGCATAACACATAATGCAACCATATTCTGGTTTATGGATCGACTAATTTTCCGTTTCAGAAAAAAGTGATACTTTCACATTCCATTTCGGGAAAAGTGATATTTCGCCCTGTTTCGGGAAAAGTGATACTTTCGCTCTGTTTCGGGAAAAGTGATACTTTCGCTCCGTTTCGGAAAAAGCGATACTTTTTCGGAGATTGGGCGAAAGTATCACTTTTTTGTAGTTGCGAATTGTGCATCTGTGCTTGATTCATTTCAGCTGTTTTTCTTTCAGTTTTACACTTTCACTCTCTCACTCGTCGTCTCCTTTTCTCTCAACTGAAAGAAAAACAGCTGCACAATTCTTGATGTTAGATTGAGTTAGGGTTTTTACTTTTTTAGTATGTGTTCATAATCATAAGATGGATCTTGCTTTAAATTCGAAGTTGGCAGTGAATATAAGAAGAAATTTAGATATTAGGGTTTGAGTGGAGAAGAAATTGAGTGGAAATGGGAATTAGGGTTTGTATCAGAATCTGAAATTGAAGAAAGGGGTCTGGTTGATTAAAGAGATGAATTGATTCTGTGATGGGTATTAGGTTGATTCAAGAATTAGGGTTGATGTTTCTGGGAGTTGACTGATAATGGTGATATAATGGTGGAGTTAGTGCTGAAGTGAATCAAGCACAGAGAAAGGAAGAATTGATCTAGGTTTAGAATATTGAGTTGGGTACTTACCCAATTTGATTTTACATGGTTCGAATACTCTCTAATTTGTGTTAATGAAAAATCCTTATGATTTTTATTGCAGATTGTTTGATGTTCTCTATTTTTACTTGTTTAATTTGTAATCTATACAATCAATTGCCTGTGAAGCGAGTTTCTGCACACACATGTTTGTGTTAATGCCTCAAACAGAATTGGGTGTTGTGTAATGTTGGTATTAATCAATTTCTACTTTCACTGATTTATGTTGTGCATCAAATATTGAAGGTAAAAACCCGGTACCGGTCTTGTACCAGACCGATCTTACAGGTACAGGTACAACTCAAGGTACTAGTCCTCAAAATGAGGTACCGGTCAACTCCAGGTACAGGGACCGGGTTCATAAGAAACCTGGACCGTACCGGCCTATGTGCAGCCTTAGTTAGTTATATGCCGGTGAAAGAGAGATTTAGGGTTCACAAATGGTTAAGAAATCATGTCACAGAGATGAGCAAAAAGGGTATCTGAGTCTAATGGTCGTATGGGTTCAGATGAAATTGATGAGACGAAGAGAAATCAGAAGAGACGGTGGTGATGATTAAGGGTTATGAAGAACACAGACAAGAAATTGAAGATGTGTTCAAAGACATATATTCTTCTGAGATACAAGGAAGATGGTTGTTGATGATTCTCATGGGTTTGGTGGCTGTGATAATATGAATGGGTTTCTGCAATTGAAAACAGGGAAGATGTATTGAAGAGCTGAAACAGTGGTGGCAGTGATTGAGATGGTGAATCGAAGATAGGTGGTGTTGTTGGTTGTTATAGATGGAGAAAATAAGAGATCTCTAGTGGTCTCTGGTGAACTGAGATTGGTGTTGAGCTGATGAGTGAAGCTCTGATGCAGGAATATAATTGTTAGATGTATGCTAGGTTCTTAACAGGTATGAAGCAGAGAGAAAAAAGGCCTGAAAATGGCCGGAAAACACCTGAAATACAAACAGAACTCTGCCCAAATTTCTCCTCCAGCGAGTCGACTCGGTACCGGCGATAATCGATTCAACTGAGCTCGATGACCGATCCTTCTCTATGACTCAGTGAGTAAGCCGAATCAGCTTGACTAAGACAGCTGTCTAGAAGCTAACCCACTCTCTGCCTTGACCCTTTGACTGACGGTTTGACTGTTAAATATAATGGAACCGTGATAGAATATTCCGTTATCGGAGAAGAACGTCAGTGACCGGTAGGGAGCTTTCTCACCGGATTCCGGTGATCCCAATAATTTTCCGGCAACCCAAAGTTACAGATTTCTTGTGTGAGTATTTCTCATGGATATGAAGACATAAACTTGGAATTGGATGAAGAATTGGGCTAGATTTCTTGTGTGAGTATTTCTCATGGGTATGAAGACATAGACTTGGAATTGGATGAAGAATTGAGCTTGAATTTGGAAAGAGAGGATGGAAGATTTGAGAAAGACTTGGACTTGGAAATTTAATTACAAAGGGAAAGGGAGTCTATTCCTAAGAGGATTGCAAGCAAATTAAAGCCTATAAATAGAGAAGTTCTCTACTTTTCTCTCTACACCTTTACACACACTACACTTTGGTTTTTGTTTGCTTTCTCTTTCCTTTATTCTTTGTGAAGTTCAAACCATGAGTAGCTAATTTTCTTATTGAGGATGAATTCCTAGTTCTTGACATGTTTTGAGTTTTGTTTTAAATCTACTTTGAAGTTTTCACATGATTATCGTTTGTTTTTGCTAATAAGAATGTTTATGCTTGATTGATAGGTCGTTTAGGTGCGCAACTAAATTGATTTGTTAATTGATCTAAATCTAGTGAAAGTTAGGGGATAAGTAATCGTTTCTTGACTCTTTACACAAGTAGAAAACACGAGACCTTGTGGAGGGATTCCGTGGAGCAATTGTGTGTGAAAACAACGCTAGCAAGTGGACCGAGCGAACCGAGTCTAACTACTAGTATCAAACCTAAATTCATAAATCTTAATGCGTTCATTGAATTACATCTTGTAAGCGAACCTCAAGGTGGTTCTTTAGAATAGAATCTGATAACTAAGCGGACCCGTTACTCGGTGAAAAGAGGAATTTTGGGCTTAGCTAAGGGAACCTGTTAACCTACGGTTGGTGATAATTTGTGACTAATAAAAAGTGGAAAAGAACATAACTTGAATCATTGTTTTATAACGAAGAAGGATTCTTTGATTTAATCTCTCTTTCTGATTTCAACTTAAACTTTTAATCGCTTTATTTACTTTCTTTTGCTTTTAAAATCTAAAACCAAAACCCCCCTTTTTGTGACAATTTTACAACTAAAAATCTCTTGCTCCTCATGGGAACGAACTTGACTACACTATATTACTTAGTAATTAGGTGGAAAAATATTAACTAATTTGTTGTGGTTATGACACGCATCAAATCCCAGAAGGACTCTATGCACTTGATTCCCTTAGATGATCTCACCCACAACTAAGAGTTACTACGACCCAAAGTCGAAAACTTGATAAGAAAATCTGCTGTCTCCCACAGAAAAGTTTATTCTGAAAGATAAATCTGTCTCCCACAGAAATACCTACGAAGTTTTTGTTCCCTCTTTTGATAAATCAAGGTGAACAGGAACCAATTGATAATCTTGTTTTATATTCCCGAAGAACATCCTATAAATATCAATCACCTCACAATAACTTAACCATATGGTAGTAGAACAAGTTATTGCGGAATCACACAGAATGAGACCAAGAGCTTTGTGATTACTTTTAATATCTTACCTATCAGAGATAAATCTTGAGCAAATCTTAGAGTAGATAGTACTCAATACGATGGAACAAGTAAGTGTTTGGGTTTTGTTCCGTATACAAAACTATATGGAAATTGGACTTATGGTGACAGTTTTTGAAGCAGAAACAATGATCTAATGCTGTCAAAACCGTGGCTAAAAGGCTATTTCGGGTTTGGAATGTCTACAAGGTTTATTTGGATTAGGAAACTTGTATGACGGTTTGTAGGAGTGTTTTCCAAGTTTAGGGTTTCCTAATTAAGGCATGAGTCTATTTTTAGGAGTTCTAAGACTTCGGGAGAAAGGATTTGTGTACTATATAAGAGGGCTTATATTGTGAATAGAAATCCATTCTCTTATAGAATCCTCTTGGAAATCCTCTTGAAAAGAGTGATCGGGGGTCACAACCGTTGTGTCCTACAATGGTTTGTGATGGGGCAAAATCAATGTGAGGAGAGGGACTTGTAGTGAGAACGGGTATGGGAGAAATCTAGGGTTTCTAGCGTTCATATGGGAGAAGCTAGAATTCATGATGTTCTTCATGTTCTTGTCTAAAGTCGAAAAAACCATGGCGGTGGAGGTTTATGGAAGAAGAAGAACAAAAGAAGAGGTAAACTCTTCGTAATACGTTTTGTTGTTTCTAACGTTTAACGCTAGTGGGTTACATAACTAGTTGATTATATAAAGTGTTGATGTAATAACTTGTTATGATAATGAAAGATTCTCGGGGTGGTTTTGGTCGTGGATGTAGCCTACAAAGGTGAACCACGTAATCTTGGTGTCGTATCTGATTGTCTATTATTGTATTGATTATATATTCGTGCTAGTATTATCCGATCATGCTAATCTAAAGATGTAAGTGGAGAATTCGAGCTAGTTATCTAAAGTAGGATGTTTCATGGAATTGACTTCTATGGAAGCATGCCAGTTCGAGATGAACGTAACTTTGGTTTTCGACAGTAAGATTAGAACACGCAACTATAGAGAAAATAGTTGGGTCTGGCTTCAGAATCCCAATGAAGTCTTTAAGTCGTTAACCTATAATGGTTTTAGGAAAAACCTAGGTTAAAGGAGAATCGACTCTAGTTACAACTAGTATCACACAGAAGGTGTGGGGATTAGGTTTCCCAGTTGCTAGAGTTCTCCCTTACATAGTCTTCAAATCAAGGTTTGATAACTTTGTGACAAAGCAATCAATATTCACCGTTAGATGAAAAACCTTATTTAAGATTCAAACTAAGTTTCCATCGTTAGATGGTCTTAGCTTGTTACACACAAATGAAATATACCTTCATTTAAATATGGGTAACCGTACCTAAACGTGTATATTGAGTTGGCTCAATAACAGTTAACCGAAGTTAGCCATATGAACACTTTTGTGTTAAACATGTTCATCTTAACAAATCTAAATCAAATGATACTCAAATGAATCAAATTGTGTTACTCATAGAGTTGTTCAATTGTTTATATTCTCATAGAAGTATACAAGACACAATTGAAGAAAAATCGGATTGATTAAAAAGAATCAGTTCATGAACATTTTAGCCACGGTTTGCAAAGATTGCATTCCTTAATATATACATGTATTTGTTCATGAGTATGAAATCATACTTAACCGATTTTAGAACTTAGCCACATAAGTTTGCAAACGGGTATGCAAACTTAAGTTCCGGACTTTGGTCACGTCTGACAGTTCACAAACGGGTATGTTAGAGCACTGCTCGGTCGAACTCGCAAGCGTTGATATCTCAAGCTTGTTGTCAAGTTTAGTTGCCAAAACTATAAGTTTTGATTTCTAGTCTACTTATAGCTAAATCTCAGATTAGGATAGAAAGTGTAGTTGAGCATTAGACTTCACGGCGTTCATCGAATGAAGACGAAGAACTACTAAGGAGAGCTTGTGGAACTTCATCAACAAAAGGTATGTGGAGACTTGAAATCATATATCACTCAAAAGTCTATCTACTCTATCTCCTATTTGAGACAAAAGTTGTATAGCTATATACACTTCAATTATACACATTTGATATTTCGAGCTGAGTTTAACTCGCTTACATATTTATCGACATATTAGTTGGTAAGCTTTCGCTTTAACCAAGTTCATCTTATATTCTTGACGAAAGTCAAAAGATGATCATGTGAAAATTTCCTGGTAACATCTTACATGATTTATGTGAGACAGTCATTTGATGTAGACTCGGAATGTTTCGTATTGATCATTCGATCACTTAAAAATTGCTTTGAAGCTTATAGTTTGTGTGAGACAGCTATTGTCGTCCTCCGAGAATGTTTCAATGATTGAAATAAGAGTTTAGAACAATTGAATATAAGCATAGTATGCGTACTTGCATATATGTAATCCAAGTCCAGGAACCATGGTATGCATACCCGTATGCGTACTGCTTGGTTTGGTGAAAGTCCGGGAACCTTATACGCATACCGGTACATGTACTGGCGTGAGGTTCAGGTCCAGGAATTTCTGCCGAGTTTGGAAGGTTTGTGTACCCGTTCGCGTACTGGAGAACCCAAACTTAGTCCGACCATTTAGGTATGCGTACCCGTATGCATACTTGAATGGATAATGTTCTAAAATATGTTTGTTCATGAACTAATACATTTATATAATAAGGAATGCAATCTTTTGCAAACCGTGGCTATAATTTTCATGACTTTGATTCGAGTGAATCAAAATTGATTTTGCTTCAATTGTGTCTTGTATGCTTCTATGAGAATATAAATAATTGAACAACTCTAGAACTAGTTTCATTTGAGTCATTTGAACTAGTTATGGTTAAGATGAATAAGGTTGATATGAAAGTGTTCATATGGCTAACCTTGGTTAACTATTGTGGAGCCAACAAAGGTGCACACATTTAGGTATGATTACTCATATCTAAATGAAGTCACTTTTCATTTGTGTGTAACAAGCTAAGTTCGATCTAACGGTTGAAAGATATTAGCTTGAGTCTAATCAGGTTTTCATCTAACGGTGAATATTGAAAGCTTTGTTACCAAGGTAACTTAGATTGCAAACCCTGATTTGAAGACTATATAAAGGAGAACTCTAGCAACCGAGAAACCTAATCCCCACACCTCATGTGTGATACTATTTGCGACTATAGTCGATTCTCCTTTAACCTTAGGTTTTTCACGAAACCCTGTAGGTTAACATCTTGAAGACTTCATTGGGATTGTGAAGCCAGACCTAACTATTTTCTATGTAGTTGTGTGTTCTAATCTTGCTGTTTTCTATCGTGATTGAGTACTATCTTCTCTAAGATTAGCTGGAGATTTAATCTCCGATAGGCAAGATAAAATGTAGTCACAAACATCTTCGTCTCATCGTTTGTGATTCCAAAATATCTTGTTTTGCTACCATACGATTAAGATTATTATGAGGTGATTGATATTTCTAGGATGTTCTTCGGGAATAAAAGTCCGGTATATCAATTGGTTCATGTTCACCTTGATTTATCAAAAGACGGAACAAAACTCATAGGTTTATCTGTGGGAGACAGATTTATCTATTCAATAGACTTTTCTGTGTGAGATAGATTGGTTTATCAAGTCTTCGACTTTGGGTCGTAGCAACTCTTAGTTGTGGGCGAGATCAGCTAAGGGAATCAAGTGCGTAGAGTCCTGTTGGGATTCAGAGACGTAAGGAGCGCAACTGTACCTTGATCAGTGTGAGATTGGTTAGGTGTCAACTACATTCCAGTCCGAAGTTAACTTGGAGTAGGCTAGTGTCTGTAGCGGCTTAATACAGTGTGGTGTTCAAATCTGGACTAGGTCCCGGGTTTTTTCTGCATTTGCGGTTTCCTCGTTAACAAAATTTATTGTGTCTGTGTTATTTCTTTTCCGCATTATATTTGTTTATATAATTGAAATATCACAGGTTGTGCGTAGTTCAATCAATTAGATAGTCCAACCTTTGGTTGTTGATATAAATTGATTGACACTTGAACATTGGTCTTTGGTACCGTTCAAGTTTTTTCACATAATAATCAGTCTCACAGATCTCTATCTGTTTGATTTGTTGATTACATTGTGAAACAGAGATATAACTCTTTGATATACTTTTCTTAAGATTGAATCTGACTGTCTTGTTGATTCTCTTAAAAGTATATTGGAGTTTGTCCATACAGATTGCTACAATAAATATTGGGTGTGGTTGTTAGACCCCCGCTTTTTCAATTGGTATCAGAGCAGGAAAACACGTTCAAGACCTCATAAGTCTGTGTTTGTAGGGATCTTACTCTATGGACAGAAGTGCTATCACTATAAACGTACCACCTGTCTTCGATGGCTCGAATTACCTATGATGGAAAATTTCTATGCATGCCTTTATTCAAGCGCGTGATTTTTAATCATGGGTTGATGTTGTTAATGGTTATTTTCCTCCGGTTTTTACAGTAGGCGATGTAACTGTTCCAAAGGATATCGGTGATTATGATGCTGTCGAGATTCTTGCTGCAAAGCAAAATTCTAATGGATTGAATGCAATCATCCATGCCATTACCTCAGATCTTCAGCACCATGTGACTACGTGCACACGGTCTAAAGATGCGTGGGATATCTTAGAAACCGTATTTGAAGGGAAAACCTGTGAAAAAGTAGCTAGGCTCCAAAACCTAAATTCTGATTGTGAAAACCTTCGTATGGAAGATGAAGATTCATTTGATGAGTTTAATTACAAAGTGTATGAAATTGTTAATGCATCTTTTGTGTTGGGTAAGACTATTCCTGAAAAGGATATTGCGATGAAAATTCTCAGATCATTTCCATCTAGATACGATTCTAACAAACATGCCATCGTTGAAGGAAATAATCTTGATGCACTTTCCAGAAATACTCTCGTTGGAAAGTTAAAGATCTTTGATCATGAGCATGTATCCAAATTTGGAATGGATATTGCTTTCAAAGCACAAAAGAACACTAAATTACTTGATTAAAGTAAAAGTGTTGGCATCTCTGAAGATGATCCTTATGAAACTGATTCATCAGATAAAGATCTTGACAAGTCAGTTTCCTTGATACCAAGACAGTTTAGAGATCTTCTTTTGAAGAGAAGTAAACGGTTCACCGGAGATAAACCTAAGTTATCAGTTAAACCTCGTAATCGTGATCCTCCTAAAAACAGGGATACTGACGACACTGATGACGAGGATATGCCACAGTGCTTCAAGTGTAAAGGTTTTGGTCATTTTTCCAATGAGTGTCCAAATCGTAGAAAATATGCTGGCAACAAAGGTCTTGTTGCAACTCTTGATGAAATGTCTGATCATTATGATTCTAATGAAGACAAAAAATCAAGTGTTGTACTCCTCTGTAAAAATATTGATTTTGATAATTGTAGCAATACATACATCAATCTCGATATTCTTCCAGGAGAAACTTCGACCATTATGGAGGATAAAATTGATTCTTTTTAACCACTGGAAATTCTATTTCTAATTTTTCAGGTTCCACCGTTTGTCTAGCAGCCTACAAAGTTATGACGTCTGAACCATCCTCCATATTGACATGTTATTATTGCACTCTCAAGGGTCATGAACTCTCCAAATGTTTCAAGTACAAACATAAGATAAGATATGTCAACAAACTTCAGCGGAGAGCAAATTGATTAGCAAACAAGCTTAAACTTGTTCAGAAGTCATCTGAGGTATGTAAACTCAATTCCTCTCTGAAAAAGTTAATTTCTAAAGAACTAATTAGACCTCTCCAGAAAATATCAAGGTATAAACAGTCAGTGGAAGAGGTTTTTAGGAACACTTTCCAAAAAGTTCATGGTGGACAAATTATTGTTCACTCCAACTCAACTTAATTGTGTTGGATGTGCATCTTGTCTCAAGTGCCTGATTCCAAAGAGACAAGAGTTAAGCACTCACAGGTTTTAAGAAAAAGAAAAAATAATTAATTGTTTTATTCTTTTCTTTTTGTTTTTGGTTGATCTTTTCATATCCTAGATTGATATTGAAAAGAGTTTTCCATGTTTGATCAATAAAAAAGGGTAAAAATCGACAATTCTGCCTTCTTTAGGGTTGTGAGTTATGCGTACGTGAATCCTTTTTAGTGTATAAAGGTTTCGTAACCCTACATTCCTTTTTCCTTCTCTAAAAAAAAAAACTCTCTTCTTTCACAAGATGGCTTGTTGAGTCTGATTTGTGAATTCCTCCCACAATCTCATACTTGTATGGAGAATCCAAGCAATATGTCTTGTGATGGAAAAGATGTGAATATGATTGTTAAGCCATCAATCATGAAGGAAAAAGATAAATCTCATGTTCCATCAACTTTGAAAAGAAAAAGAAGGAATGTGAGGAAACCAAGAGCTGTTCCTTCAAATCTTCAGAAGTTTTCTGGTGTTCTTGAAGAGTTGATTTAGACAAGAAAGGAGATTTAGCAAATAAAGGCTATTATTTTAAGGACTTTCGAAATTCAGAAGACCCTGGTTCGGCATCAGTCTAGAAGGTTTGTTGGAACTGACTCCTTTGTTCATGAACCTTATATTCCAATGGATGTTGACAACAAGGAGTTCGGGGACGATAAAGAATTTTTTAGAGGCCTTAATGTCTAGAAAACTTCTTATGAGAATTTATTCTTGTGTTTTAAGAAGGATAACTAAGGTTTGGAATAACCATTATTGTGAGTACACATAGCTTTTCCAACGATTTTCATCTTGCAATGTTTTTAGATTTATTTATTTAAATTCTAAAGTTTATTTAATGTTAAAAATATTTAATGTTAGAAAAAATATGTCAAAAGTTAAGTCTTTCATATGTCATTATGCAAATATTGATAAAATATTGAATAAACATTTGACAACAAAAGTTAAGCCTATTATGTCATTATGCAAATATTGATGGAAGATAGGATGAACTTTGCTTACAAAGATTAAGTCTATTACATGTCTCTATGCAAATATTGATGAAAAATAAAATGAATCTTTGAATATTCCGCAGTATCGGTCTTTCCCTTATCCACATATTTGTGTAAGTACCGTGTCGCTCCATAAGTTCTCTTATGTGAGCATTTCCAATTAAATTAATCATGGGTTCTCTTGTGGTTAATTTAATTGAGTATTTTGGATACAAATTCATGTTTCATGTGATTTGTTAATGTCCAAAGAAATCCTTCTTTTCTTGTGAAAGTAAGGTCGCTCTTGTTGTTCTTTCGGGAATGACATTTTATGGGGGAGAGTTCTTATTTGAACTTGTGCTTAATTGCCAAATCTTTGTGGAGAGTGCGGCTGTGGAATATAATAGGGGTTATCTTGTATCTTTATAAACTACTTTATGAATGCATTTAGTTTCGGCTATATGATTGCATCTAAACAAAGTTGATATGTTGTTCTCTTTTGGTCATGAAGTATCTCTATGGAAATTTCATTAGGATCCCACTAGTTTTCGTACCTTTTCCAATTTTTATTGACAAAAAGGGGGAGAATTAATGTGTAGTTCACAGTACAAATACATATGGTTTACGGATCATTATGTAAAGGGGAGTGGTTTTCATGTGAGATGAAGTATTGACTAAGGGGGAGTGATACATATCACCATAGTATTGTTGTCAAAGTTGTGATACAATTGGACCTTGATGCTGTGTAATAATACTATGACACTGTATAACAATGATTGAGAGCAACTGTTTTCTCATTGTTATAGCTACGGATCTTCAACAACTATGATGCTGAGTTGAACACATTCAGAATCACTGGAGTACTTGG
This sequence comes from Papaver atlanticum, assembly GCA_023531105.1. Taxonomy (NCBI): domain Eukaryota; kingdom Viridiplantae; phylum Streptophyta; class Magnoliopsida; order Ranunculales; family Papaveraceae; genus Papaver; species Papaver atlanticum. The sequence continues at coordinate 397,892 of JAJJMB010015994.1, forward strand.
AAGTGGCGAAGATTTCGACTAATGTTGAAGAACCAAGGAAATCAAGCATTTGGATTGAGAGCTACAAAGTTTATTTATTTTGTATTCCATATGTATTAATAGTTTTGTCACTAAAATTTACAAAGGGGGAGATTGTTAGAGCACTGCTCAGTCGAACTCGCAAGCATTGCTATCTCAAGCTTGTTGTCAAGTTTAGTTGCAAAAACTATAAGTCTTGATTTCTAGTCTACTTATAGTTAAATCTCGGAGTGTAGTTGAGAATTAGACTTCACGGCGTTCATCGAATGAAGACGAAGAACTACTAAGAAAAGATTGTGGAACTTCATCAACAAAAGGTATGTGGAGACTTGAACTCATCTATCACTCAAAAGTCTATCTACTCCATCTCCTATTTGATAAAAAAATCGTATAGCTACATAGACTTCAATTATACACATTTGATATTTCGAGCTGAGTTTAACTCGCTTACATATTTCTCGAAATATGTGATGGTAAGCTTTCGCTTTAACCAGGTTCATTTTATATTCTTAACGAAAGTCAAAAGATGATCATGATAAAATTGCCTGGTAACATCTTACATGATTTGTGTGAGATGGTCATTTGATGTAGACTCGGAATGTTTCGTATTGATCATTCGATCACTTGAAAATTGCTTTGAAGCTAATAGTTTTGGTGAGACAGCTATTGTCGTCTTCCGAGAATGTTTCAATGATTGAAATAAGAGTTTAGAACAATTGAATATAAGCATAGTATGCGTACTTGCATATATGTAATCCAAGTACGGGAACCATGGTATGCATACCCGTATGCGTATTGCTTGGTTTGGTGAAAGTCTGGGAACCTTGTACGTATACCGGTACACGTACTGGCGTGAGGTTCAGGTCTGGGAATTTCTGTTGAGTTTGGAAGGTATGCGTACCAGTTCGCGTACTGGCGAACCCAAACTTAGTCTGGCCATTTAGGTATGCGTACCCGTATGCATACTTGAATGGATAATGTTCTAAAATCGGTTTGTTCATGAACTAATACATTTATATAATAAGGAATGCAATCTTTTGCAAACCGTGGCTATAATGTTCATGACTTTGATTCGAGTGAATCAAAATCTATTTTGCTTCAATTGTATCTTGTATGCTTCTATGAGAATATAAACAATTGAACAACTCTAGAACTAGTTTCATTTGAGTCATTTGAACTAGTTATGGTTAAGATAAATAAGGTTGATATGAAAGTGTTCATATGGCTAACCTTGGTTAACTATTGTTGAGCCAACAAAGGTGCACACGTTTAGGTACGATTACTCATATCTAAATGAAGTCACTTTTCATTTGTGTGTAACAAGCTAAGTTCGATCTAACAGTTTAAAGATATTAGCTTGAGTCTAATCAGGCTTTCATATAACGGTGAATATTGAATGCTTTGTTACCAAGGTAACTTAGATTGCAAACCCTGATTTGAAGATTATATAAAGGAGAACTCTAGAACCTGGGAAACCTAATCCCCACACCTCCTGTGTGATACTAGTTACGACTACAGTCGATTCTCCTTTAACCTTAGGTTTATCACGAAACCCTATAGGTTAACGACTTGAAGACTTCATTGGGATTGTGAAGCCAGACCCAACTATTTTCTCTATAGTTGCGTGTTCTGATCTTGCTGTTTTCTATCGTGATTGAGTACTATCTTCTCTAAGATTTCCTCGAGATTTAGTCTCCGATAGGAAAGATAAAAAGTAGTCACAAACATCTTCGTCTCATCGTTTGTGATTCCACAATATCTTGTTTCGCTATCATACAATTAAGATTGTTGTGAGGTTATTGATATTTCTAGGCTGTTCTTCGGGAATATAAGTACGGTATATCAATTGGTTCATGTTCACCTTGATTTATCAAAAGACGGAACAAAACTCATAGGTTTATCTGTGGGAGACAGATTTATCTATTCAATAGACTTTTCTGTGTGAGACAGATTGGTTTATCAAGTCTTCGACTTTGGGTCATAGAAACTCTTAGTTGTGGGTGAGATCATGTAAGGGAATCAAGTGCGTAGAGTCTTGCAGGGATTCAGAGATGTAAGGAGCGAAATTGTACCTTGATCATTGTGAGATTGGTTAGGGCTCAACTACATTCCAGTCCGAAGTTAACTTGGAGTAGGCTAGTGTCTGTAGCGGCTTAATACAATGTGGTGTTCAAATATGGACTAGGTCCTGGAGTTTTTCTGCATTTGCGGTTTCCTCATTAACAAAATTTATGGTGTCTGTGTTATTTCTTTTCCGCATTATATTTGTTTATATAATTTAAATATCACATGTTGTGCGTAGTTCAATCAATTAGATAATCCAACCTTTACTTGTTGACATAAATTGATTGACACTTGAACATTGGTCTTTGGTACCGTTCAAGTTGTTTCACATAATAATTAGGCTCATAGATCTCTATCTGTTTGATTTGCTGATTATATTGTGAAACAGAGATATACCTCTTTGATATACTTTTCTTAAGATTGAGTCTGACTATCTAGTTGATTCTCTTAAAAGTATATTGGAGTTAGTCCTTACAGATTGCTAAGCGAAATATTGGGTGTGGTTGTTAGACCCCCGCTTTTTCAGGGTACCCATACTGTCTATCCAGACCGAACTCAGGTGAATAAGTTTGCAAACGGGTATACAAACTTAGTTTCCGGACTTTGACAGTTAAAACCGTTCGCATACGGGTATACATACTTGGTTCCTTGACCTGAATCATTATTACAACAGTTTGCATATGGGTATGCATACTGTGCTATATCCAGACAATGATTAATTGTTTAAAACTCCCATTTCAATCATTAAAACATTCTTAGAAGACGACAATAGTTGTCTCACACAAACTATTAGCTTATAAGCAATTTTCAAGTGATTGAATGATCAATACGAAACATTCCGAGTCTACATCAAATGTCTGTCTCACACAAATCATGTAAGATGTTACAAGGAAATTTTCACATGATCATCTTTTGACTTTCGTCAAGAATAATGATGAACTTAGTTAAAGCAAAAAAAATTCCAACACATATTTCAAGAAAGATATAAGCGAGTTAAACTCAGCTCGAAATATCAAATGTGTATTAATGTAAAGTGTATATAGCTATACGACTTAGTCTCAATAGGAGATAGAATAGAATAAACTTATGAGTGATAGATGAGTTCAAGTATCCACATACCTTTTGTTGATGATGTTCCTCCAAGCTCCCCTTAGTAGATCTTCATCTTCAATCGATGAACGTCGTGAAGTCTAAAGCTCAACTACACATTCTATCCTAATCCGAGACATAGCTATAAGTAGACTAGAAATCAAGATTTATAGTTTTCACAACTAAACTTGACAAACAAGCTTGAGATAGCAACGCTTGCGAGTTCGACCGAGCAGTGCTCTAACAGTGCTAACTTATTATGTTATAACTTTTCTAAAATTCAGTTAAACTGCAGATTTAGTTTGTAAGTAACTTGACAAAATATTTGTATAAGTAGACTTGAAGTAGATTCAGTAATTTTTCATTTGATGTGATCTAGATGTACTGATAGATATAATTGCTGAGTTTTATAAAGATATTGGATACAAATATTGTCTAAATTTTAACATAGATGTTGTATTTAGGAATCACAATTGTAGGGTATTGAAATGTCATTGGTACCTGATAAGAAGTGGATAAAATGTGACCGTAAATCAGAGCAGTACATAGAAGGTGTTAGGTCATTCATACAGTTCGCTAGTGAAAAAGGTAGTGTAGATGCGTTATTCTCATGCCCTTGTGGTCGCTGTAAGAACAATATAGGATTGGAGACGCTTGCTGAGATTTCATATCATTTGCTGAAAAATGGTATTCATCAGACGTATACAACATGGCGTGTTCATGGGGAAATATCAGAAGTAGAAACACATGCACATAGGGATAACACTAGTAAGGAAAATATAGGCAATGTAGCCGAGAATGTATCAAATGTAGGGGATAATGTAGGAGTTGTTGCTGAGGATGTTGATCCTGCTGTAGGTGTAGATAAGAATGTTGGGATAGATAGTAGGACTCATGTTGATGCTGGAACCATCATAAGCAAGAAAAATAAATTTTTATATGAGCGTGCTAGAGCACCGTTATACCCTTCATGTCCTAAAGGTAAGACAACATTGTATGCTGCCGTAAAGCTGAATAACATTAAGAATCAGTATGGGTTTTTAGACAATGGTTGTACTGCGCTCTTAGAATTGACTAAGGAGTTGCTTCCCGAAGAAAACACGCTAACTTCTAAGTACGCAAATATAAAAAACATAATCCAGGAGCTAGGAATGGACTATGTAACTTATGATGCCTGCGTAAATGATTGCATATTGTATTGGAAGGATCATGCATTATTAGTGAAGTGTCCTATTTGTCAAGAACCTGGGTACAAGAAGGTTTTTAATGATGAGAGGAAACTGACCACAGTTGCTCAGAAGACGTTAGTCATTTTTCTGTGATTAAAAGGATGCAAAGGTTTTATAGTGAACCATGGATAACAAAGGAAATGACTTGGCATTATAGAGCCAAGTCAAATATAAACATTATGCATCATCATGTTGATTATTCATCTTGGTGATGTGCGGATATCTTCTCTCCTGAGTTTTCTAAGGAACCGAGGAATATTACTCTTGTCATATCAACTGACTGGTTCAACCCGAATGGATGTTTCAGTGCCGCTCACAATTGTTGGACGGAGTTTGTAATGAAAGTAAGATTACTATGGGCTATACATGATTTTCGTGCATTGGGGACTTTGTCTAGATGTGTAACCCATGGCTACTATGCCCTTCCTACTTATGGGTTACTGTTGATGCTTGCCGTCAAAGCACAAGTATTGAGATGATAAAAAAATTTTAATGGAGTGGTAAATCATCGTCCAGCACCGTGGCCACTAACAGGTCTGCAAATACAAGAGATTATTCGTAATATCAGTACTAAGAAGGGTAAGGGGAAACAACCATCGACAACAAGTCTGAAGCGTAAAAGGAAAGCTAGAGGGGAAAATGAAGATGCTGCTGATGTAGAAGATGAGATCAATGACCACTCATTGTTTTCACGGAGGTCTATTCTTCATGATTTGCCGAATTGGGATTCAAACGCGATCCGACATATTACTGATGTTATGCATACAGAGAAGAACATCACAGAGCATATACTTAACACTTTGATGGGAAATGAAAAGTCTAAAAATGGTCCTGCTACGCGTAGAAATGGAATCAATGGGGGTTAAAAAGAAGTTTCGGCTGAAAAAAGGATGATGTTATCGGTAAAACATCTATGGAAAATGGTACTTTTCCCTGACTAAGAAAGAGAAAGTTGATTTATGTACTATTTTGAAGAACTTAAGGGTGCCCTCAAGATTCTCTTCCAATCTTCGCAACTGTGTCAACATGAATCCTCCCGAGCTAAAGAACTTTAAGTCTCACGATTACCATGTTGTTATGCAACATCTGTTACCATTGCTGATTCATACTGCAACTTCACTACCTAAGGAGCTGCGAGTTTCTCTTCTCCAGATCAGTATCTTCTTCAATGTTCTGTGTGCGAAGGTTATTAACCGAGAACATATGTTGAGAGCTAAAGATAGTATGATTGAAGCAATGTGTATGTTTGAAAAACATTTTCCTCCTTCGTTCTTCGTTATCAGTATTCACCCGATGGTTCATCTAGTAGATGAAGCTTTGATTAGCGGTCCGGTCAGATTCAGGCGGATATATCACCACAACTGACTTTTCCCCCCAATGATTTGAGTGCTTTTGTAATTGAACTGTTAATATATCTTACTGATATTTGTAGGTTAATTAAAGGTTTCAAGGGATTAGTGCGCAATAAAAGGTACATTGACAGGTGCATTGCAAGAAGATATACATTGTGAGAAGCTAGCTTGTATTATAGGGAGGAGTTGTCCAAAGATGGTGATGGTACTCTCAAGCATACTCGACAAGCCTTTTTAGATGATGACGATGAGTTTGCTGATGAGATGCCTTTAAGTAATGCTAAGAATATTACTTTAACCCAAGTTCAGTTTGAACAAGCTTGCAAGTGGATTCTCTCTAAGTATGTCGGATTGGATGAGTGACAAAGGTACAATTTCTACTTTCACACCTCTGAGATGTTGTTTTGTGGATGAAGTAAATCATAGAACAAAAAAAATAACTTATAATCATGTTTCTTGAATTCAACCGGAGTTTGTTTATCGTAATTAATGTGTAGTTTGTAATTTTGAATGAAATTTAGTGACTTCTCTTCTTCGTCTTATTTGATCTTAAAATTTGCTTCCTAAAAATTAGTAAGGTGAGCATGTATTGCAACTGAATTTCACTGCATTACTTGAGTTGGGCCAAATGTGGTCATGGATAGTGGCTTCACATAGTCACTGGCTTTATTTAAGCCTGAGAATTAACTAAATTATAGAACAATTTTTAATTTCTACTTTCACAATTAATGTGTAGTTGTTCCTGTTTCCACAATAGAGACTAAGAGACTGAGTTCTTGAATTATGTTTGATTGTAGGAAGTGCGATTCCTATGTTATAATGCCAAGTCTAATGATCAGAGAAATAGTTCGTCCAATGATACCTTAAAGAGTTGGATGGCTTGGTTACTGTAGTTACCTAAAATCGTGAGAGGCTAAAGTGGGATTCTAGGATTTTTGAAAGTGAGTTACGGAAGGTTGAGCACGAACAGTCTTTGCCTAAACCACGCACAGTGGTCGTTCAAAGATGCTTCAGTCACAGGAGAGGTTATGGCTGGTCTTAGGGAAGGAAGCAAATGAAGAGAAAGATCAGAGAATTCTAGTGTTTGAAGAAGAATTTCTCTGAGAGTTTATGAGAAAGTTGTGTATTAGCTTGGAAAAATAGATGACCTATTTATACCTGAATTCTCTAATCTCACGTCGATGAAGATAGGTATTAATTGTCGTGCGGAGCACTTATGGCGGACCAGATTGATTTCTCCTTCTAATGGGTTGATTTTCAACCCAATTAGCAAGGCCAAACCCCTGGCACGACACTCAAAAAGCAAAAATAAAAGTAGATAATCAAAGAGCAATGGAAGAAAAACAAATTCACTACCAACACATGAATATACTTAAGCAACAGTTTGCACCAAGATTTTTTTGTACACAGTTTTAGCTAGTTCAAAAAAGTCTCCAAGTACTACGAACTTTAGTCTTACAAATAGATGTTAAAACAAAAATATATAGTAGAGTTTTCAAAATTAAATCTCAAGTGACAGAAATACTTTCATTTGCAGACTACGGACCGATATTTCTTCACAGCACCAAGTACAAATGAAAAAGAAGCCATGACTTAGGAATATACATATGAATAGAAATTTTAAAGGATTAGAATGTATATAAACGGACGCTTGTACTAGGTTGAAATTTTACAATAAAGAAGTTTCAAACACAGTCTTGTATACATCTAAAAATCATACCATAGCTTATACAAAGCAAAACATAAAATGAAAACATAATTCGGTTCCCACATGAAACAAGCCCAGCACAGCCCATGATATATATATATACAAGGACATCAACAACATATACCGATATTGTGTTCATAGCTCCATTGTGTTCATAGCTCCATTGTCGTAAGCTTTTCCAGCTTACTTTATCGAGCTAGCTCCAAAATCTGTGGGAAAACAAAACAAAACGGGGTGAGCCCACAGCCCAGTAGGGGATATAACGATAATCGATCGCCCAAAGATACACGGATAAAATGCCACCAGTAAGATCAGTAATGAGAACATTAAACTGAAATATGAAGTTCACAAATAAATGTAAAAAGTCGCTCTTAAACATTCGTAAGCTGCCATTCACTTTAATTCGGATAAAAATCCACTCCACTATTTACAAGGCCAGTGCCAACGTCAGGGTAGTCCGATACCAGCCACCGTTATCAAACAAACGGTCTTCCGGGTTGCCATCTGTAGATGGGGTGCCAATTAAGGCCTGACGGTCCTATAGCGGAGTCCACTAGTTTCCAAATACAGTTATCACAAAGGAAACATACACAAAGCAAGTTATGAAAATCTCGTAAATCCATAACTAAAACCTTACACAAATTTAACATTGGCAGCATCGATAAAACCTTACCGGTGAATCGTTCACGAGAGTGTTAGATTAGGATCGAAAAATAATGCATTAAACAAGAAATGTGTGAATCCATGCTCAATTTAAACATACTCACATCCGAAGGTCGTCCAAAAAGAAAAGTCTGTCCTAATTGCCGAGAGAGAGCTATCTTGAAATGAAATATCGAGCACACTGAATTGGTATAAGTAAACCAAGAGACCATTTACCACTTTGTAAACGTTTGTGTCAAAAATTCAAATTAACTATCACAAAGGTAAAGCTACAGCACAAGGAGGTCTGGACCCCCTTTATCCTTCCATGAAAAAGAATTAAGATTAATATGGAAAAGACATCAAAGAGTACAGTAAAAGAGGAGGTAAGATTTTCTTATAATAAAAATCTTCATAAAAGAACAATTATGCTAGTGCAGCGCATAAATAAACATTTCTTATATTATAACAAAATCAGCTTAGCAATGGGTACTGGCGTAATCATGGATTGTAACTCAAGATGGTGACATAAAACAAATCCATGGACTAGAATCTTTGAGTTACAGAGTGGGCAAGAGATTTCAATACAAAATACATGAAAAAGAATTTCAATTTTCGGCTGACGATGGATTTTCAAATATCAAATGTAAAGCTCAATGGGTCATTTTCACAAACAGGTGCTGGGTCATTTTTAAAACAAAACTCAATTCAATGGTTGAATGTATGACGAAAGCTAGTAGATAGCAGCAAATCATTTTTATTCTTCATAAAATCCTTTACAAACGTTTGATGTACACAAATAATGAGCAAGAGAAAATGTAAACTATTTAGCCAAGTCCCCTGCATGTTCACAGAACATTCAAAGAACTCATAAACAAAACTTAGGTGTTTTTATAAAATGAAAGAGCTAACCCACACTTCAAATGATTGTAATTTCAAACCATGTCATATAAAAGATTAATATAGATTTGGAAGGAAAATAAAAATCAAGTTCGCTCTCGGCAACTACGACAAAACGAGAAAGCATTTTAGGGATTTTTCTTGATAAGAAATTTAACAAAAGTTTAGCTACACATGAAACCAGATGAAACTGCAATTACCTATAATTTGATTTGTAACAAACACGAAATACCAAAGCGAACTATAAATTTCGATTAACACCATCATAACCCAAAGTTTAAAAGGAAAGAGACCCCTACCTCAATCGTGATTCCACAGCAGGACTACCCATTTGCAACCTTGTTGAATTATCAAATCATTTAACACAAAATTAGAATTTTTGACAACTAGTTTGGTCAAGCAAAAACACTATCGAAATTGAGAGAAAAGATTCCTCACCTCCATCCTACTTCGACCCAAGTATTCTAGAACAACAAACGCTTATTGATTCACATTCCTTCATTCACTTATTCTTTGGGGTTTTGGAGTTACGGGAAAATCAGGTGATCAGGTGGAGGGGAGAAACAAAGATTGAAAAGAAAATAAGAGTTTTCTTCCCCAAAACACCCTTTGACTAGTTTATAATGTGATACAACAAGTGTCTACATGCATGGAGAATTTTCATGGAAAATGTTGATATGTGTCCAAGTGCATGAAGGGTTATTATCAAGGCATCCAGATTGAGGATTAGAGCTGCCAGTTGTAATAAAGGCACCCAAACTCATGTTCTAAGCCGCAAGAGATTGATAAAGGCACTCCACCACTACTATGAGTGTCTTATACTCCATACTCGCACTATTCAATTTCTGACTCTCCCAAATATGTTTTACTCGGGCTTAAGGCACGAGGGAAATTCTTGGAATGTTACAACACTTCTCCCATCTCTTCAGGAATAGATAGAGATAAACTAGGCTGAGTTTATCTCATTATTCCACCGCCTTTACTCTCTTTTGCGGTGAGAAATAGGTCGGGTATTTCTCGCACGTCACGTAGACCGCCAGACCAAAAACCCTAATTGGTATCCTCCCATTTGTATGAAGCTGAGTCAGCCTTTGTGATGATGTGAGAGAAAGAAATTTTCTCTTTTAGCCGAGTTAGCCAAGATAGAGAGATATTCTCTGATTTGTGAAAATGACTAGGATGAGTCATTTGAAAAGGAATGAAATACCTCAGAAATCGTGTGTAGAGTGTCAAAAGAGCTGAGGTTGAGCTCCCTATCTCCATGGCCGGTCACATATGTCACGTGGAGACCGTATTATTGCTTGTGGGTCCCTTTGTTGATCATGTAGAGCTCAAGAGAAGTTATCCACGTTTTTGGATAATCGTGTACAGTCCAGGCCCAATTTACTAGCCGTGAGAGTGTTTGAGACGCTGAGAAAGAGGCCCGAGGCCTAGATGAGGATTGTTCCTAAGTCTTGTACTTGCATAAGAATCTTTAGATGAGATGGCTCAGCTCGGATGAGGCCACCTGGGATATAGCTGACGTAACTGAGGCTGTCTGAGATTTGGCAGATGCGTCTGGAGCTGTCTGAGATTTAGATAACGCTTTTGGAGCCGTCTGATATTTGGTTGACGGGTTTGTGATCGTCTGATATTCAACTGACGGGTTTGAGACCATCTGATATTTAGCTGACGGGTTTGAGACCGTTTGATATTTGGCCACGGGATAGAGTTTGTTCAAGACTTTTCAAAGACGATGGAGTCTCTCCGAAGTCAGCTGGGACATGCTTGAAAGAGTAAATAAGGCTTGCAATCCTAATAATGTCTTTGCGGGACTTCGGCTCACTTGTCTTTGAACAGTGTATCTTGTAGAGATGTGCTAGGAATCAATTGTTTCCGTATTTATGGGGTCGACATGGAAAGTGTATATAGGAAGGATGTTCTATGAATCTATCAAAAGGGCCCAAAGGCAGAATAACCAGCGTATCTCACGGGGATGTCTTAGGAATTATTCGGAAACCTTAGTAAGTCGAGTTAGAGCCTAGAGTAGACATGACTAGTGTATCTCGCGATGATGTACTAGGTATCAGTCTTTGATCTCAAATAGGATAAGTCGTGCTTATAGGAGACATGTATGTCTCCGCTCTGGGTCATAAGCCCGCCGGGACCTTTTTACGTATCTACAGATCCTACATGACCAGCAGTATCTCATCGAGGATATATACTAAAAATCATGGCATCACAATCATCTGTGTCTCGTGAAGACATGCTGGAATTGTGGATGTTCTGGTTCATAAGTCCGCCGGGGACGTTTTAAACTCTACAGAACCTACATGACCAGCAGTATCTCGTCGAGGATGTGTGCTAGGAATCATGGCATCACGACCAGCAGTGTCTCGCGAGGACGTATACCAAAAATCGTGGCTATGTGTGCCTTGAGGACCAAAGGGTTAGTCTCTCCCGTGAGAGTTGAATTTTGTCTTATGATCTTAAAATGAAACTTTTGCCCCTTATCCAAATTTCACCATCTACATTAAGTCCCCTACTTAGAGTAGAACCTTGATTGTTCGATGATTAGTATATAGATGGCGACGAATCGTTCAGTCGCGAAATTGCAATCCACTCGTTATTTGAAACTTGTAGTCCCCAGATTGATACTTGGTCTTCATTCGTTCTGACTCTGAACTCGAAGTCGACTATGAACTTGGAATCCTTCTGTTTGCATTGGGAGATGTTGATGGATTGATAATAAAGTCTTAATGAGATAAATTTCCGTATTGATGGAATGAAATTGTTCATTAGGGTTTATTTGGCCAAAACCCTAATTTTCTGTCTTTGTGCATCCTTGAGCTTCCGAGTTTGTACAGCCGAATATGTGGGGAAGAGATAGTTTTGAGTAGCGCCTTGGGACTGGTAGAATGCTATGAGATAAAATAGGCACTTACTTTTGAAATCACAGAGTCTAGATCCTATGTAAATTTTGAATTCGGCTTGCACTGCACCTAAACCTAATTTCTCTTTTGTGTGTGTCAGACTCCTTCAGACACTCCAGATAGGCTTGACGAGGCTTGGAAGGTGTGCATCTATCTTTTTGGGTCGTCACCTTGTGTGATGAAAGCTTGTTTAATTCCTTGTACCAATCAGACGCCTCTTTATTAGAGCAAATACATACTTTTGAAACTAAGGGTATTTTCGTTAAAAACCACTATGAGCTTGATTTTCTTTTGAAGGAGAGAGGATGGATATTCTATAGGAATATTCATGGATTGAAAGATGGAGAAAGGAACGTATTTGGTCCTGCTTTTGGAAATTATGAACTCGAACTTCCCTGTTTGAGCCAAATTCCCTTTATTTTCTCTGAAATTCTGCTTTTTTGGGTTCTTTTTCAATCTGGTTCTTCTCGGAACACTTAGTGAACTCAATATTCACGTGTATAAGGCCTTTGGAATGAGTATATGAGATCTTGGTCGGTCTCTGGCTGTATTAGGGCCTTCTTCTTTGAAAATACTCAAAATATTAAAATAAGGGTAGCTTGGTCAAAATCCCTCATGAGCTCGTTTTTTTTGAAGAGTGATGAGATAAAAAAAGGGTTGAGAGAGGTTTAGAGAACCATCCAATAGAATGGGGAGAGGCTCGGCCCCCTCTCTTTTAGAATAAATCTTTTTTTCGTCAAATTCTTGAAATTATGGCTATTTTGACCTTTTCGTCAAAACCCTAATTTTCTTCGACTTTGGTCCCTCTGACAAAATTCTGAGAGAATAAGTGACGTCCCACTGGAATAGGAATTTATTCTCATGCATAGGAAGGGCTTGGAGAGGTTTTGGAAGAAGGGAAACCCTAGGTTTCCTTATTTGAGCCAAATCCCTTTAATTTCTTCTTTTGAATTCCTTTTCCTTTTGTTATGAGAGCTTCCCTTTTTAAACAAAACTGAAAAGAGAAGTATTTTGGACGTGTACCAGGTTTAGAAACCGGTCCAGTATGTTCCATGAATATTATTCACAGTAGAATTCCTTGCCTGAGTTAAATTCCTTTGCCTTCTCCTAAAACTCCTTTCCTTGCTTGGCTTGAACTCTAGTTGGAAAACCGTGTGTATGGGTCTGGCGCCATGAGTGGGTAAGAACTTGATCACCTCTCTCAGCTAAATCCCATTTTTCTTCAAAAATAGCCAAAATATCGAACTAGGGGCAATTCTGTGTTTACTTCTGCCTTTTTCTCGATAAGTCTGCGTTCAAGGAGGTGGAGAAACTTTGGAATTGAAAAAGCGGGGGTCTATCAACCACACCCAATATTTCATTTAGGCAATCTGTATGGACTAACTCCAATATATTTCCAAGAGAATCAACTAGACAGTCAGACTCAATCAAGGAAAATACATCCAAGAGTTATATCTCCGTTTCTCAATGTAATCAGCAAATCAAACAGATAGAAATCCACGAGCCTGATTATTATGAGAAACAACTTGAACGGTACCAAAGACCAACGTTTAAGTGTCAATCAATTTATATCAACAACCAAAGGTTGGATTATCTAATTGATTGAACTACGCACAACCTGTTATATTTCAATTATATAGAAAATATAATGCGGAAAAGAAATAATACAGACACAATAAATTTTGTTAACGAGGAAATTGCAAATGCATAAAAACCCCGAGACGTAGTCCAGATTTGAACACCATATTGTATTAAGCCGCTACAGACTCTAGCCTACTACAAGATAATTTCGGACTGGAATGTAGTTGATCCCTAACCAATCTCACACAGATTAAGGTACAGTCGCGTTCCTTATGCCTCTGAATCCCAGCAGGACTCTACGCACTTGATTCCCTTAGTTGATCTCACCCACAACTAAGAGTTGCTAGGACCTAAATTCGAAGACTTGATAAACAAATCTATCTCAGACAGAAAAGTCTATTGAATAGATAAATCTGTCTCCCACAGAAATACCTAGGAGTTTTTGTTCCGTCTTTTGATAAATCAAGGTGAACATGAACCAATTGATACACCGATCTTATATTCCCGAAGAACAGCCTAGTAATATCAATCACCTCACAATAACTTAACTGTATGGTAGCGGAACAAGATATTGTGGAATTACAAAGAATGAGACGAAGAGCTTTGTGATTACTTTTTATATCTTACTTAGAACAAAGTAAGATCAGAATATGCAACTACAGAGAAAAAGTTGGGTCTAGCTTCAAAATCCCAATGAAGTCTTTAAGTCGTTAACCTATAATGGTTTTAGAAAAACCTAGGTTAAAGGAGAATCGACTCTAGTCGCAACTAGTATCACACATAAGGTGTGGGGATTAGGTTTCCCAGTTGCTAGAGTTCTCCCTTATATAGTCTTCAAATCAGGGTTTGCAATCAATGTTACCTTGGTAACAAAGCATTCAATATTCACCGTTAGATGAATTTTTCTTTAAGATTCAAGCTAATATCTTTCAAACGTTAGATTGAACCTAGCTTGTTACACACAAATGAAATATACTTTTATTTAGATATGGGTAACCGTACCTAAACGTGTATATTGAGTTGGCTCAATAACAGTTAACCGAAGTTAGCGATATGAACACTTTCATATCAACCATGTTCATCTTAATCACAACTAGTTCAAATTACTCAAATGAAACTAGTTATAGAGTTGTTCAATTGTTTATATTCTCATAAAGGTATACAAGACACAATTGAAGCAAAATTGGTTTTGATTCACTCGAATCGATTCATGAACATTATAACCACGGTTTGCAAAGATTGCATTCCTTATTATATAAATATATTTGGTCATGAGTATGTTAACATACATAACCAATTTTAGAACTTAACCCACTCAAGTATGCTAACAGGTACGCATATTCTAAGTTCCCGGACCTGGTCTTGTTCGCAAGTATGCAAACGGGTACGCATACTGTCGTTCATGACTGAACTTAGTTGAAACAAGTATGCATAATATAGTTCCCGAACTTCAACTGTTGAATCAGTGCGCATACGGGTATGCATAATCAATTCCCGGACTTGGAATACATTTACAACAGTTAGCATACAAGTACGCATACTGTGCTATATCCAATCAAAGGTTAATTGTTCTAAACTCCCGTTTTGATCATTGAAACATTCTTAGAAGACTAGAATAGGTGTGTCACACAAACTATTAGCTTCAAAGCAATTTTCAAGTGATCAAATGATCAATACGAAATATTCCGAGTCTACATCAAATGACTGTCTCACACAAATCATGTAAAATATTACCAGGAGATTTTCACATGATCATCTTTTGACTTTCGTCAAGAATAAAAGATGAACTTGGTTAAAGCGAAAGCTTACCAACACATATTTTGAGAAATATGTAAGCGAGTTAAACTCATCTCGAAATATCAAATGTGTATAATTGAAGTCTATATAGTTATACGACTTTTTTCTCAAATAGGAGATAGAGTAGATAGACTTTTGAGTGATAGATGAGTTCAAGACTCCATATACCTTTTGTTGATGAAGTTCCACAATCTCTCCATAGTAGTTCTTCGTCTTCATTCGATGAACGCCGTTAAGTCTAAATCTCAACTACACATTCTATCCTAATCCGAGACATAGCTATAAGTAGACTAAAAATCAAGACTTATAGTTTTGACAACTAAACTTGACAAACAAGCTTAAGATAGCAACGCTTGCGAGTTCGACCGAGCAGTGCTCTAACATGAATGACTTGTGATTTACTTGGGTAAGGATATAAACAAATAGAACACATCCTGGATTCTTTTCAGAAGTTGGTTTCATTGTTCAAGTGAGATTCATCATTCTATTTGAAATATGATTTATATTGCACTCTGAAGGAAATTCGCAGGCTAACTTTTAATGCTTGGTGTACTTGAATTGAATTCTTGATCATGGCGTGCTAAGTGATAGCATCTTCCATTTGCATAGATGGTAACCTTGTTCTTCTTTCAAAATGATACTAATCTTCAAACTGATGACATAGAAGTTAACAGAAGTACTTATCATCTTGAGTTTGCTGATGTAGATACCCATCGTTCGTTCTTGATTAAAGCATCCTCGGTAAGTCTTGAACTTTATCTCTCCTTAATCATCTCTGATGCATACTTCTTTGACCATTAAATGAATAAAAGCAGTCGTATTTGTCAAGAATTTTCTTCGTTTAGGAGTTTGTCAGAAAACTTCAGATTTAAGACACTTAGAGAGAATTACTGTGAATTCTTCATACGGGATATAATTTGATTCCTCGGCCACAACTTTGAAATAAAAGAGGATAGGCTTTCTAATGCAAAAATAATGACTCGATTCCGAGTTTGTTCGGCCAGTCAAATCCGTGTATACTTTGACTTCAGAAATCCCGTATAAAATTTCAGGAGTTTTCAGATTGCACTTGCTTTGTCTGTTTGAGGCGCTCTTTTGACATGTTGTTGGGAAGAATAACCGAACATATTTGCTTCAGGAAGTAACCTGAAATTCCTAATGATTTGTCATCATTTTTCAAGTCTTTGCGCTGAAATACGCGGATGTCTATTTTCGAAAGGAGTCCTTGTTGCATTTGAACTCTTGATGTATTGAGACTCTTAGGAAACGACACCTTGGAGTGTTATGACCTAATTAACCTTCCTTAGCTTGTCATAGGTTGTGAATTTGATCGTCTTGAGCCAAAACGCGCATGTGACGTGCTTATATGTTTTTACCCTTAATTACGAAGAAAACATATTTTTCTTGATCCTTTGTGAAAGTGTGGACCCAAAAAAATACGCGTTTTTCCCCATGAGACGTGAGATGGATTTCTTGATAAAGATAAGACTCTAGGCATGAGGGTAGGCTTGAAGGGATTAGGAGAGGACAAGGCTGATGTGATTTTATGTTGTTGTAAAAAGTGATAAGTCGAGTTCGTTCAACTCGGACTTGTGAAGAATAATTTTTAGACTTAATTTAGAAAACTAGAAAAATCAAAATAATGTTTTGGTCAAGATTATAAAAGGCACTGAGACTCAGGATTCCACCAAATTCCATTCATGTGATTCAAATAATAATTCCAATCATTTATAGCTCAAATATTAAAAATATGGACTCTTATTCTTTGCCAAAAGTAGATTTTTGAAAAGCAATGACTGTAAATCAAAAGCATGATGTATCAAATATACATTGACCAAGCATACATCATCAAACGAAATCACACCCATTCAATAAAAATCATAAATCAATTAAAAATCAATGCAAATAGTCATAAAAGAATTATTAGAATCACCAAATGCGTGAAATAGGGTTTCCTCCGTCATCCCAGTGTTGGGGTTTAGCTCTTCATGGTGAAAATATGCTCGAAAGATAGAAACATGACTCAAAAGGTGTTTTTATTGAAGGAGAATAATAATACAGCGAATCTGCAACGTTTTTCTGGCATACAGAAGTCACCGTTACAATTGAAGTGCTGTTTATAAACGATAACTGTGTTCTGCTGTTGAAGAACGATACTTCTTTGCGACTGTTCTGTGTGGGTCAATGTTCTTCGTGTTCTTCAGCAGCAGCAGCAGAACCCGGTTTCCTGCACCTTTGATTTCTCGGCTCTGTCGTGTTCTAAACTTTCCCTAACTTTCGACACCCCCTCTATATGACCCAACCAATCTATTTATATCAAAAAGAGCGATTAAATCTCTCCAAAATCTTCCAAAATCCCTTCCTTTCTCTTCACGGCAAAGTTGCGGCAATTTCTTGTTTTAGAATTTATACGCGTTTCTGAGCTTTCCTTTCGATTCTAAACTCTTTCTTAGATAGATACCAATCTTTGGGAAGGTTTATAGCACTTTAATCTCTCTAGAATTTCCTAAAACAGGTCACACACGTGACTTTCCATATTTTGCTGTTGAGATAAAAATCCGTCGATTGAGCCCAGTTTAATTGATTTCAACACCCATATTAGATTCCTAGACCCATAAGGAGTCTATCCTATGAAAATCAAAGGTTTAATCGTCTTCAAACTCCTCCAAATTGCTACCATCAAAACTGCCAGAAACATGTTTTTTGTTTTGGTTTTGGTTTCCCGCCAAAAACAGAATTTGAACGTGAATGGGAAAGGTTACCCCTTATCCAGTGGTCGCCCCTTATCCGTTGCTGGAGTCTTCATAACACTTGTCCCTTGGGTTGCATTTATCAACTTTTCGAGCCAATTTCGCCGCAAAAGCTTATTTCTCCAAAAACATCTACAAAGAGATAAAATACCAAAATAAGTACAAAAATGAGTACTAACAATATACACAATAGAGATGAAAATAGACACATAAATGCGTCTATCAAATACCCCCAAACTTATTATTTGCTAGTCCCGAGCAAATCAAAAACAGAAAATAAAATCCTAACTCACTGTCGCAGGCATCGTCGGTTGCACTTAGCATGTGCAACAAGCCTTTAAACCCCTAGGTGGCCCTAGTGGCCGAGTTATTGTCTCGGGAGGGTTTACCAGAGGTGTACCCACAAAATCTTTACTCCAAACCCTAGTTATCTACGCAGAACCTTGGAATGCACTAAAGAACCTCCTTGGTTGGCATACTTATTGATTACGGGAGGAAGTACCCTGATGCGAAATTCCAATTGCTGTAAACGAGTTTGCACTCAAGCATACTAAAATTCATATATAAGTGACAAAGCTCTACTCAGATAGTCGCACTATGGACATCAATATCCGGAATCAAACAAATCACATGAATAGATTAAGAAGATGGATATAGAAATAGATGGTTGCGAATGGACTTCAATGCCAAGATGAACCTATGACCTAGTGGATTGAGATACTAGTCTGGACTAATATCAACACAACTGGCATATACAAGGGAACCAGTAGTTGATAATCCTAAATCTACATCAACTCAGCTGGCATATACAAGGGAACCAGTGGTCGACTTTATAATAAACCTTTATTATTATTATTATTATTATTATTATTATTATTATTATTTTAATGACATGATTAGATCTTTTGGATCCAAGCGCATGCTTCTTGTCAGCAGATTACATGGTAATTCCCGTGGATCCTGCGTTCCATGCTTGTTTGGGCGACGGAGACAGGGAGAACACACACATATTGCTATCCAAGTGTTAATATTTATTCCGATTGGTCTAATTGGTCTGGTCTGGTCTTTTTTTTTTTTTTTTTTAGTAACTCAATCACTCTATTTCAACCCAGCAGACATCAACATAAAAATTTGCAAAAACAATAACAGAAGTAATAAGATGATTCCGAGATACGGTGAAACTATCATGTTATTTCTAACACCTGAGCTCTGTGCTTTTATGAATAGGCTCTTTAGATGGTTCCATCTACTCAGATTGGTTCCTCAACTCCTACAATCAAGATGCTTCCATCCACTTAGATTGGTTAGTGTTATCCTTAATAGGCATAAATTTCTAGGCTCTGGAGTTTATAATGCAACTAAAAAGTTTCTCCCATACCCCCAAACTTAAACCTAACATTGTCCTCAATGTTCTAAAGATAAAATTAAAAGCATGAACAAGGAGAAACTGTTACCATTTGAAGGAAAAGAGTTAAGGAAAGATATTACCGTGTTGCATGAACCATGGGTTACCTCCCAAGAAGTGCTAAGTTTAAAGTCTTCAGCCAGACTAAGAAAGGATTAGTCACTCGAATCATAAAATAACAGTCGGAATAACTGTGGGTCTTCAAAAAATAGAGCTGACCAAAGGAAATTGCAATAAACCAAGAAAGTGAACAAGAATAGCATTCCGTTATCTAGTTTCCTGATTAGAATATCTATATCTAATTGTGGTTCAGGTTCAGGATCTATGAAAGGGTCTAAATAAAATATTTTCATTGGATGCATTTTCTCATAAGTGAGATCCAAATTATTAGGTCATATAGTCTGTAGAAACTCAAATAAGAACTTAGAAGCACATAATAATAACCTAAATAATTGAAGATCCTCTAAGTCAATCAGGTTTTACTTACATAATTGACCACAATGAGAGTAGTGGTCATTCTTAAGAAAATGTGTCGATTTTATTAACCTAAAGTACTTAGGCTTAGTCTCAGAACCTAATAGGTGACACATTTGAAATCTATATGTTCCCACATTTAGAAGAAAAATATTTGGTGGGAAAACAAAGTCGACCGGGGTATCATAGCCTGGGTAAACCACATCAATCATAGGATGGGTTTCCAACAACTGAACTTCCTTATGGACATCACAAGATTCAGGGAAACGTGTATGAAGATAATCTGTTAAAACGGTTGAGGCACATATGTCAAGTCCCAAGTGAGGGACCTTTCTAAGAGTTAAAGCACATGGAGAATGATAATCACCCCCAAACTTAGAGTTTTCAGTGTCTCTAGCTAGACTAGTCATAATCTCCCTAATTTCTAGGTCATCAGATTCCTGAAAATAGGAAATTGATTCTTCTAAGTCAAGTTCATCCTCACTCATCTCTACGAGTTCATTTTCTTTGTCTAAGACTATTGTTTCTAAATCACTAGACAATAAAACAGTATTTTCAGAATAAACTCGTTCCTCTAAACCATTATTGGCTTCGTAATCAAAAGGAAATACTACATCATCTAAAATGGGGATATCTCTAGACAAATCCTCGTCCTTTTGAAT
This sequence comes from Papaver atlanticum, assembly GCA_023531105.1. NCBI lineage: Eukaryota > Viridiplantae > Streptophyta > Magnoliopsida > Ranunculales > Papaveraceae > Papaver > Papaver atlanticum. The sequence goes on from JAJJMB010015994.1 coordinate 418,475, forward strand.
AGGTGAATAATTATTAAAATTATTTGGATTTGAACTAGAAATAACATTATCATTATAAAGCTCAATTGGAGTAACAAATTCCTGATCACTATGCCTACATATTTCAGATTCTTCATCAACACTATCCTCATCATAATCGTCATTATAATAGCATGGAAATAGTTGATCCTCATCTAAACATGCAGTGTTACCAATTCTAACCTCGTCATCTTGATTATGCAAATAACTATCATTATTTTCAAGGGTATTATTGGAAACACTGTATTGGAAATTAAGATTATTTCGAGCAAGTCTTTCGTTCGTCTTATCCATCAGCTTCAGGGATTCCTCTATAGAAAGTTTTCTCAATGGTGCAGTTCGTCTATTCATTTCCGACATAAAACTATTTGTTTGCTCAGTTAACTGCTTAAGAGACTCTTCTAAAGATACGGAAGGATCATAAATAGGAACAGAAGGATCATAATAAGGACTAGTTTTCAACAGTTTGATTGTATTGTCCAAAGACGAGGTACTAGCACTATAATAATCCTTATTTCCTTGCTCGTATGACCAATGTGTGTGTGGATAGTAATTGGGCTCACCATGGTATGAACCATAACCTTGAAAAGGTTGGCCTTCCTAACTACTATTCCCACCATGGTCATAAAAATGATGATGTCCATATTCAAATTCAGGTCGATACTCATTGTATTGGCTTCTATCATACCAGTTCGACATTCTTAATTGCAAGGGAATTCTACACAATCACAAACAAGGCTGACTCGACCAAATCAAACCTATAAAATCTAGCAAACAACAAGCATGATTGCTCCCTTAGATTGTTTCTAGACCAGCTTCTATCATTCCCAGAGGCAACTAGGTATAGTTTTAGCAAACCTCTCTAAAACAATCCGAATAAAGTAAGTCGAAGAGAAGTAGGGGAAGCTCAGAGGAGCTTTGATACCCCCACCTCTTTGGCAATGCTTCCCTAGGTTACAAGGCAGATCTAATCGACTTACAGTAATCTTCCTGAACTTCGAGTTAGGCTAACAAGATACCCAATACGATCCTTTTGAACGACTTTCCTATTAAGCTCGTTACCATATCGGTCTCGTTCTAGTCAATATTTTAATGCTTAGGTTCGCGTTAGGTATCGTTTTCCTAAGATGGGCAAGAAGAGAACGGTGATGAAATCCGAACCCTTATCTTGTATGGCATGGCCTTGCCCTTTACTAGGAAATTAAAATCCGTATTCAAAGCCTCAATATATATGCACCTTAAGGAAGACAGTAAACCCGCTGACAGGGGATTCGCGGGTGTTTAGAAGCTTACCTCCCGTACCAGACGGGCGAAGAACCGTTGTAGTCGACTTGGGCCACTGACTCCTGTGTCAATGTGCGAACCCGAGGGGCCGAGACGATATCGTAATCGTCGTCCTTCCCTGCAAACAGTTTATATTTAATTTTAACCCTTCCTTAGGGTTTAAAAATAATAATGTCCAAAATAATGTCCCAAAAATAAAGTTCAAAGTCCAAAAATAAAAGATTACAACAATAAATCCCTAATTACAGTTTCTAAAAATAAAAAGAAATAAAATCTAAAATAAAATAAAATAACTATATACAAAAATCTTCTTCTTCACTCCTTTGGACTCCTCTTTTCTTTCCTTCTTTGGCGATGCTTTCCTCTTATAACACTTTTTCTTTCCTTTTAGCTTTGCTCCAAATCTGAAAAAGAATCGAAAAATACCAAACGCGTAAAGAAGAACAAAAATAATAAAAACAAACAAATAAATAAAACCTAAAAACAAATCTAAAAACAAGTCCGCGTCGGCGGCGCCAAAAATTGATGTGATTTTATGTTGTTGTAAAAAGTGATAAGTAGAGTTCGTTCAACTCGGACTTGTGAAGAATAATTTTTAGACTTAATTTAGAAAACTAGAAAAATCAAAATAATGTTTTGGTCAAGATTATAAAAGGCACTGAGACTCAGGATTCCACCAAATTCCATTCATGTGATTCAAATAATAATTCCAATCATTTATAGCTCAAATATTACAAATATGGACTCTTATTCTTTGCCAAAAGTAGATTTTTGAAAAAAAATGACTGTAAATCAAAAGCATGATGTATCAAAAATACATTGACCAAGCATACATCATCAAACGAAATCACACCCATTCAATAAAAATCATAAATCAATTAAAAATCAATGAAAATAGTCATAAAAGAATTATTAGAATTACCACATGCGTGAAATAGGGCTTCCTCCGTCGTCCCAGTGTTGGGGTTTAGCTCTTCATGGTGAAAATATGCTCAAAAGATAGAAACATGGCTTAAAAGGTGATTTTATTGAAAGAGAATAATAATACAGCGAATCTGCAACGCTTTTCTGGCGTACAGAAGTCACCGTTACAATTGAAGTGCTGTGTATAAACGATAACTTTGTTCTGCTGTTGAAGAACAATACTTCTTTTCGACTGTTCTGTGTGGGTCAATGTTCTTCGTGTTCTTCAGCAGCAGCAGCAGAACCCGGTTTCCCGCACCTTTGATTTCTCGGCTCTGTCGTGTTCTAAACTTTCCCTAACTTTCGACACCCCCTCTATATGACCCAACCAATCTATTTATATCAAAAAGAGCGATTACATCTCTCCAAAATCTCTTCCTTTCTCTTCACGGCAAAGTTGCGGCAATTTCTTGTTTTAGAATTTATACGCGTTTCTGAGATTTCCTTTTGATTCTAAACTCTTCCTTAGATAGATACCAATCTTTGGGAAGGTTTATAACACTTTAATCTCTCTAGAATTTCCTAAAACAGGTCACACACGTGACTTTCCATATTTTGCTGTTGAGATAAAAATCCGTCGATTGAGCCCAGTTTAATTGATTTCAACACCCATATTAGATTCCTAGACCCATAAGGAGTCTATCCTTATAAAATCACAGGTTTAATCGTCTTCAAACTCCTCCAAATTGCTACCACCAAAACTGCCAAAAACATGTTTTCTGTTTTGGTTTCCTGCCAAAAACAGAATTTGAACGTGAATGGGAAAGGTTACCCCTTATCAAGTGGCCGCCCCTTATCCGTTGCTGGAGTCTGCATAACACTCGTCCCTTTGGTTGCATTTATCAACTTTTCCAGCCAATTTCGCCGCAAAAGCTTATTTCTCCAAAAACACCTACAAAGAGATAAAATACCAAAATAAGTACAAAAATGGGTACTAACAATATACACAATAGAGATGAAAATAGACACATAAATGCGAATATCAAAGGCTTGAAGGGATTGGATGAGACAAAGCTTGAAGGGATTACATGAGGACAAGGTTTTATGGGGAAAGGTCAGTACTCATGTAAAGCGAACCCTAGTCGTGAGTTTTTGCTCCCTTAGTGTACTTTTTCTAATTCCTCTCTCATTCGTAGAGTACTCATCATGGTGAGAACGAATTCTACCTTGGTAGAGTGGGATTTAACAATTTCAAAGGACCTTCAGAAAGAGATTTTGAATACCGAGAGATAATCGACCGACCTGGGGGGATTTCACGGGACCCATGTCTTATTTAACTTCGGATGAAATACTTGCTGGCGATTTTAGCTTCATGAGAATGATAACTCTGAAGGACCTTGCTTATGAGGATCTTGTAGATATGAGAAACTTGATGACAACCCGTGAAAATCTTTGCTTTCAATGTGAGGTAGTCGCACTGGAAACTGTTGGAGCTAACTAGAACAAGCTAAACTCTGGTTTTCGTTTCTCAGGCCCTTATGGAAGAAAGGATGGTAGCTAAGGATACGTGGATGAAAGGATATAGAGGCCTTAGGGAAGAAGACAAAGTTTTCTTCACGAGAGGTAGAGGCCACTGCTGCCAGATGATTTCCTTAAGTGTTGATAATTTTCTTCTTCGGTTCTTGCTTATACATCATCTAGTGAAGTAAAGGCTTCCTCATAGGATCGAACTTGATGCAAACCTTTGCTTTCTTCGCTGCATATGCAAGTAGGTGAAAACCCAAGTTAAATTCGTAACAGTAAGTCCTTCCTTGTGTGATCTTCACTCCGGAGGTTGTAGAAACTTCGTTTGACGTCCGATTTCCGCGGTTGACCCCAACTATCAAACAGAACAGACCTGCCTTTCATCTATTAGAGAAAAATTAAGATCTATAGATTATTTTTCCGGTGATAAGTCCACGTGAATTTGAACACGTAAATATAGGTTTTTCATCAACAATACATTCCAGTGTTTTAATGATATCTCTTGGATCGTATTTTGAAACATCATGCCCTTTTAACACGTGGTAGGAGAGACGCAGACGGATATTTTTTTGTCAAGGGAGTGTTGTCGAATTCTCTACCCATTTGTCTTAGTTTGTCGAGTTATGTGTCTAAAGTATGAGCCGCGTCTGAGTATAGTGAAAACCATAGACTCCTCTTCAAACCGATTTGAAACCCTAGTTCGTCTCTTGCATGCATTTATTGTTAAGGGATTATTCGAATGCTTCTTCTACTTGATTTAGGTCTGGCGCGCGCATAAAACCCTAAAACATCTTATAGGGATGAAACTATCAATATTTGAATCATTATATCTTCAGTCAGGATCCGGGACATAGTTGTAATTGCTGAATACAGATAATATGCTGACGGAGGAGAATTCAATGAGATTGAAGAGAGATGCGAGATTTCTCGAGTTGCGGATAACTCCCTTTCATGATTTTGAAGGCTGATTGCTAGTCTCCTAGTCCGCAAGTAATAACATGTTGTGATGTGGGTTTGAGGAGTTGATGGGTCTTGATGTGTCCCAATCTTAAGAGACTCATGTGTTGATTGTTTCTAAATTTCTTATCTGAAAACTGGATGTGTGGGTGACCACCTGTTAATCACACAAATGTATGATGCACGGTTCTTTGTCAGTCCCCAGTTTCTTGTATGAATAGGGATTCTCATTTACTGGAGATGTTTGATCGTCCGGGCAAGACCTCTGTGTTGCTCAAGATTGAGTCTTTAGGGATGAGTCAAAGTCGTTGTGTAGTCTCTGCTAGATGTCTTGACAGGGACTCATGCGAACATCCATTGCAAATTTTCTGCTGAGATCTGTTCTTCTAGGAGATGGTCAATAGGACTTAGAGAGTAGTAGACACCTTCTGGGACTAGGGGAGATGTATCTTGTCCTTTAGTCATCACGTCCGACTCTGACACATGGGGCATCTTGTTGAGACGGTTTTTCGATAGAAGAGGCTTTCACTGAGGGGGCCGCTAGTAGGCGTCCGGATGAGTAGCGTGTGGCCTGGAGCAACGGTCTCGTATCATTTCCTTGTTTACTTCAGTGACAATAGTTGGTTGCGGCTGTATGTCGAGTAATAAAGTTTTATCTGAATTATTAGCCTCACGAGAATAGATTCGGTTGCACAGACATTCTCCTTTCCCGTCTTGGGTGGTTGTTGATGCAGTTGAGCTAGAGGCTCGCTGAAACTTGGTTGTAATTTCTAGGGTTAGTTCCTCCTATTTCTGACAGAACAGATGTTGAGATAACATGTCGACCAACGGTTTTGAACCTTCGGATAAGTATGATCTTTGGAGGAGCGTCATCTTGGAAACTAGTCTTTTCTGATACTTTGTTGCTTTCTAGTCATGATCCTCTAGATCAGGAAGAACGACAAGTTGTATCTTGGTCGAATATGGTAGCCTGTGAAAGTAGGCGGCTCAGCAACATTTTGATTAGGTCACTAATTTTATGGATCCTTTTCAAGTTTTCACTAAGTATATCCTGAAGACGAAGAAAAGACAAATCCGACGGAAAAAGAACTAGGTCAATTGGATACAGAATGAAAGAGTTATAAGTAAAATAGTAACGTGAAGTAAACTTCCTGAGTACCCTGCGATCAGGATGAGGGACCTTGACCAAAACAAATTTTGGAGCAAATATTTTTCAAAATATCCAAGTTTAGAGTGTCATCTGGTCCTTGATGTCCTTTAGAGTGATAAGGTCAACTGGATGGTTTCTCCTTTGCTCTGTCGCGTTCGCAACGAGCTTCATCTTCTTTATTGAGGTCGATTGCAGACAGACCGTATCCCGTCCGTACTATTTTAAGCAGTTTTAGTAATATTTCTTTAGGTAATGTGTATTCGATCTAGATTTGTCAGATATATCCCTACTTGTAAATCTAGAGCCATTTTCAGATAAGTCTGGATATCGATCTGAGATTTTACAAGATTCTGTTGAGTCCTAGGAGCCCGTCTTAGTCCTTACCCATAGTTTTCTAGGATTAGAAGTAGATTTTCATTAAAATAGGTTACTGTGGAGTTTTGTTATGCAGGGAGAGATTCAAGCGATCCAGAACGTCATTAACCCATTCACTAAGGTCAAAAAATAGTATGAAAGGGAAAATCCTGGTAGGGATATCTCTCTCGACTAAGTCTGTAATGGATTGACAGAGACTGAATCAATGAAACATTTTTGTGTCTGGATTGGTGGAATCAGCTTCCTTCCTAACAATGACTATGATTGATCTATAACTGAGTGAACAACCTCCCACTATGGTTGCTAAAATGTAGTTACCTAAAATCAGTGAGAAGATAAACTGGGATTCTAGGGTTTCTGAAAGTGAGTTTTGGGAGGTTGAACACGAACAGTCTTCGCTAAAACCATGCACAGTGGCCGTTCAAAGGCTGCTTCAGTCACAGGAGAGGTTAGGGCTGGTTTTAGGGAGGGAAGCAGATGAAGAGAGAGATCAGAGAATTCTGGTGTTTGAAGAAGAATTTCTCTGAGGGTGTTTATGAGAAAGTTGTGTGTTAGCTTGGATAAATAGATGACCTATTTATAGCTGAATGCTCTAATATCAGGTTGGTGAAGATAGGGATTGATTATCGTAAGGAGAACTTCTCCCGTCTCTTTAGGAATAGATAGAGATAAACTAGGTTGAGTTTATCTCAGTATTCCACTGCCTTTACTCTCTTCTGCGTGAGAAATAGGCCGTGTATTTCTCACACATGCCATAGACCTAGAGACCAAAACCCTAATTGGTATCCCCCCATTTGTGTGAAGCTGAATGAAACTTTGTGATAATGTGTTGAGAGATAGAAATATTCTCTTTTAGCTGAGTTGGCCAAGATTCAGAGGTATAGTCTGATTTGTGAGAATAACTAGGATGAGTCACGTGAAAAGGCATGGAATGCCTCAGAAATCTTATGTAGAGTGTCAAAGGAGATGAGGTTGAGCTCCGTCTCTCCATGGCCGGTCACATATGTCACTTGGAGACCGTATTATTGCTTATGGGTCCCTTTATTGATCATGTGGAGCTCAAGAGAAGTTATCGACATTTTTGGATAACCGTGTACAGTTCAATCCCAATTTACTAGCCGTGAGTATGTTTGAGACGCTGAGAAAGAGGCCTAAGGCCTAGATGATGCTTGTGCCTAAGTCTTCTACTTGCATAAGACTCTTTAGAATAGATGGCTCAGCTCGAATGAGGCCATCTGAGATTTAGCCGACACAATTGAGGCTGTCTGAGATTTGGCAGACGCGTCTGGAGCTGTATGAGATTTGGCTGACGCGTCTGGAGCCGTTTGAGATTTGGCTGACGCGTCTGGAGCCGTCTGATATTTGGCTGACAGATTGAGACCGTCTGATATTTAGTTGACGGGTTTGAGACCGTTTGATATTTGGCCAATGGGTTGGAGTTTGTTCAAGACTTGGGCAACATGATGGAATCTCTTCGAAGTCAGCTGAGACAAGTTTGGGAGAGAAAAGAAGGCTTTCTCACCTAATAATGTCTTTGCGAGACTTCGGCTCACTTGTCTTTGACCAGCGTATCTTGCAAAAATGTGTTAGGATTCAATTATATCCGTATTTATGGGGTCGACATGACCAGTATATCTCGGAAGGATGTTCTAGGAATCTGTCGAAAGGGCCATGAGGCAGAATAACCAGCATATCACGCGGGGATGTCTAAGGAATTATTCGGAAACCTCGGTAAGTCGAGTCAGAGCGTAGGGTAGACAGGACCAATGTGTCTCGTGATTATGTACTAAGAATCAGTCCTTGATCTCAAATAGGATGATTCGTGCTTACAGGAGACATGTACGTCTCCGCCCTGGGTCATAAGTCCGCCGGGGATGTTTTTACGCATCTACAGAGCCTATATGACCATCAGTATCTCGTCGAGGATGTATACTAGGAATCATGGCATCACAATTAGCTGCGTTTCGCGAAGACATGATGGAATTGTGGATGTTCTGGTTCATAAGTCCACCGGGGATGTCTTACGCTCTACAGAACCTACGTGACCAGCGGTATCTCGTCGAGGATGTACGCTAGGTATCACGGCATTACGACCAACAGTGTCTCGCGGGGACGTATACTAGAAATCGTGGCTATGTGTACCTTGAGGATCAAAGGCTTAGTCTCTCCCGTGAGAGTTGAATTTTGTTTTATTATCTTAAAATAACACTTTTGCCCTTTATCCAAATTTCACCAACTACAGTTACGTGACGAGGTAATATACTAGATTCAATTCTGGTTTATAGTAAAACAAATTGTGATTTTAGTTGTGTAACTGACTCACACATTATAACTTGCAGTTGTTAGAAGCTAATGATGTGGATTTAGTACTTTGGTAACTAGTGCATGGACCTTTCTTCAAGGCGCAGTCATATAACAAATACCAAGTCAATGGATTTACTTCTGTTCAGAAGACTACGAGGGGAAGGTGATATCACAGAACAGTGGTGTGTCAATGAGAGCTATTACAATGCATAGAGCTAAGTCCATGGACAAAAATTTCAAGGAAGCAGAAATAACCTATTATGGAATTGTTAGGTAGATTATCAAGTTGAATTATGTGAAATTTGAAGAAATAGTTTTCTATTGTGATTGGGTCGGGTTGAAGATAAGATTAACGGATGCAAAGTTGATACAAATTCACTCATGATAAAGGTTAACTTATCGAAGATGAAAAGCATTGGTAGAATTGTGGATGAGCCGCTTATTCTTGCATCTGAAGCGACACAAGTGTTATACTCAAAGGATATTTCTGAAGCTGGCTGGTCTGTGGTGTTGCATTCTCGACAAGGATTAACTAGTCATGTCGATGATGTTGAAGTTCCTATTATTTATCAGTCAGCTCTTACTGACAATGAGAGTTTAGAAAACCTTATATTTGTCGAGTCTGTAGTTTAGAATAGCGCGTCTGCAATCAGCGCAATGTGTTACTTATTGTGTCTATCTTATAGTATGTTACTTCCCCTTTTCTGATAAATTTTGTTTTATCAGTTGCACAATCTTGAAAGGTTCTTATTATTTGAGAAGTTTGATTGATGTGTTTGTGGAAAGTGACAAAGGGTGTTATTGGTTTAGTTTGCTTCACACAGATGTTTGTTGCATGTTATTTTACAGGTCATTATGGCAGTTGTTGAGGTAGATGAAAATGGACTTCCCATTTCAGACAACTCAACATCATTCGGCCACATAAAGGGCGCGTTGATTCGTACCCATGTCCATATTTCATTCAAAACCTGGAAGCATATCCCTGAGACTTTCAAAGAGGATGTCTAGAGTGAACTACAGGTACAAATACTTATTTCAATCTGATTTATGTTCACATATCATTTACCATTGCTCTGTAAGTAAACCATTGCTATGTTGTTTCAGAAATCATATCAGTTATCTAATAGTTGTAATATATCTATGATTAAGGGGATGTCTGCTCCATGGAGGAGATGTAAATATGATTTACGAAGAGACTATCTTGATAAACATCATACTCTCGAAGCAAGGATTGCTCATATTCCTCCAGGTGTAAAAGAAGAGGAATGGACTACATTCTGCAAGAATTAAGAGGAACAAAAAGAAAAAGAACGTAGAGCTGAAAACAAGAGGAAAACACAACAAAATGATTACTCTCATACCTCTGGTCGTAAACCTCATTCTTTGGTTAGAGATGAACTGGTATGTATAATTATTTCATATGATCTCTCAATTCTGAATCTCAATACTTATGGACAATGTGACTACTCTCATACTTCTGTCGATTGATTAATGTTAATCGACTCGTGGTATTTGAAAACTTAAGAGCGCGAGAATCATGGAGTGGAAGTCACTACTTCTGCAATTCCACCATCATTTGTTGGCCCGAACATCATGGACAGTTCACCAGCTAGAGCTTCTTCTATTGCTAATATAAGTTCACCTGGCCAAACACATTCACCTGCTCATCCCATATCACCAGCTCGATCAGCAGTAGGTGATGACATGCCGAAGTGTTCATTGTTGAACACGGATGGTAAAATTATTGCTGTCGGTAAACTTTGCACATGTGAATTAGGGGAAATATATCACGGCTCACCTGTACCGCCTCATCTTGGGAAAGTGTTGCTGGATGACATTGTCATGCCATTTGAGAAGACCATAAAAGCTAACAAGCTTGTTGAAACCTTCAGAGATGTTGTAATTGGAGGATTTGTGGTGCATCCAAGGATGTGCATCAAATATGATTAGCTGGTCGCTCTAATTTTTTGGAGATATGCTATGAAACTCTTCATTGATATCTTAGCCATGATCTATCGCGTTTATAAACGACAACATATATGTCTTTTACCTTTTTTTTTTTGCATATGTTCACACTTTTTGTACATGTGCTTAACATGCTAACATGTAGATTTTACAGTTGTGCATAAGAATGTCTCTTTTGCAGTTGTGCTTTGAAAGACTCTTGTGCAGTTGTGCATAAGAAATATTTAGCTTTACTTGATGTAACTATGTGAGCAGAAATCAAAATTCTATGAATCAACATTTTTTGCTGTGTGTGTGGTTTTTGTATATGTAAATGTTTTGTGGTTTGTCTTCTGTTATATTTGATGACGCAGGTGACTATAGTTAGATTCAATTGCTAGTAGCCATTCGGGGGAATATCAGTCCCTGGTAATACTTCAATTGGCAATGCTTATATTATTACTTTGAAATTTATGGATATTAACCTTTAGTTAATATTTTCTTTGAGGTAATGATGCTATTGCTGCTGGATTATGCTGTTAGTGACAACTTTAGGTATTAATCTTCAAGTAAATACTGTCAATTTCTTATTTCAGTTTCCAAGAGTTACAACTTCTTATCAGATTATGACATTCTGCTTTCCTCTTCAGATTCAGCTCACAAAAAGACTTTGTGGAATCATTTGGGAATAGGATATCATCATTTCTCATTCATCGGGTATGTAATCTTCTGCAGTTTGAATCCTTATGTTTAGTGTTTGGACTATGAATCATCTGAAGCCATTGGACGGTTCTTTTCTTTAGGTTTTAAACATTTTATACAAACAGTAATAAAAATATTGGCTTTGTTTCATTGTTTACCAAATTGGGTATATCTGATTTACTTGAAATCTTTTCATTGTTAGTTGAAGAAGACACCTAAAAGATGGGAGGTGCAGAAATTGTTTAAGGGACTTTGCTGGTATATCCATATGATAATTTGGTTTGGTTCAAGCTGTGGTTCTTCATCTTCTACATTTTATCTTATTCCAGGTAATGTAGATTATAACTGCAGTGATTAAATTGCAAACTGTTAATTTATTCTAAGGTTTTATACTCAGTTTCCTCACAAGTTTCAGTTGGATGGATTTTGCATAACTGTTAACACAAAAGTATATGTTTAACTGAAAATTAGAATAAAATCTTGCATGATTTATGTCCATTTCTTGTTTTAGAATGAAGCTGTTTTGTTGCTTTTATAGTTACTGATTCTTAGATTATGTATGTCAAATTGTGAAACCTAAATTGGGTTTCTTGTAATAAATTTCATAGTTTGAAGAATATCGCCGAGATGATCAGTTCAGTTCTGGAATCAGACTATCTCAACTACTGAACTTCACCCTAAAGCTACTTATGGTGAATCTAAAGCCAATATTGTGCCACCTCCTAGTGTTATGACTGGGTCATTTTGATCATGGTATAACGGAAACTCATAAGAAATCCCAACACTTACTCGAGTCTCATTGGTCTCACCTGGTCTCTAGTATGTTTCAGGTATAAGCAAATCATTAACAATAGAGTATATACCTTGAATTCTAAAGTATCCCTATTTTCTTTATTTGTTATCTCTAACTATATGTATATGTGACATGTTCTTCATCATCTTGGTCGTATTTACAAGACGATAATTCAGCATCCTCGTGTGATCATCCTCTTAAAGCCATAATAATTTGCTGCATTCTGATTACTTACTGTAAGAGATTGTAACATTCCGTTTCTATATGCAATCCTTAGAAGCTAAAACAAACATAGTTGCACCAGCACAATGTAAGAAACAAGAACATATTTACATATGCAATCTTTCAGTTGTACAATTTGACACCTGATTTTTTTAATGCAACCTGTAACATGTCTTTGATGTCATGAGTTCCCTTCTTTTTATTGTATTTGGTTCCCTTTCTTTGTAGAATGTTTTTGAGATTTAAACCTATGGGAATGTAGAGTATGAGAACTATCAGATTGAATTGTTGAATATAGGATGAATCATGGTTTTGCAGGAAACTCGGGTATTGGATGATAAATTGGGGGAAATCGGTTTTGACTAGGTCAACGAAGACTTGACATTTTTTTGTTGCAAAAAATTAGCAACGGAAAAAATGTGTTGCTAAATCTGAACCAGAACAACTATATCCTGATCTACTAAAATATATCCCTGAATGACTCTAAAATTAGCAACAGAGTAGCAACAATTTATTTTTATTTCTATATTTTTATTTTGCAATAACTTATTTCTGTTGCTACTGCCGTTGCTGACTGAAATTAGCAACAGAGCTAGCGCTGTTGCGAAAAACTGGGACAGGGTGTTTAGCAACGACAAAAATCTGTTACAAGCCCAGTCAGCAACAAATTTAAGTTGTTTCTAGACGTTAAATTTTGTATAGTGGGAGCATGGATGCCAAACTAGATAGGATTGGAAAGGTCTATTCTGAGCCGAATTTTCATGCAGTTGTAACCAAAATGAACTGGAACCGGATCATCAAAGGAAAGGGGTTCCCATAAATCAGAGGTATTGGTACTCACATTTACTATTCTTGTCTGTTCTAGGAAAAGGTTATGGAGGGTTATCTCAAACTCCTCATAGGTAAGTGAAATTTTTTCAGGAAGGATTCAAAACTTACAAATCTGGATCATGAAAATATCTCCACATATATATCATCCTATTTCGCTGCCTTAGAACTTTAAACATTCCATGCTGAAATTCAAATTTTATGAGGTGGAAACCCTTCAATTTGGACTATTTTGCCCTTATTCTATGCCCATATAAATAATTAGAAATAAATAACGTGAGGGTATAATAGTAATTTAAAGTTTTTGAACATTAACTTCACACGCTTTAGTGTATACCCACTCTTTTACTATAGGTTTCCATAGGATACTAACAGACAAACGTGATGGACCAGGATCAAGCTTGCACGTGCGTATGCACGTGCCGAACACTAGTAACAAAAATGCACGGGAAACTATCAATTTTCGTCTTTTTTTTTTAATGCAAAAAAAGAGTAACAGAAAGGCACGAAAAATTATTAATTTTCATCATCGGTTAGATATAAAAATGAATAACAAAAAGGCACGGGTAACTATCAATTTTCATCATCATTTTATTAAGAAGAAAAAAAGTAACAAAAAGACATGACAACTATCAATTTTGAATTATCTAAAGACTTAAAAACCTAGACAAATAAAGCTCCCACGTTTAACGGTAAGGAAACCCTTACTTCCTATTGACCGAAATAAGTCTTTTTTGGGTTTTGTGAAATGAGAGTTTTGGTGAGGACAATTGGCAACTTATGATTGGTTTAACTCAAAAGAAAATCTTAACATACCGTGTTTGGAATTTTATGGAAGTCCAAATTCAATTTGGAAATCGAGTATCTACCATAT
>JAJJMB010015994.1:432452-456983 GCA_023531105.1 Papaver atlanticum
CCCCCCCCCCAAAATAATACATAAAGGCAAAAAAAACCACATATTTTCTTAAAAAATAAAAATAAAAAATAAATAAAATCCATAGATATTTCCTATCTTTTCTCCACTTATTTAATGCGTTGAGACAAGGCATATCAAATCAAAAACGCATCGTCATGGGGTGGGGTGAAGCCCCGCGCACACCAAATCTACCGAACCAGTAACAAAAAGACACGGAAACTATCAATTTTGAATTATCGAAAGACTTAAAAGACTAGACAAATAAAGCTCCCACGTTTAACGATGAGAAAACCCTCGCTTCCTAGTGACCGAAATAAGTCTTCTTTTGGTTTTGTGAAATGAGAGTTTTTGTGAGGACAATTGACAACTTATCATTGGTTTAACTCAAAAGAAAATCTTAACTTACAGTTTTTGGAATTTTATGGAAGTCCAAATTCAATTTGGAAATCGAGTATCTACCATATTATGACTTTTTTTCCAAAATAATACATAAAGGAAAAAAAAACCCACATATTTTCTGCAAAAATAAAAAGAAACAATAAATAAAATCCATAGATATTTCCTATATTTTCTCTGCTTATTTAATGCATCGAGACAAGGCATATCAAATCAAAAACGCATCCTCCCGGGGTGGGACGAAGCCCCGTGCACACCAAATCGAAATCGTGTGTTGATGGTGGTTTTTAGTTCAGGGCTAAAACTATAAAACCTTGCATTTATTATGCTGTCATTCTGCAAAGAAATAGAGCCATGTAAAAGTGATGAGTACACAACCTCTTCATTTGCGCATTAATTGAGCAATTCATTATGTTTACCTGAAATTTATCCAGAACGGTGCATGTAGCAACAATCCCAGATATTCTGTAAATTTCGACACCCTACCTGTATTATTCATTAATATAGGACTCACAGAATACTTTCTGTGCTGTGTTCCACGGCTGAACCCTTAATATTGATATGACATGACAATTAGTGTTCACTCGCAGCTGAGTAGCATAAACTTCCCGAAGTATCAAGGTTGAGGTTTGCATAAAAGTACTCAGTCAGAAAGCATGCTTCTCTCTGGCAATAAATAACTTGAAACTAAACCTAGGCAAACTAGGCAGTTGATACGCCATGGATCAGTAGGTGCAAAGTCCTACCCAAAATCAGAAAACAAGGAATAAAAGAGGAGCCGCGGAAAATAGGAGCAACAACAAAGGGAGGTGTGGCCGTGCCATAGGCCATCCGGCGCCACCTGCAGATGGCCACGCCCCCATGCTGCTTTCCGGCCCTCCTTTTTCCCATCGACCAATCAGGTCGCTCTAAATCCGCCACATGCACATGAGATGTGGCCGGGCCCATAATTGCCGGCCCTCTTTCCTATCGGCCAATCAGGTCGCTTTAAATGTGCCACGCGCACTAGGGATGTGTCCACGCCCTATGTTTGGCCGACCCCTATTCTATTGACCAATCAGGTCGTTCTAAACCCACCACGCCAACATGCTAATCGGTATGCCAAACGTGCCATGCCACGCCAACGTGCTAATCGGCATGCCACTCCGCCGCAGTAACATGCTAATGTGCCACAAATGGCGCAGCTACGTGCTAACCCACTTTCTGTTCGTGGCCAACGCCATAATGGACTTCAATCAGGGTATTCTAATCAGAAGCACGACTTTTGCTTTAGCGGCACTAGTCGAAACCCTAATTTCCAGTCGTGGCCCAAATTACGTCACTTTGGCCCCATAACATGTCACGAGCCATGCAAGACCCAGGAAACCCTAAGAATGGCGCCATGCTATGGCCACCCATGGCTATCCTTGCGCCTGTGGTCGTTCCCACATTATGTCCTTGCCATAATTCCTTTGACGCGGCCATGGCACCATCTGCACAAAGAATGTCACCGTGCCACGGCCACATGCCACACGTGCTGATTATGGTTTTGGCCTGCCAAACCCTAATTTAAGTAAGGTTGCTATGCCAACCATGCCAAATAATGCTACCTAGGGCATTAAGTTTGATATGGCAACTAGAGCCAATATTGCCAAGCCATATTTGGATTCAACACCAATATGCCAAGATATAACGACCGTGGCTATGCCAGGCGCTATTCGCGCGACTATGCCACTAGCATGTGCCAATCGTTCCACCATGCCACTGGCGCCACTATGCCATCACCAGGTGCCAACGGAATGCGGCCATAATCAACAGCCACCTTCTCTCATGAATTACAATCTCAGCCGTCCAAATTTAACACATAATTGATCGTCCTATGGTAAGTCTTAAGTGACCAACCAAGACTAATAGAGTCACACGCCATTCTCCTACGGAAAGTCTCCTAATTTACTTGCCACACATGGCTATCCGCCACCTAGCTGGCGTACAATTAATCAGAATAACTAGGTCTTGCATACGAGACCCACTCAGCAATCTGCTACATATTTTCCACGAAAATACTCGAGACATCAAACATGTCACAAACTAGGGGATACTCATCAGGGTATTGGTCTGGCGGTTTACAGCGTGCGGCGTGCAAAATGCCCATTATAAGAAAGTGTAAGGAAAGCGGGCAGTTAGTGGGGGAAACAAGTAGTGGGTGTAAACTAACCCGTTTCCTTCATGGTGGGGACGTGGTTTCTAGCATTTACAAATTACCCCAGTTCTCCATCACTCAGCTACTCCCACTTCCTACGAGATCAGGGTGCGTTCAATTATGACTTTTATAAATAGGTTTCTACCTATTTCGACCAGACAACAGAGTTTTGGTTAACAACAACACAGTATCCACAAAAACACAAAAGAACTGATAGCTTACATTCCGCAAGCCAGTTTCAAATTATGATACAAGTCATAAATAGCCACACTTTCATAATTAACCATTCTGGTCTCAACACCTTCTTTGCTTCCCTCCCTGAGACCAACTCTTCTCCTTCACTTTGTGACCGAAACAAGACTGGAATGACCATTTCTTGGTTTAGGCCAGGATTGTACAGATTGATCTCTCGAATATAAAGTACTCCCGTGCAGTGCATTTGTTTAGGTCTAAATTCGTTTCTCATTAACACACCCAAATTTACCAAAACCAGCAGAAATAGTTTTTACCCCAAAACATCGTGGTTAAAAGAAAAAAAATGCCCGGTGCGTAGCACGGGCGAAAATATAGTATCTTCTAATGCTACAAGTTGTGATAGTATGTCTGATACTAAAGGCTCAAGCTCAGTTGGTTTAAACTCTTCTTCCTTGAGAAGTTTGAAAAAACAATTGAAGACCAAAATGTCTAACGTTGTTTCATCATCTTCTGTTCATTTGGCTCAATCAACAGAGATGCTACTGGTGGTGCCAAGAGAAATAAAGAGGTTCAACAGGATGCTTCAACAAAGGGCATAAAAGCTGATGATGAGGACGATGCTGCATCCCACACTAGTGCCAGTACTGTCAACAAAGTTGAAGAGCCTGTTGACGCCGCAAAGATGGCAAAACGAATAGTTGAAAAATTCAATTTCTTATGGTAATAAGCCAAGCCCTTAGAATAAGCCAAGCCCTTAGAATAAATGTTTAAGGAATCCGGACTATAGCAACCCAAGATTAACCCGTTTCGATCCTTTGGGTTGATTGCTACCGGCTTTAAACCTTGATCTCTTCGAAGCCAGCACCGTAAATTTTCTGGTAATAACGTATCGGCAAAGTTAGCATTGCTAACTAAACGCCAAGCACACAAGCCACTGCAAGTAATTTTCTCTTCGTCAAGTATCCAAACCTTCAAGTCCCATTTTTCGCATCGGATATAAAAGAGGAAACCTTCTGATACACCAAGACATCCATGGTGGTTGTTTCTGTAAGTGATGGTGTCAGGTAAAGCAATTAGCTTACATTGATGAGTGTTATTGCTGAGATCGTAAGCTATTATTCTATTTCCATCTATTATCCAGTATATGACTCCATTGTGGATGACTATAGTATTACTTTCAGAACCCCAACTGACTTTCTCCGGGACCGTAACTTCATATCTATTCCAATGACCCAAATCAGAAGAAAATATATCAATGTCAAATTTGGTAGCTGCGACTGCGACATCAAATGGGACACGGACAGCTTTATAAATTGTGGGTGTCAAGGAGGAAGAATATGACTCACAAATAAAACCATGCTTCAGTAATCCACGAGTTGACGCCCCAGGGAGTAATAGCCTTTTCTTGGTGAGTGGATTACAGACGAAATATGTCTCGCGCCAATCATCAGCACAGAGAACGAAACCACTGCTTGATGCTAAAACGTGTATGTCTCCACTGTCTTGTGGGCATTCTTCTGGATGATAAAGAAATCTAAGAGAAAAACCATCATGATTAGATATAAACTGAGAGTTAAGATCTGGAGCTGCATCACATATAATTGAACTAGATATTTGAATTGGTTCCCTAAGATTCGAAAAGAGTGCCCATGGAGAAGGACTTAAGCTGTTGAATATTTTCGTCAGAAAACTAAGATCTGACAATATAGATAACCATAGTTTTGAAACACATCTAAACTTGAAGATTGATTTCACTGGCAACCGAATACAAGTCTCATACACGACACCCTCATCAATCTTATTTGTATAGTCTTGTATAATAGCATCGACGACAGCACGTAACGGCTCAGTAGAATTCAAAGAATCCATCGTGATTTGCGTGTGAGATAGAAAATATAGGGTAGAAGAAGCTCCGAACAATTTCAAGCTATATAAAGAGATGCAAGACCCTAGACTCTAATATGGTAAACAACTTAGTTTGTTGTACATTCTAAAAATAAAATTATACAACGCCACAAACGGGAGCCTATTTTGGAAATTATTTGGAATATTTGGTGCCGTGCCGGCACGATGTTTATGCACCTGCTTCAAATCTAATTTTGTGCCCATTCTAATTGGTAAAATAATTATTTTATTTTTATTTTTTTTGATCGGTAAATTAAACGTTTATTGAAAGGTGAATTCAAAAGAAAACCAACCACACAAGACGGCGAAGACTAAAACCAACCACCCGACCAAACAATATGTAGTACATGATATATGTAGGACATGGTAAAGTAATTAATTAATGACTAGTCATACTACCAGTCTACCACGCAGCAAACTCAACAAAATTGTCACATACCTCGTAGGGTTTTGTTAGCCTCTAGTCCTTGCCTCTCTGCCTCTGTAGTACAAGAAGCTCAACCAAACATGCGAAATAGATTGCTGGAATCACAAAAAACAATGTTACTTTGCGTCATGTTCAATTCCGGCAGCAATTTAAAGATTATGAAAATGGAAAACCAGACCTGTATGAACCCGTTATCATCTGCCATCCAATCCCACTCGACAACATAATTTTTTTGTCGAAGATCGAGTTATTTTCGTATATAAATCATAGAGAGAGCTGATAGAGGGTTTCTATTTGATTACCCAATGACTTCGTTATAAAAACCCTAAGTAGAGAATGACTTGGTATTGTCAGATCATGTATGACCCAAGTCTGTAATGAGCATTGGTTTTCTATCTGATTCTTGTGGTCATTCAATCTTTTCAAGTTCCAAATTCGCGTAAGCAGTGTTTTTGGTTGCAATTTATATGTAAGAGTGTCAATTATTCCAGAAGAGGTGTGTACCTTGACGTCACGGGACAAATTTTAAGTTGTTTAATTTTGGCGAATTTAGACCACAATGACAGATTTAGTATTAATTTAACACATTCTCAAAAAGAAAAATATTGATGAAAAAATACAGTAGAACTCACGGATTAAAAAGACCTACATAGCTGGTAGTTAATGAAGTGCTGTTGGCCATGGTGTTATTAACAACGATGACTCCGTCATTGCTCCTCTGGAGGAACAGACACATTGGAGCAGTCTTGTTTCGATGTCGTAATAAACCATACCCTTTAAAGAAGAACAATAAAACTTAGAATAGCGACCCAAGATCAACCCATTTCGGTCGGTTGGATGGATTGCTACTGGCTTCAAGCCGCGATGTTCTCTTCGAAGCCAACAGCGTAATTTGTCTGGTAAGGATGTATCGCTAGATTTAACATCGCTAACTAAACTCCAAGCACACAAGCCACTGCAAGTAATTTTCTCTTCGTTAAGCGTCCAAACGCTCAATTCACCTATTTCACATCGAATATAAACGAGGAAACCTTCTGACACCCAAGACATACTCGTGGTATGTATCTGTAAGTTAGGACGGGTAAATCAATTAGCCTACACTGATGCGTATTATTATTGCTAAGGTCGTAAGCTATTATTCTATTTCCTTCTATCAACCAATATACGATTCCATTATGGATAACAATACTATTATTACATTCAGTATCCCATCCAACTTCCTCCGGGGCTGTAACTTCATATGTATTCCAACGACCCAAATCGGAGGAAAATATATCAAAGCTGAATGTGGTTGTTGAGTCAATTGAATATGGTAGAGTCAGACGAACAACTTTATAATTTGTGGGTGTCAATATGGAAGAAGAAGAACATGATGATTCACAAATAAAACCATGCTGGAGCAATCCACGATAAACATAATTTGGCAGTAGAGGGACTGAGAGCTTTGTCTTGGTGAGTGGATTACAGACGAAATACATCTTATGGCCATAATAGAGCAAAGAAGTAAGCCATTGCTTGATGCTAAAACGAATAT
Organism: Papaver atlanticum; assembly: GCA_023531105.1. Classification (NCBI taxonomy): domain Eukaryota; kingdom Viridiplantae; phylum Streptophyta; class Magnoliopsida; order Ranunculales; family Papaveraceae; genus Papaver; species Papaver atlanticum. The sequence continues at coordinate 439,089 of JAJJMB010015994.1, forward strand.
GTTTCCGTACTGTGGGCATTCTCCTGGATAAATAAACTTAAGATGAAAACCACCATAATTACATATAATCTGAGAGTTTAAATCTGGCGGTGCTCCACATATGATTGAGTCGGATAATTGAATTGGCCAGTCAATATTGGAGAAGAGTGCCCACGGGCAAGGACTAAAACTTTTGAATATTTTCATCAGTAAACTTGGTTCTGACAATACAGATAACCATAGTTTTGAAACACATCTAAACTTGAAGATTGATTTCAGCGGCAAGCGAATACAAACCTCAGACACGATCCCCTCATCCATCGTGACCTTGTTCTTGATTTATGGTTATTTTTTATCTGCGTGAGATATAGAAGAATCCTGAATGATTTAAACTTATATCTAAAGAGTTGCAAAACCCGAGACTCTAATAACTTGGTTTGCTGCACATCTGAGGTTGTTCTACGTTCTAAAAATACGACAAGAGAAAATTATTATACGCCAAAAGCGGCAGCCTCTTCTATTTTAAGAAGTTACTACGAATAGTCGGTGCCGGCACGATATGAAGACCTTCTTTGTGAGTTTATTAGTGACCTCATATTAACAATTACATTTAATTTAATTAATAATTGCATTTAATGAAAAATAAGCTAACACAAAAATTCGGTTTTCAGCAAAAATAATAAAATAATTGAGACAAAAAACAAAAACTATTCATCACTCGGGGAAAGCAGCGAGTTCGCTTTTCTTTTCACCAAGAGCCTTCTCCTTCTCAGCAAGGTCGGAATTAGCTGCGGTTATCCTCGCGGCAATCGCTGCTGCTTCCTTTGCTAAGTTCCGTTGGGTTGCCCAGTGCTCTTGGAGCTCCTGCTTGGTACTCTCTACCTCTCCCTCCAGTTGGGCGATCTCAACTGGTAACAGTTGACGCCGAGAATTGCGTTTCTTTTCGATTTCCTCCAGAAGTTTTTCCAACCAAGAGATATTGAACTGAAGAGCACTAGAGAGGTCGAAAGCCTTATGCCAAGACTTTAACTTCTCTTCAGAGGGGCAAGCATCTCCCAGGCTATGCATCTCAGCAGCAGCATCCAGCAAAACACGAGTGGCAGTGATAAGCGTGTTCATCTCAGAAATAATTGTGGTAGTAGGGATGTGTTCATGAGTTTCCACTACCCACTGGTAGAAGTCCTTGTGCTGAGGAGGGACCAGAAAGTTGTAGACCGGCTCAAAGTCATCACAGCCAAAAAGGGTTGAAGCAGAGTCACTCTTGAACAGGGTAGCCTGACACACCAAATTCATCAAATTAATGAAAACTAATAGGCATAGAGTTTAAAAATAAGGTTAAACAAGTTATACTACCAACAAAACAAACAATGCGGTACCTTAGCGAGAGCTTCGTTAATCAACTGCTCAGCTCTGTTAATCTGATCAGGAGTACCCATAAGTTCAACACTTCGCCTAAGAGCAGCCTCCGTAGCTCTAACTATTTGAATCTTAGCTCCTGACATAAGCTGAAGGTTCTTAATCGTATCACCATCTCTACCGATGATAATACGAACTTTTCCTTTCGGAATTTCAAACCTCTTACTTCCACCTTGAGAAGAAGCCATATTTGTACCACTACCGCCAAAAGAGATCGGCATCTGAGGTTGCTTCTGTCCATAGTCTGTACCATCAGATTCATCGTTCCAGGAATAGCCGTTTTCGAGACGATGATGTTTATGTTGAAAGAATAAACTTGATTTGGATTAATCAATAATAGTCTAGAACATTTAATTGGTGAGAAAGTGGTGGAGTAGTCTAGAAGACTTTACGGGGAAGAAACTATGGTCACCTAATACTAGAGTTATCTAGTGACATGTACCTGTGCCTAAATGGATAAATCTAGAATTATCCAGTTGAAAGTCAAAGTCGGTAAGTGTAAAATATACATGAACAGCTAGATAGAGAGAGTTCTAGAGTATATGAAGTCGGTCATGTAAAGCTATAAATAGGCTTGAGTGGGATCAGTTGTGACTTGTAATCAAGTGATATCTCAAAGTGAGGTATAAGGTCTGTAAGTGAGTGAATACCCGAAGTGAGGTATAGGTGATAAAAAGTGAGAAATTGAAGTGAGTCTTGTAAGGTCTGTACGACCACAGTTTTGAGAGTGAAATAAAATTATCATTTCATAAACCATAGTCGAGTGTTTGTGAGCCTGTTTACTCAAATTCAATACCCATTTAGCCTTCAACCCCAAAATCATTTCCAACAAAGTGGTATCAGAGCCATAAGATCCTAATGGCAAGTGAAATGTTTCCGTTTCATGTACCTAAACTCACCAAAGATAACTATGAAAATTGGAGCATCCAAATGAAGGCGTTATTAGGCTCGCAAGATGCATGGGAGATTGTAGAGAAAGGTTATGTTGAACCGGAGGATAAAGCGGTGCTACCACAAAATGAAAAAGATACGCTACGTATATCGAGAAAGAAAGATAAAAGAGCTCTTTTCCTTATTTATCAAGGAATGGATGAGTCGTCGTTCGAGAAGATATCAAGAGCCGCTAATGCAAAGCAAGCGTGGGAGATTTTGCAAAATTCATTCAAAGGCGTGGACAAAGTAAACGGTTGCAAAATCTAAGAGGTGAGATCGAATCCCTCTCCATGAAAGAGTCTGAATTAATATCGGATTATTTTTCAAGTGTTGTTAATCAACTAAGAAGAAACGGCGAGGTCATGGGTGATAGTCGTGTGATCGAAAAAATACTACGGTTACTTGTTCCAAAATTTGATTATATAGTCATCGCATTTGAGGAGTCCAAAGATGTCGAATTCATGACCGTGGATGAGCTCATAGGATCGCTACAAGCCCATGAAGAAAGAATGAGAAAGAGAAGCAAAGAGGGAGCGGTAGAACAAGTTCTACAAGCAAAGCTCACTTTGAAAGACAAAGGAGATAGCTCTAGTATTAATGCTAGAGGAAGAGGGCGCGGCTACTATAGCGGAAGAGGAAGAGGCAAGCAGAACAACGATGATCAGAGGGGCCTGAGGTCAAGCTTCACAAGAGGTCGTGGCAGAGGAAACAATTCATGGCGCAACAATAATAGGCCAAGGTATGACAAATCTCAATTCGTGCCATAAGCTTGGTCATTATGCTTCAGATTGTCGATCTTCTTCAAATAATGTCGAGGAGAGAGCAAACTACGCTAGTAAAGAAAATCAAGAAGACCATACCTTGTTGGTAGCGCGCAAAGGAGATGACTATGATGAAAATTGTACGTGGGTGCTTGATACGGGAGCAAGCAACCATATGTGCGGCACGAAGGAGAAGTTCGTGGATCTTGATGAATCAGTTTCCGGAAACGTGACGTTCGGAAATGGAGCGAAAACTCCGGTGAGTGGTCTTGTAAATTTTTTTATTCGACTAAAAAATGGAAGCCATCAATTTATATCTAATGTTTATTATGTCCCTAACGTAAAAATGAATATATTAAGTTTGGGGAAACTCTTAGAAAAAGGCTATAAAATGAATATGGAGAACCTTAGTATTTTTATAAGAGATAAGAGAGGAAAGTTGATTGCCAAAGTGCCGATGACGGGGAATAGGATGTTCTATTTGAAAATTCAAAATGACGTCGCCAGATGTCTGACCGCTTGTGTGAAAGACTCGTCATGGCTCTGGCATCTTAGGTATGGACACCTTAATTTTGGAGAATTAAAGTTATTGTCGAAACAAAAGATGGTTAGAGGGTTTCCAAGTATAGACCACCCGGATCAGCTTTGTGAAGGATGTTTACTTGGGAAACATTTCAGAAAAAGTTTTCCTAGGGAAACATTGACGAGAGCCACAAAACCGCTACAGTTGGTTCACACAGATGTCTGTGGACCAATAAAACCAAGTTCGTATGGTGGAAATAACTATTTCCTCATATTTGTCGACGATTTTAGTCGAAAGACATGGGTTTATTTCTTGAAACAAAAATCAGAGGTTTTCTACAATTTCAAGAAATTCAAATCCCTTGTGGGGAAAGAAAGTGGCTTTGAAATTGTGGCTATGAGATCAGATAGAGGAGGAGAATATACTTCGAAAGAGTTCGAGTCTTACTGTGAAGACAATGGAATTCGTCGGCCTCTTACGGTTCCATATACACCTCAACAAAATGGAGTTGCCGAAAGGAAAAATAGGACAATCCTTAATATGACCAGGAGTATGTTGAAGACAAAGAGAGTTCCCAGGGAGTTTTGGGCAGAAGCGGTTGACTGTGCGGTTTACCTGATAAACCGATGTCCCACAAAAAGCGTGTGGAACATGACTCCTTTAGAAGCATGGAGCAGAGTGAAACCCGGCATCTCATACTTACGTGTATTAGGAAGTATCGCATATGCTCATGTGCCGAGTCAGATAAGAAAGAAGCTCGATGACAGGAGTGGGAAGTACATATTCATCGGTTATAACTCTCGATCCAAAGGATACAAGTTGTACGATCCGATCAACCGAAAGGTCGTAGTAAGCAGAGACATGGAGTTCGATGAAGAAGGCAACTGGGATTTTGGTGTTCAAGAAAAGGATTATAATTTTCTCTCTATCGTAGAAGAAGAAGAACCACCAGAACCAGTTAGTCTAGCTAATTCACCACCTCCATTACCTCCAGCAGTACATCATAATGATCCATCATCAACAGATGAAAGCTCAAGTGAAAGGCCCTTACGGACAAGGAGTTTAAATGATATCTATAGAGAAAATATATCTTTGTTTTGTCTCTTTGCAGATAGTGAACCAATAAATTTTGAAGAAGCTGTGGAAAGTGAAAAATGGAGAAAAGCGATGGATGAAGAAATCAAGGCTATTGAGAAGAACAACACTTGGGAGCTTATAACACTTCCGAAAGGACAAAGATCAATTGAAGTTAAATGGGTGTACAAAGCCAAGAAAAACGCTAAAGGGGAGGTTGAAAGATACAAGGCAAGATTGGTTGTAAAAGGTTACAACAAAAGAGCGGGCATCGATTATGATGAGGTATTTGCTCCTGTCGCTCGTCTTGAAACTATTAGACTAATTATTTCTCTAGCTGCTCAAAATAAATGGAAAGTCTATCAAATGGAAGTCAAGTCTGCCTTTCTAAATGGGCATCTTGAAGAGGTGGTATACGTCGAGCAGCCACCTGGGTACGAAGTCAAAGGACATGGAGACAAAGTCCTTAAGTTGAAAAAGGCTTTATATGGCCTAAAAAAGGCACCAAGGGCGTGGTACAGCAGAATTGACAACTACTTCCAAGAAAACAATTTCAGTAAGTGCCCGCATGAACATGCTCTCTATGTGAAGGTGAATAAAAAAGGAGATATGCTGCTCGTCTGCCTGTGTGTGAATGATTTGATTTTCACGGGTAATAATCCAACAATGTTCGAAGAATTCAAGAAAGCGATGACGAGAGAATTTGAGATGACGGATATCGGTCTTATGTCATACTATCTCGGGCTCGAAGTAAAACAACGGAAAAATAGAATTTTTATATCTCAAGAAGGATATGCGAAGGAGATCCTTAAGAAATTTAAAATGGAAAAGTGCAATCCAGCAATCACTCCTGTGGAATGCGGAATCAAGCTATCAAAGATTGATGGAGGCGAAAAGGTCAATCAGACTCTTTATAAGAGTCTTGTTGGAAGCTTGAGATACTTAACTTGTACAAGGCCAGATATTCTCTATGGAGTGGGGCTAATAAGTCGCTACATGGAAGCACCTACGACTACTCATATGAAGGATGCCAAGAGAATTCTGCGCTACTTAAAAGGTACGCTTGATTTCGGTTTATTTTACTCGTCATCAGACAAGTACAAACTCGTTGGATATAGTGATAGTGATTGGGCCGGATATTTAGATGAAAGGAAAAGTACTACTGTATTTGTATTTTTCCTCGGAGATACGGGCTTCACTTGGAGTTCTAAGAAGCAACCGATCGTCACACTCTCCACTTGCGAAGCTGAGTACGTCGCAGCAGCATCGTGTGTTTGTCACGCGATATGGCTTAGGAGTTTAATGAAGGAACTTAAAATGGAGCAGGAAGAACCGACTATAATATTTGTGGACAACAAGTCAGCAATGGCTTTAGCAAAGAATCCAGTGTTCCACGACCGCAGCAAGCACATCGATACACGGTACCATTTTATCCGAGAGTGCATATCGGAGAATAAGGTACAACTAAAATACACAAAGTCTCAAGACCAAGTTGCGGATATATTCACGAAACCTCTAAAGCACGAGGTCTTCGTCAAATTACGAGAGATTCTTGGAGTTACTACAAATCAAGTTCAAGGGGGCGTGTTGAAAGAATAAACTTGATTTGGATTAATCAAGAATAGTCTAAAACATTTAATTGGTGAGAAAGTGGTGGAGTAGTCTAGAAGACTTTACGGGGAAGAAACTATGGTCACCTAGTACTAGAGTTATCTAGTGACATGTAACTGTGCCTAAATGGATAACTCTAGAATTATCCAGTTGAAAGTCAAAGTCGGTAAGTGTAAAATATACGTGAACAACTAGATAGTTAGAGAGAGTTCTAGAGTATATGAAGTCGGTCATGTAAAGCTATAAATAGGATTGAGTGGGATCAGTTGTGACTTGTAATCAAGTGATATCTCAAAGTGAGGTATACGGTCTGTAAGTGAGTGAATACCTGAAGTGAGGTATAGGTGATAAAGAGTGAGAAATTGAAGTCAGTCTTGTAAGGTCTGTATGACCACAGTTTTGAGAGTGAAATAAAATTATCATTTCATAAACCATAGTCGAGTGTTTGTGAGCTTGTTTACTCAAATTCAATACCCATTTAGCCTTCAACCCCAAAATCATTTCCAACAGTTTATCTCTAATGGCAGCTGGACCAAAATTTCGAGCAGCGATTTCTTGTGCACGTTGTTTAGCTAGTTGAGTTTGAATATATGTCTCATTACCAGAGAAGGATTATAGGAATTATTAGGTTTTTTTGTGTTGAATCGATAATTGGAGCTGAAATACCAGTTGGACGATCGACGGCTAGAAAAGTATGATGGTGGTGGTGATCGATCATGTTGATTATATTCTTCATGTTTTCTCTTGTTATCATCTGTTATTCCTGTTGAGTATGGTGAATCTTCTGCCATTGAAGAACAAGAAGAAGAAGAAACCCTACAAAAGCGATTCTTTCTTGACTCTTGAGTGTCTATATATATTTTGATTTAAGGTTGATTATTTAGAAACTCATTATATATGGTTTGGACTGGGCTACTCACTTTGGTTTCATACGTATAAAGGCCATTCTAGCTTGCCACAATAATAGCTCACCTTGGCCCATCAGGCATATGTGGCTTCCGGCTTGTGATAGATATGATGAGGTTAGTTTTGAGAATGCTTTAAAAGAATTGAACTTTAATTTCTAGCTGACAACAACAGCTTTCGCTAAGATATCACCAACTCCATTTGCTTACCCTATAACTATAAGTAAAATCCAAAGATTTAAAAGACCCACATTTGATTTTAATGTCCTCACCCACATCCTTGGGATACAACAAGATAGCATTGCTGCATGTATGGAGTTATTTTATTTATTTTTGATCGGTAAATAATGTGGTGTTGTCATACTATATATATAGAGCCGTCTTATTTATTTTTCTAAGTGGTAAAGAATATGGTGCTTGCATGTTGCATGCATGATACACGGAGCCATGTTTATTTTCTAAATAAAAAACCAGTTCAATATGCATGTATGATATTCATGATACATGGGTTTCATACTCTTTTTAAGTAAAGAGTATGGAACTCATGTTATGAATGTGATTACATAATGCGACTTTACCAATGTACTTCAGTGATATCGGCTACATGGAGTCATTCTAAACTAGCAACAGATAAAGAAAGGGTACCTTAAGCTCATTCAAACATATGCATCTCGGGCGTGACAAAACAAAAAATAAAATAAAATAAAATTGTTAACCATAGATGTAGAAGCATTATCCTTGATGTAACAATGCTGATCTGATGTGACTTTAAATATTGAAACAAAAAATGGTTAATGAAGTATTGTCGGCCATGGTGTTATCAACAACGGTAAGGTCATTTTTTGCGAGGAACCAACACATTCCAGCAATCTGGTTTTGATGTTGTAATAATAGTAACTCTTACCATATGACGAATCCAAGATCAAATCATTTCGATCCTTTGGGTTGATTGCTACGGGCTTTAAGATGCAACCTATTTGAAAACAACTAGGGAAATTGTCTGGTAAGAACGCATGGTTGCCAATCAAACGCCAATCACATACGCCACTGCAAGTAATTTTCTCTTCGCCAAACATCCAAACGTTCAACTGGCCGTGGAGGTTACTTGGAATATAAACGAGAAAACCTTCAGATACACCAAGACATCCACATGATGCACTATATAAGTAATTTGTTCCAGGTAAATCAATTAACCTACAACGATGAGTGTTATTATTGTTGAGATCATAAGCTATTATTCTATTTCCTCGTATCATCCAATATGCAAATGCATTTTGGATAACGAGATTACCATCAGAATGCCATTTAACATACTCTGGGACTATGACTTCATATCTATTCCAATGACCCACATCCGAAGAAAATATATCAACGTTGAATTTGGTTGTTTCAGAGGTTGATTTTGGGACACAAACAACTTTATAAGTTATGGGTGTTAAGATGGAAGAAGAAGAATATGATTCACAAATAAAACCATGCTTAAGTAATGCGGGATAAAAATAACTTGGCATAGGGACGGAGAGTGAGAGCTTTGTCTTGGTGAGTCGATTACAAACGAAATACTGGTAGCTATAATCAGAGCAAAGAAGTATACCATTGCTTGATGCTAAAACGAATATGTTTCCATGTCGTGGGCATTCTTCTGGATAATAAATAAATTTAAGAGAAAAGCCATCATAATTACATATAAACTGAGAGTTGGCATCTGGAGCTGCTCCACATATATAGGAATTGGATATTTGTATTGGACTGCCAAGATTCGAAAAGAGTACCGATGGGGAAGGACTTAAGCTGTTGAATATTTTCATTAGAAAATTAGGTTCTGACAATATGGATAACTGTTACAGGTCAGGAAAGTGACGCATAATGATTGCGCATTACAGCGTTGCAGGCCAAGTCAGTATCCGGCAATGATTGCGCGACACTGCATAGACTGTCAAGTGCTAAGAATGGCAAAATCCTACAGGTCTAGTGAAGCGAAAAGGTGGCGCTACACTATAATTACATTTGGCTAAATAATGAAGCTTATTGGCCGAAACAAAGAAGCTTCATTGAGAAAGGCAAGATGAGGCCAAATTGACAGATGCAACATGCGATGTTGGCATTAAGGCATATCCGTGGAATTGAGTTGGACCAAACTCAAGGATGATGCAACAAGATGGAATAGGCCAAAAGTTGGTCTATGGCATTAGTTCAAGGCTGGCCAAAGCTTGGACAGTGCAAACAAGCTAATAATGCAAGAGTGGCATTGCTATTGTCAAGCAAACTGACTAAGTGAAGCATATGACGCATGAACAACCAGAATGAGCTTAAGGAATTAGCATTGATGATTGAAGCATAATGATGGTCTGTACATTAGCTTAGAGTAAGAAGTTTGCAGGGCCAAGACGGCTGAGCAAAGAGATCAAGGATAAATTCAGTAAAGCGCAACAGTGGTGCAATACGGCTCAGGTGACGATTATAAGTTAGTTACGAGCTTCACAAGCATGCCAATGACGCGATACGAAGTAGAGCGGTTATAAAGAGAGTTTATAAGCGTGGTAGAAGGTTCCTAACTGCTAGAGAACAGGTGTTGTTCAATTGAGAGAAGAACCACTAATGTAGAGAGTGTTTTAGGCATTCACCAAGAGGGTGAATGGCCTGTTTTGGTCCATGTGATGGACGAGTTTTGTAATCTTCCTTTAGTACAATAAAATGGATTTGTTGCAGTATTCTTTGTGTTAATTGTGTTGCTGATTTATGTGATTTGTTCAATTGAAATCGATGCATGGCAGAACCTCTTATGCTTATGGGGGCATGAAGAGTTAGAGAGAAAGGAGACGAAGACTTCCGTTGCGTATTGACTTAAGAGTGAAGGCAGATGCGTACTTTGATGCGAGTATGCAAGGATGAGTGATTGTGGGTGAAGTTGATTCACTGAACCACAATCATTGCCGGTCATGTCCCATAAAAAAATTAGGCTGTTAAATGGGCATGTGACAGCTGGTATCAGAGATGTGTTTGGGGGAACAGTTCTTGATATTTTCTCTCTTTTACTCAAGTTGGTGTCATTTGTTTGTCGAATTCAGTGGTGAATTGTTTGGGTTTCACTAGTATGGAGACTATAAGAAGTTGGTCTAGTTTGGAAAGATAATTTGGAATGAACTTTGAAGCTTGAGTTAGCAACAGGCCATGAAATTTTATGACAAAGGTGTCAAAATTCTATCCCAAAGTGTTAGACGAACATGAGAGAATCATTGGAAACCGGGTTTTCAAGTGATTGCATGAAAAAACTGAAGAGTATGCTGATTTCTATGGTGCAATTCAGTTATTAAAGTCCATGTTTCTCACAAGTATGCGAAGATTATGCATATATTCGTAGTGTTATCAGTAACAAGTATATTACCACATGTAATGTCAGTTGTAATGGGAATTTTGCGAAAATTCCTGAATACAAAGATGTTTTTGTCCTTTGCAGTGGCAAAGAAGATGGAGAACCTTTCTATGCGATAGAATTTAAGGTGTCTCATTGTAGCCAGTTGGTGGAAGATTAAAGTTATCTCTCTCAAATGCATATACCTTGGTGGTAATGCAAAGTATGGTTGCGAACCAGCATTTTTGTGGCAATGTGATGCCATAAAAGAAGAATTTGATGGCCAATTCTTATCTAGCATAAAGCTTATGGAAAGGCTGAAGAAAGAAACACAAGTTAGGGAAAAACCGATACACCACGGTCTTGTGTTTGCAAAGAGTTCTTCGTTGATGCTAGATGGGCACAAGGAATGTGGTTGCACCTGGTTTATGAGTGGGATCAATATGCTTGGACAAGGGTGTCCAAAGAACTGCATTTGTTCATAACTACAAGCGGATGTTCTTGTCGACTGTAAATCAACAATTGTTTCTACTAAAGTTGATTTTGGAGAAGGGGAAAGACAAGATTAACCAGATGTGCATGGACAGTAAAATGATTTCGAAGTTTGAAGAAGAATGCGGCATTCTTTCTTCATGGAATGTAGACAATGGTGCCTCATTTGCAAGGATTATGGCCTTGTTGAGATTGTCCAAGGAAATTTTTCCGCGAAAGTCATTGTGTAACATGACTTTGCTGAGCTCTATGGTAATGCTCAGAATCACCAAGTTAAGTATGTTCCAGTTGTGCAAAGGTGCACAAGTTTGTGTCAAGATTTGGGTGTTAATTGGCATAGCAGGTATGCAACAGTAGCATGCGCCAAATGGGATTTGGGCATGGCCAAGATGCATAATGCATTTGGAAGTGAGAGTTAGGCCGAATTGTGGATGCGGGAAAGATAATTACAAAGTAGTGGTGATGCATGAGAATGACATGAGGTCATTTTTGGAGAAATCTTCATGAAAGCTAAAGCAACATGATAGCATCAGTTTGAAGGAGTATTCAACTAAGTGTCAATTATATTATGCTTCGTTATGGGAGTTGCATAAGAACGTTGATAAGTAGAAGAGTGCATGTGGCAAAGTGAATTGCTACATTAGGGACAGTAGGTCCTGTCTCACTTCCTTGTTTGTTGTTTAGAAGCGAAGATGAAGTCAGTATTGCAAGGCTTGTTAGGTCTTACAAGTTGCAATCAGTTGGTGCAAGTATTTGCTCAAGTTTGAGTATGCTTTCAGTTTAGGCCAGGTGGACCTTGGTGTTTGGAATTGTCTCTCTATGTAAGGTAGTAGTGAATGAGGGTATTTGAAGCGAAAGTTCTTGCCTCTTTCGTTCAAAGTAAAGCTAGTTCGCGTGGAAGATGCTACATAGCATATTAAGCCAAAATATGCAATAGAAGACGCTGAAAGTGAAAGAAGCAAATAGAGTTGGTGGCATAGTCGAATTTGCTGTTGAGAGTTATGTGGAAGTGCGACGATATTTGGCAGCAATAGCATGGAGTAACGCAGCAAGAATGAAGATGTAAGTCCATCAAGTATATGAGTTAAGATTAACTCATAGTTAGGAAGAAGATGATGTTGTTTTTCCGCCACGTTAAAGCGTAGCAGTTTGAAAAAGAAAGTGATGCTTAAATTGCTGGTTTCAAAGGCGCGTGAAGAGGATGCCTGGTCCAAAGTGATGGTGGGATGTCCCGGGTAGTCCTAAGTCATGACTATACCAAAGGCATGCATTTCAATCAAGGTGTTGCGACAATGCAAATAGAGAACAACGAGGTGCTGGTTCTTTGGCATACGAATGATGCAAGTCTAAGAAGGTGAAGTTTACAATATGATTTGGCGGCCAAATCTAGTGTAAGTTCTGTTGCATTTTTGAAGGAAGCAAAGGCTATGGATTGTAGCTCATACCAGAGTGGTATGGAATCATAGCATGCATACCTTAAGGCATGGCATGATTTGGCGTAGGCGCATATGATTGAAGAATGAGGCCAAGTCTCGTATAAGTCCTGTTATGTTGCGTGGTGCAACTAAAGTCGGAGAATGAAGGCATAAGGCTATGGCAATGATCATTGGTGATCAGTTGGGGAGAATCATTACTTGTGTACACTTAGGCACAAATGATTCATGCGAAGTTCAATCCTAATTCAGGGAATTGGTAAGGGGAATTTCAAAATTTACACTTGGGTGTTGATATATGATTTGCAATGAAGTTGAAAGCGGTCGCGACGCAACAAAAAAGTTTAAGATCAGTATGATCAATGGAAATGCAGTGAAGCTAAGTGGTGCTGATGCTAAAGCATAGAAGTTGGCTAAGTGTGTTTTGCAAAATCTAGCAAAGATTGCTGAATTTCAGAAAGGGTTCTGAAAGTGCATGCAGCGAAGATTGAGACCAGTATAGAGTTTATACTTGGTTGCGTTCAACGAGGACGTTGAACATATTTGGTGGGGGAGGTCTATTACAGGTCATGCAAGTGACGCATAATGATTGCGCGTTACAGCGTTGCAGGCCAAGTCAGTGTCCGACAATGATTGCGTGACACTACATAGACTGTCAAGTGCTAAGAATGGCAAAACCCTGCAGGGCCAGTGAAGTGCAAAGGTGGCGCTACACTGTAAATACATTTGTATAAGTAATGAAGCTTATTGGCCGACACAATGAAGCTTCATTGAGAAAGGCAAGACGAGGCCAAAGTGACAGATGCAGCATGCGATGTTGGCATTAAGGCATATCCTTGGAATTGAGTTGGCCCAAACTCAAGGATGATGCAAGAAGATGGAATAGGCCAATAGTTGGTCTATGGCATTAGTTCAACACTGGCCAAAGATTGGACAGTGCAAACAAGCTAGTAATGCAAGAGTGGCATTGCTATTGTCAAGCAAACTGGCTAAGTGAAGCATATGACGCATGAACAACCAGAATGAGTTTAAGGAATTGGCCTTGATGATTGAAGCACAAGGATGGTCCGTACATTAGCTTTGAGTAATAGGTTGGCAGGGAAAAGATGGCTGAGCAAAGAGATCAAGGCTAAATTCAGTAAAGCGCAACAGTGGTGCAATACGGCTCAGGTGATGGTTATGAGTTGGTTACGAGATTCACAATCATGACAATGACGCGAGAAAAAATAGAGCGGTTATAAAGAGAGTTTATAAGCGTGGGAGAAGGTTCCTAACTTCTAGAGAACAGGTTTTGGGAAATGGCGTTAGTTTAGAGAGAAACTGGCCAAGGTGGCACTTTATAGGCGGTTATGGAACTGCTCCATGGGACAGATGGCTTTCCCTTGCGTGTGCAACGGTTGTGCATGGATTTGTCTAGTAAATCTGCTGTATAAATAGTGCTAAGGAGTGGTAAAATCAGTAGGCTTACATATGAAAGAGTTTTGTAGACATGTAGTCTCATACTTGAGAGAATAAGGCATCACCAAGAGGGTGATGGCCTGTTTAGTCCATGTGATGGACATAAGTTTGTAATCTTCCTTTGATACAATAAAATGGGTTAATTGTGTCATGTATTTGTGTTCATTGTGTTGCTGATTTGTGTGAGAATTGTTTAAGTACATGGCAGAACCTCTTATGCTTATGGGGGCATGAAGAGTTAGAAGGAAATAAGAAAGACTTTCGTTGTGCAAAGCCTTTAGAGTGAATGCATATGCATACTTTGATGCAAGTATGCAAGGCTGAGTGATTTTGGGTGAAGTTGATTCACTGAACCACAATCATTGCAGGTCATGTCCCATGAAAATTTTAAGCGGTTAAATGGGCATGTGACAATAACCATAGTTTTGAAACACATCTAAACTTGAAGATTGATTTCAGCAGCAGGAGAATACAAATCTCAGACACAACACCCTCATCCATCATGACCTTGTTCTTGATCGGGTGGTTACTTTTTATCTGCGTAAGATATATAGGATAGAAGAATCCCTGAATGATTTCAAGTTATATGTAAAGAGTTTCAAAACCCTAGACTCTCTAAAAATACGCCAAAAAACGACAACCTCTTTTATTTTAAGAAGTTGTTATAAGGAATACTCGGTGCCGGCAAGATGATCATGCACCCGCATTAAATTATTTTTTTGTAGTACTCAATCTTAGCCGTACATATGTGAATGTGAATCTAATTTTGTGCACACTCTTTTTTGCACATACCTCACAGGGTTATCGCCAGCTTCTCTAGAGTCGTTTGCCTCTATACTACAATAAGCACAACCAAACACGCTAAATATATTGCTGGAATCACAAAAAACATGTTACCATCATGTTCAATTCCGGCAGAATGATATTATTAGGTTTTGGAAGATTATAGAAATGTAAAACCAGACTTGTCGAAGTTGGAGTCATTATACGTACAAATCACAGAGTTGATAGAGGTTTAAATTCGTTGTAAACCATGTGTAAAGAATGACTTGGTAATTAGTGTCATCAGATCATGCATGACCAAGTCTGTAATGAGTAAAAGTCATTTTATTAGAGGAAGACGTCCGACGGAATCGGATATGAGACATATGGCTAAAGAGGGAGCCAAAAAATAATAATATTTCATGTATAATCCAGCATAATGTTGTTTGGTAACCATTATTTTAATGGATTATCAGCCCATAATCCATTATGCAGATTATAATGGATTCTATATATGTTTGGTAACCATCAAAACCTTTAAACTCCTAAGTCATGTGAGCCCCACGTTGAATGGTGAGAAATCCCCGTCTTAAAATAAAACGGTAAGAGGAACCTGGAGAGGACACTTGGCGGGACTCTATTGGTCGAGACATTAAAACTTAGATTACACTCTGTTTACACCCTATATTTAACTGGCCGTTTGTAACACCGTTAGAAAAAACGAAGGTGTATAAAACTTAGGTTTTAGATTCACAACTAATTCATAGGTTACACTTGGATTACACTAAAATCTTAACTAGACGTTATGTAACGCCGTTGGTGTAGACAATACCTCCGTCAACTACTAAACCTAACTAAGAAAACCAAAACTTAAACAAAACCGAGCCTCCATTTCATCCCATTTACATCTTTTGTTCTTCTCTGCCATTTCTCTGTTGCTTCAAACCATCAGCAACATTCTTTGATATTTTGAATTTTAGTGTCAGATTTCACAGCCAACATTCTCATAATCTCGGCTTTTGATTCCTCTTAAATTTGAGAGAACTCTAACCTCAATTTCTTATTCGTCTCTGCACCACAGCAGCAGATCCCCTTTCTTACTCTCAATCTTCAATTCTTAACTCAAATCTCGAATTTTTATTGATGTAATCTTAAATCCATCATAACCCCTTTAAATAGTTATCGATTTCAATCACCAGAACTTATTATTCATCACCGAACTTCCATTTATCAATGACAACAACGAACCCTAGAAATTCCTTTTTCTTTGTTTGTCTATTACATCTCCTGTTAGAGCACTGCTCGGTCGAACTCGCAAGCGTTGCTATCTCAAGCTTGTTTGTCAAGTTTAGTTGTCAAAACTATAAGTCTTAGTCTACTTATAGATATGTCTCAGATTAGGATAGAATGTGTAGTTGAGCTTTAGACTTCACGACATTCATCGATTGAAGACGAAGAACTACTAAGGGGAGCTTGTGGAACTTCATCAACAAAAGGTATATGGAGACTTGAACTCATCTATCACTCAAAAGTCTATTTCTACTCTGTCTCCTATTTGAGACAAAAGTCGTATAGCTATATAGACTTTATATTATACACATTTGATATTTCGAGTTGAGTTAAACTCGCTTACATATTTATTTAAATATGTGTTGGTAAGCTTTCGCTTTAACCAAGTTCATCTTATATTCTTGACGAAAGTCAAAAGATGATCATGTGAAAATCGCATGGTAACATATTATATGATTTGTGTGAGACAGTCATTTGGTGTAGACTCAGAATTTTTCGTATTGATCTATTGATCATTTGAAAATTTCTTTGAAGCTAATAGTTTATGTGAGACAGCTGTTCCCGTCTTCCAAGAATGTTTCAATGATTGAAATGGGAGTTTAGAACAATTAACCTTTGATTGGATATAGCACAGTATGCGTACTTGTATGTTAATTGTTGCAAGTTATTCCAAGTCAGGAACCATAGTATGCATACCCGTTTGCGTACTGGTTTGTTTGTTGAAGTACGGGAACTTAGTATGCATACCCGTATGCGTACCGGCGTAAGTTCAAGTTCGGGAATTCAACTGAGTTTGGTGGTGTACGACAGTATGCGTACCCGTTCGCATACTGGCGAACCCAGACCAAGTTCGGCTACTTAGGTATGCGTACCCGTTTGCATACTTGAGTGGGTTACGTTCTAAAATCGATTTGTTCATGAAATAATACATTTATAAAATAAGGAATGCAATCTTTTGCAAACCGTGGTTATAATGTTCATGAATTGATTCGAGTGAATGAAAATCGATTTTGCTTCAATTGTGTCTTGTATACTTCTATGAGAATATAAACAATTGAACAACTCTATTACTAGTTTCATTTGAGTCATTTGAACTAGTTGTGATTAAGATGAAAAAGGTTGATATGTAAGTGTTCATATGGATAACTTCGGTTAACTATTGTTGAGGCAACAAGGTGTACACGTTTAGGTACGGTTACCCATATCTAAATGAAGTCACTTTTCATTTGTATGTAACAAGCTAAGTTTGATCTAACGGTTGAAAGATATTAGCTTGAGTCTAATCAGGTTTTCATCTAATGGTGAATATTGAATGCTTTGTTACCAAGGTAACATTGATTGCAAACCCTGATTTTAAGAAGGGAGAACTCTAGCAACTGGGAAACCTAATCCCCACACCTCATGTGTGATACTAGTTGCGACTAGAATCGATTCTCCTTTAACCTAGGTATTTCCTAAACCCATTATAGCTTAACGACTTAAAGACTTCATTGGGATTCTGAAGCCAGACCCAAATATTTTCTCTGTAGTTGCATGTTTTGATCTTACTTTGTTATATTGTATTGAGTACTATCATCTCTAAGATTTGCTCGAGATTAAATCTCCGATAGGTAAGATAAAAAGTAGTCAGAAACATCTTCGTCTCATCGTTTGTGATTCCATAATATCTTGTTTCGCTTCCTGATGTAATTTCAACTTTGTTGTAGTAAAAAGTTCGTTGAGACTTGTGAAAGCAATTGATTTTAGACTTATTTAAACTAAAAATAGAGAAAATTTAAATCCAAATTTGTTTTTAAGATTGAAAATAACCAAGACACTAGATTCCACTATTACACATGAATGAATGATGGTAAAAATTTCAAAACTCTAATTATCTTTAAAATCTCTTTTTCTTAATTCACAAATA
>JAJJMB010015994.1:477283-505926 GCA_023531105.1 Papaver atlanticum
ATCTCTATTGTGTATATTTTTAGTACCCATTTTTGTACTAATGTTGGTATTTTATCCCTTTGTAGGTATTTTTGGGGAATAAACATTTTTGGGAAAATTGGCTCGAAAAGTTGTTAAAGGCTCCTGGGAGGACACTTGCTATTCGGACTCTCATTTTGGATAAGGGGTAACCCATTTCCAAGCAGCTGCAAAGCACAGACCGGCACAGGATAGGGGGAGGTCACATTTCTTATCAAATTTTCAAAACAAAAAAATGGCGGGAAAATTCTTTTCTTTCACCGGAGTTGGGTCGATCAATTTTGGATGATTTTTAAGGCGATTCAAGGGCTGATTTTCATTGGATTAACCCTGTTAAGGATAAACAAGTATGGTATGAGCTGTAGAATCGATTAAACAGGGATAGAAATCCGTGTTGGAGCAAAACAGGGAGAATTCACATTTTGAGTTGTTTTCGGTTTACAAAAGAATTTGTGAAGAGTTTACGGCAAGATTGGAGTGTATGGAGCCCTTATTCAGTCCTGAGAGAGTTTGAGAGAGTTTGGAAACCAAGTTGACGCGTAAAAAGAAGATCAAATGCCCGTAACTTGCTGTTGAAAAAGAACGAAAATATTTGGATTAACTCGAGTGATTTTGGGGTTTGGTGGATATATATTGGTTGATTCGAGTCATATTTAGGAATACGAACAATTTGGGGGAGTTTGGAGAAGTTTAGAGCTATAGAGAAGCGAGAAAAAAATCAACAGAGTCGAGTTCAGAAACTTTCCTGCTGCTGCTGCGAAGAAGAAGACGAAGAACATTAGACCCTCAGAGTCAGTCGCAGAGGCAGACTTATTTTCAGTGACAACGAGGTACGGTCGCATCTTCCTGCAGTCACAGAAGCTCTTCAGCAACAACTCGGATTTTTGTTTTAGACCTTCAGCAACTACAGAATCCGCTGCTTAGCACTTTTCACTCTTTTAATCAACTTTTTAACACCAAATATGTATTTTGAGCAAGTGGTTAATATGAGGAGCTAAACCCCTTAGCCGAGGCGACGGAGGAAGCCATTGTTCCATGAAAAGTTGTATAGTTTTATTTTAATTATTTATTGCAATTATTTTACATGACTATTTGCATAGAACTTAAAAGAAAAATTGGTTTTTATTTAGTAGTTGTGAAGTGTTTTGATGGGACATGCTTGGTTTTAATACTTTTGATGTTTCATGCTTCGTGCTTACAATTATTACTTCAAAAATCTATTAAAGGCAAATACTAGAATCACTTTAAAGAAAAATATTGCATGAATATTGTTTAGAGTTTATCACTTAATTGGTCAATGGTGGAATCCAGAGTCTCGGTATTTTCTTATTATTGTTAAAACAACTCTATTTAATTTTCGAAAATCCTTCACAAGTTCGAGCAACGAACCTTTTTACCACTACAACTATAAAACGACATCAACTAGTCGTAGAGGCTGGCAACTTAATGCACGATGGTCGGTTGGTCCTAGTTGGGTACATGTACTCCTTCAAAGTTGTCATTGTTGGCACAATAAAAATCCTAGGGGTGAATTCCTCACTAAGACTTAAATTCTCAAAATTGAAGTTTCCAAAAACAGGGCTCTCCAAAGAAGAGTCTTCGAGCTCCCCGTCTACAAAAGAAAAACCTCTAGGCTCGTCACTAATCAAACGGCCAAAAGTGTCTCTTTTCCAAGCACGCTCACTAATGGACTTGAGCGATTTTGGCATACACTAAAAAAAAAAAAAAAAAAAAAAAAATCCTAAGGAAGGGAGGTTCTAAGCAAACACACAGCAGGCTGACTCCACCAAAGCAAACCTAAAAATTTCTAGCAAACAACAAGCATGATGGCTCCACTTAGATTGTTTCTAGACTAGCTTCTAATCTTTCAAAAAGGAATTCGTTACAATCTAAGCAAACCTCTCCGGATCGATCCGAATAAAGTGAGTCGAAGAGAAGTAGGGGAAGCTCAGAGGAGCTTTGATACCCCCACCTCTTTGCAAACGCTTCCCTGGGTTACAAGGCGGCTCTAATCGACTTACAGTAATCTTCCTGAACTTCAAAGTATGCTTAAAAGAGTAACCAATATTTTTCGAACGACTTTCCTATTAAGCGCGTTACCCTATAGGTCTCGTTCTAGTCAATATTTTAAGCTTGGGTTCGCGTAGGTTATGTGTTCCTAAGGCGGGCAAGAAGAGAACGGTGATGAAATCCGAACCCTTATCTTGTATGGCCTGTCCTTGCCCTTTACTAGGAAATTAAAATCCGTATTCAGTCCTCAACATATATTCACCTTATGGCAAACATTAAACCCGCTGATAGGGGATTCGCGGGTGTTTTGAAAAACTTACCTCCCGTACCAGACGGGTGAAGAACCGCTGAAGTCGAGTCGGACCACGACTCCTATGTCATGTACGAATCCGAGGGGCCGAGACGATATCGTAATCGTCGTCCTTCCCTGCAAACAGTTTATATTTAAAACTACCCTTCCGTAGGGTTTAAAAATAAAATAAAAATGTCCCAAATTTCACAGTCCAAAGTCCAAGAATAAAGTGCAAAAGAAAAAAAAATTACAAAAATAGAAGATATCCTAATACAATTTCTAAAAAGAAAATCTAAAGAAATAAAAACTAAAATAAAAATAAAATCTAAAAACCTAATAAAATAAAATTCCTTTGTCTTTCTTTTCCTTTTCTTTTAGCTTTTATCTTTGGCTCCTAATCTCGTAGTCACCAAAGTCTTTGGCTTAAATTCTTTTGGGTCCAAACTCCAAACCTGTGGTACAAAGAAATATACCCAAAGAAACGTAAAATAGAACAAAGAGAAAATAAAGAAAATCTACAAAAAAACTAAAACTAAAAAAAAAATAAAAAATCTAAAAACTCTAACTTAAAAACAAGTCCGCGTCGGCGGCGCCAAAAATTGATGTAATTTCAACTTTGTTGTAGTAAAAGGTTCGTTGAGACTTGTAAAAGCAATTGATTTTAGACTTATTTAAACTAAAAATAGAGAAAATTTAAATCCAAATTTGTTTTTAAGATTGAAAATAACCAAGACACTAGATTCCACTATTACACATGAATGAATGATGGTAAAAATTTCAAAACTCTAATTATCTTTAAAATCTCTTTTTCTTAATTCACAAATAATCAAGAATATTCTCAAACATTAATTGTATCCCTTAAGCATAGATTATCTAAACAAAGTATAACCTATCTAATTGAATTACAACTAATTAAGAAAATTATGCAAACAATTAAAATTCTGCAAAGCAGTGATTTGAGTGAATTATAAAATGCAAATTAGAGAAAAATAGAATAGTTACCAATTATTCATGCATCAATAGCTTCCTCCGTGCCTTGATTACGCGAGAATTAGCTCATCATCATCATGGAAACATGCTCAAAATTCATCTTTATTAATGCTCAAAAATGGTTCACAAATGATGAAATGGGAGAAAAAATGATAAAAACCGGGTTTGTAACACTTATATGTGTGACAAACTAACTGTTACATGAAACGATACAGCGAAAGTGTCACTGTCACTGTAGCAAAACGACAGTTTTGTAGCGTCTTATGTTCTTCCTCTTCTTCACTGCACCAGCAGAACATAATATTCCTGTAATTTTTTTTTCCGGCTTTATGATGCTCTAAACTTCTCCCTATTCTCCCCCAACTCTCTGTAACCCTTCTCTATGCTCCCACATGCCTTTTTATACTCGACAGGAACAAGAATAATGTCTCATAACTCCACAAATTCTCCACAGTAAAGGAAAATTATTCTCGGGAATAATTTATTTTTTTTCTTCTCTGCATGCGATAAATTCTTGATGACTCTCCATATTTATCTTGTACGAGCTCCTATTTACAACTAAACTTCGTAAAACACGTGCAGTACACGTCCCAAACTCGCTGTAACTCATATAGAACCCGTGAAGAACTCGTGTCCTCAGTTTGCTTCAATCCAACGATGCATCCCAAGTTTTTCGAATATGAAGGACTTACCAGTCCTGTGTGAGTGTAACAAGCTGGAATGAGTCGATTGGAGTGATTGAATCTCGCCACAGCTCCTCAAAATTCAAGACAGAAAACTCCGCAGGTGAAAAAAAAATTGAATCTGCATTTTCCCGCCAAGAAGAAGGGTGTCCCCCTAACCAAACCGGGGGTGCGAATAGCAGGTGCCCAACTGAGGTGCCCCTTATCCAAATTGAGAGTCCGAATAACAAATATCCTCCAGGAGTGCTCCGCATAATTTTTCGAGCCGATTTTTCAAAAAATGTTTATTTCCAAAAATACCTACAAACACATAAAACACCTTAATAAGTACAAAAATGGGTACTAACAATATACACAATAGAGATGAAAACAGACACATAAATGCGTCTATCACTTCCATACGATTAAGATTATTGTGAGGTGATTGATATTACTAGGCTGTTCTTCGGAAATATAAGTCTGGTGTATCAATTGGTTCCTGTTCACCTTGATTTATCAAAAGACGGAACAAAAACTCGTAGGCATTTCTGTGGGAGACAGATTTATCTATTCAATAGACTTTTATGTGTGAGACAGATTTGTTTATCAAGTCTTCGACTTTGGGTCATAGCAACTCTTAGTTGTGGGTGAGATAAGCTAAGGGAATCAAGTGCGTAGAGTCCTGCTGGGATTCAGAGGCGTAAGGAACGCGACTGTACCTTAATCAGTGTGAGATTAGTTAGGGATCAACTACATTCCAGTCCGAAGTTAACTTGTAGTAGGCTAGATTCTGTAGCGTCTTAATACAATGTGGTATTCAAATCTGGATTAGGTCCCGGGGTTTTTCTGCATTTGCGGTTTCCTCGTTAACAAAATTTCTGGTGTCTGTGTTATTTCTTTTTCGCATTATATTTGTTTATATAATTGAAATATCACAGGTTGTGCGTAGTTCAATCAATTAGATAATCCAACCTTTGGTTGTTGATATAAATTTATTGGCACTTGAACATTGGTCTTTGGTACCGTTCAAGTTGTTTCTCATAATAATCAGGCTCACGGATTTATATCTGTTTGATTTGCTGATTACATTGAGAAAAGAGATATAACTCTTGGATGTATTTTCCTTGATTGAGTCTGACTGTCTAGTTGATTCTCTTGGAAATATATTGGAGTTAGTTCATACAGATTGCCTAAACGAAATATTGGGTGTGGTTGTGAGACCCCCGCTTTTTCATCTCCAATTACTTCTCAAACCCTAACTACAATCTCGGATTCAAACTAAACCATGTCTTACAACCATATGAACTCTTAGATTCATTCTTAATCTTCTGTAATTCCACTCAATAATCCATTGATGTGACATCTTCTTCATAGACTTTCTTATCTTTGCTCAAATCCATCTAAACCCATCTATGGTTCATCAATAAATATTGTGAGATCTCAAGAAGCTCTATCAGAAACCAAATGTGGTGCCTTGACGCAAAGTAAAATCAGAAAGACGATGCAGAGGAAGAGAAAAAGAAGGTAACCCTTTTTTTTTTAATCATGTTTTAATTGATATCTGAATTATCTAAATTAATTGATATTTGAATCATGCTAATAGATGAGAACTAGATTAACTGATTAATTTGGCACTTTAGAGAAAAAAGGTTAAGTTTTTATCGGTACAATACGAAAGGATACGTACTTGGTTGTTACATGTTACTCTTGCTGCACCATATACTAGATATGATGCAAAAGAAAGAATACTTCCACCAAAAATATTGGTGTATATCAGAACCCATCCACACTGCACTGAACTGAACTATAACGAGCGAGTATCCTGTCTCACGGAAGGAAAAAATAAATCAATTCCCATCATATAATTACCATTTACCAAAATGGAGTGCACAAGCAATTACACTCATACCAATTATTGTTTAGTGGCAGATGAAAGTGAAGATTGTTGTAAAGAAATCCTGAAAACTGATTGAAGAAAATGAACAGCAACATGGTGGTTTGGATTTGCTCAAAAAATCATTCAACTTTTGCAAGGAAGAAGCCTGCATGTATATACTTTAACCATGATTCTAAATTAAATTTCTTGACGAATTAATTAATCTTCCCTGTACTACTTCAACAAAAAAAGCTACTAATTTTTTATCAGCTTGAAGGCAGTAGGGGGTTGGCTCCAAATAGCATTTTTATTTTTTATACACAGCCATGACTGACTATCCAACTCCTTTGCCAGTCTATCCCATGAAACGGGTAACTATAAGCCCAACAAGACTACAGACTTGGTTGCTGTTTCTATTAACTAGCTCAATGGTCGGTGAATATTTTATGATGTGTCATGACTACCCTGTACTGTTTAACTGCATTTTTGGTTCAGATGTGTAAAGCGATTGATGATCCAAGAAAAAAGAAAAAAAGCATGATTAAGCCAGTGACCACCAATCCTTACAAACCCTAGATTAATGTGTCTAAATACCCACCTAAGTGAACTAAATTGGTGCCTTGAATAGATATCATTCCTGCAGCCAGGAAGTGAAGAATTTATTATCAATAACAACAAGAATATGTACGTCCTCAAGCCTACAGGCTAGCTTTCACGCTTCTGAAAGACCAACAACTAAAGTAGTGAAAAATCTTGCACCAATGTTATTTAAAGTCTAGAAAGTTGAATGAACAAAAGATAATAAACCTTTGTACAGAAGCAATTTGGTTTCAGTATTAACCGCCAGGTCCCACAGACTGGGTATGCAATATTCACAGCTTTGTGAAGCTAATGGCCACATTCAGTATCGACCAGTTACATGCAATATTTTGTTGCACAGGCTACAAGTGGGTCAACAACAAGTCTCTCTCTCTTGATGTTAGAAACTTTTATGTCATGGCAGTGGTGGAGGTGCCGAAAATGGTGGTTGCGCCATATGATTATTTACAAATTGTAATGAATATGAACTATGTAACATGGATGCGCTCTTTATTGATATGTGCTTTGAGATATGATATCACTAATTATTTTTGGAAGGATTAGTATTATGGCATACTCCCTCCGTTTCAGAAAGACTGTCCACTTTGACTTTGTCAAAATATAAAGGAGACCACAGTTTTTTACTTGACCACCCTTAGTCACTTACCTATTTTATTTTAATAAAAAATGTAGCACTAAAAATTACCTAAAATTGTTAAAGGATTATAAATACGAAATATAAAAGGAAAATTAAAAGATATCGAAATTATGGGAGTTTTTTTTTTTTTCTAAATCATAAATTCTATTACCAAAATTTCATATTACAAAAGAGCCAAAAGGTTTTTTCAAGGCAATTAATAGTGCAAAATTAAAACAAAGGAATATTACATTTATGAAAATCTAGAGTATAGACCATTTTCATTCTCCAAAGCCCCTAGGAAGGATGGTTTCTCATCATAGTAGATAACTTCACCTCTATTGAGCATAACCCCTTTCTTGGCCATCTTGTCCGCAGAGAAGTTTGTCTCTCTGTATGAATGTCTTAATGAAATAGATGGTATTGATTGTTTTATCTTATCCCATCTGTTTTTAACAATCCATGGAATTCTGTCATTTGTAAAAGCCATTAATACTTCCTCTGAATCCAGACTGAAACATACCTCCTTCATCTGTTTACTTACTGCCCATTCACCTGCCATGATAAGAGCCATAAATTCAGCCAAATAGTTTGTAGCAATCCCAAGACCAGCTGAAGCAGCTCCAATACAATCACCACTGCTAGTTCTGGCTATGAATCCACCCCCACCTTTCCCTGGATTGCCTTTGGAGGCACCATCAAAACAAATAAGGATTTGATCTTTTGCAGGCAATTTGAAGAACATTGTTTCACCTTATTCCTGTGAGTTTGTATCCCTGTGATACCAAAATATTGAAATATTTGTAGCTCATATATAGTACCCCGCATTGTACCTTTCATTCTTACGCTACATTCCTTTGTTAACCTTATGATCTTTTGCTTGAATTCTCCACATTTGGTTGAATACCTTCATATATCACAGCATTTATGGCAAACCATAATTCTACCATAATGTTGAATGTACTGTTATACCACACCTCCTTGAGTAGAGTACTTTTCCCCTTGGCAAAGTTTAAAATTTCATCCCAGTTTGAAGGACCTTCACATTGAAATACTCCACTCAGCCAGTGCTAAATCCTTGAACTGAATTCATAGGTCCACAGAATATGTTGCATTGTGTCATTGTTGTTACCACAAAGATAACATTTAGATACTGTGAAGAAACCTTTCTTTCTAACTGCCTCCTCAGTTGCACATGCTCCTTTCAAAATTTTCCATAAATTGGTTGATGTATAAGGATGGATACATGGATGCCATTCCTGCTGAGTCCAACTCTCCTTAGGATGATGATTGCTCACAAATTGAGCTGCATTTGCCACTGTAAAAACTCCAGCCAGATCATTTGTCCATATTCTCCTATCCTTGCCACTCCCCATAACTGGTAAATCATTCAGTTCAAAAAATTGTAACATTTTCTCAGGAATTTTCCATTTACCATCTTGAATCAAATCTTGAACTTTCATATAATAGTTTTGTGTTATATAAGCATCACCATGGTGTCTCTCAATTAAAGGATAATTCTTGACCCATTTGTCTTTCCACACTGAAATACTCCTTCCATCACCTACCATCCAGCTAGTACCTTGTTGAAAATCTGACATCACCCATTTAATGTCAGGCCATATAGATGACTGCTTGTAGTATTCTATCCAGTCCCCTTTCTTGTTTTTAAATTTTGCTCTCATAAAAAGGGTTCATTCTTCATCCTCAGTTTCTATCTTCCATAACAGTTTCATTAGCAGTGCTTTATTCATGACTTCCAATCTCCTCAAGCCTAAACCACCTTCCTCCATTGGAGCATTAACTGTATCCCATTTCATAGTGATTAGTTTCTTCACAGCAGGGTCACCAGACCACAAAAAGTTCCTTATAATCCTTTCACATACTTGTATCACAGACTTAGGACACTTATATACTGACATGTTGTAGATAGGCATGCTACATAGGACAAATTTCACAAGATTCAGTTTAGCAGAGAATGCCAAAAGTTTTCCCATCCATCCTGCAAGCATCTTCTGCATCATTTCCACCATCCCCCATACTTGGTGTGATTTAACTCTCCCTGGATTAAGTATAACTCCCAGATATTTTTATGGAAATGTAGACAGTTGCATTTGTAAAGCTTGTGCAATAGCATTTCTTCTGATGTTAGATACTCCTCCTACAAAACACTTGCTCTTAGCTTTATTCATTTCTTGCCCAGATGATTTTTCATACTTCATTAAAAGATCCATCAAGTTCTCAAGACTTTTCTGCTGTCCATTGCAGAATATGAATATATCATCTTCAAACATTAAATGTGTTGGTTGGCAACCTCCCATGTTCACCATTGCTTGCATTTTTCCCATTTGCACCAATTTAGTGATATTTCTTCTTAAAACTTCTTCTGCCAAGAC
Source organism: Papaver atlanticum (assembly GCA_023531105.1). Classification (NCBI taxonomy): domain Eukaryota; kingdom Viridiplantae; phylum Streptophyta; class Magnoliopsida; order Ranunculales; family Papaveraceae; genus Papaver; species Papaver atlanticum. Next base: position 486,744 of record JAJJMB010015994.1, read on the forward strand.
AAAAAGAATAGGGGATAGAGGGTCACCCTGTCTTAGCCCTCTACCCACCCCAAAAAAAACCCACAAGGCCTCCCATTAACTAAAACTGATATTTTAGCAGAATCAAAAATCTTCCATAACAAGTTGATACCCATTTCATAAAAACCAAATCTTCTCAACACTTCAGACAAAAATTTCCAACTCAAGGAGTCATAAGCTTGTGTAATGTCAATTTTCAAGCCAATATTTCCTCCTCTTATTTTAATATCTAACTCATTCACAAGCTCAGAGGCTAATACTATCTTCTCATGAATATTCCTTCCTTTTATGAATTCTCCTTGTTGACTTGAGACCATTTTTCCAATCACAGTACTTATCCTTTGAGTTATAATTCTAGTAATCACCTTAAAGTTGAAGTTTGCCAGCCCAATGGGTCTAAAATGCTCAGCTTTCTTGGCACCAGGAATTTTAGGCAATAGAAATAAAAAGTTTGAATTGAGGCCTTTAGGTATGAACTTGTTTCTCCAGCAAAATTGTATAGACTCTACCAGATCTGATCCCACTACCTCCCAAGCAAACCTCTAAAAGTTTCCTGAGAAACCATTTTGTCCAGGGGCACTATTTGCATCCATACCAAAAACAACACACTTAATTTTAGCTTGAGATGGAATAACATCCAAATATTCATTATCTTGGGTATAGCTTCAAAAATTTCATCAACAAACTCAACATTTGTGGCTTCAAACTTCTTTTGATAATGCATTACTAGATTCTCAGCAATTTGATCTTGACTAGTAACTACATTTCCATCTGCTGTGCTTTTTTTATTCTCATATTTGCATGAAAAAATGCAGTATTTGCTCCCCCTTATTTAACCCACTTAACTCTTGCTTTTGCTCTCATTAATTCATTATATTGTTGAGTAGCCAATTCTTGTTTTCCCCTTGCAATAACCAGCTTATCAAGTAATTCAATATTCTCAGGATCAACATCTGATTCCAATGTTGTTGTTAAAACTGCCTCTTCCGTTGTTTTCCTTTAATTCTTAAGTCACCAAAGACCTCCCAGTTCCATTTTTTGAGTATTATCTTTAATCTCTTTAATTTGTTGAGAAATCTAAAAGAAGGATTTCCACTACATTCTTCTTCCTATGATTCTTGTATAACATTCAAAAAACCAGGGTGAGTAGTCCACACAGGTTGATATCTAAAAGGAATGTTATTTTGTTTAACACTGTTAACAACACCTCCCAATAATGGACCATGATCTGATGTGCCTCTTATTCCTACTTTATAACACCAACCATCAAATAACTCCATCCATTTTAAGTTACAAAAAGCCTTATCTAAATCATAAAGTATTCTTTTCTTACCACACCTATTATTGCACCATGAGTATTTAATCCCAGTCCTTGGAGCTTGTATTAGATTGCATGATTCCACACACTCTCTGAAATATTGCACTGACACCTTGAGAGGAATCCTACCACCTTTCTTTTCTTCACAAGATAAAACCACATTAAAATCACCTATCACCATCCATGGAAGATTTAACTCATTTATACATATCATCTTTCCCCATAAACTTCTTCTATCCACAGTAAGACATGCAGCATGTACTCCTGTAATTAAACCTCTCCCACTTGTATAGTGATTTCTTGTTTTGTTGAAGATACTACGGTTGGAACTGATAAAGACATGTGCCAGAATAACCAAATATTTCCCTTAGAACTGTCACTAAAATTATGTATTACAGTCTGATTCATTCCAGCTAATTTCAAATTCTTTAAGATGCTACTTGAAACTCTTACTTTAGGTTCAGCAACCCATAATAAGGAAGGACTAAACTGATGAACTAAACTTCTAAGTTTATCTTTGGCTTGAGTTCTTCTCAAACCTTTGATATTCCAATAGAGAACCCTCATTGAGATTGAGAAATTTGTGAGGTATTTGAACTCCCCCCACCAGGATTCATTTTAATTAAATTACTAGCTTGCTTTCTAGTTGTAACTGTAGGAATACCTTTAACTTTCCCTTTAGTAGGTTTACCAATAACTTTTGAAAAACTAGTATCTTGCTTTTCAACTACATCAATCAGAGTATTAAATTTGCTTGGAGAAATAATGGTCTTACCCCCATCAACTGCTTCTGAAATTGTATTGAGTTTTCTTGATTTTGAAGCTTTTCCTGAAACATCCTTCCATTCACCCATTTCCAAAGAAGAAATACTTGTTCCAACCTCTACCACTTTCTCAGCTGATAACACATGAAATTCTTTAGGAGATTCTAAAGTACCAGTGAAACCACCACTGCTCTCCACTTGAGCTTTGTACTGGTTAAATGTAGGAATAATTATTTCCCACTCCTCCATTTCATGTATTACTGGATCATCAGATTGTGATACATTCATATTATTGGGAGTAAAAAAAATATCAAAAGCATTCTTAGTTTGAGTCTGAATTTTTTTGGGAGTATATCTCCATTGCTGATGATGCATTATCTATTGTTCACCCTTCTGCGCTTTTTCCTTCCTTTTGAGTCTACATTCAGCTACATAATGTCCTATATTTTTGCAATGATTACAAAACTTAGGAATCTTAGAAATTCTCACCTCTTGTTCAAACTTGCCATATTTTGTTTCAACCCAAACCTTGTTTGGAATCACTTTAGCTAAATCAATTTCAACCAATATGCTTACATAATACCCTATATCCTTTTTCAAAGTAGTTTCATCTACCCGAATTAGTCTTCCTTCTCTTCCCATTGCCATTAGTATATTTTCAGTCCAATATTCAATACGTAATCCTGGAAATACAATCCATACAAAAGCAGTTGAAGTTTTTTGTAACTCTGGTTTGAAATCACGCTCCCATAATCTGAGTCTGAAACTTGAGATTCAATTTCCCAGAATCATTCATACATATACTTCATATCCTCACCATTATCCAACTTAATAATATAAAAAACTTTACCAATAGGAATGAATTGACAATTACCTTTGAGAGTCCATTGCTTTCTCAAACTCGATTCTGCAACAGTCAACTTAAGTTTTACAAGATCCAATCGACCAATCAAGCTAAACCTCCATTCACTTAGACTTGCGTCAATTTCCTCATCCGGAATAAAAACTGAAGTACTAAAAAATTGTGTAGTAGAAGTATTATCAGATCTAAGATTTTTAATAATCTCAAAATATGATTGATTCTTAGGATGATTCGAAATGTTTTCTCAGGTTAAACACATCGAAACAATATTACAAAAATAGAAAAAACACCTGAAACAGGCAGGAAACTGAGATCAATGTTCACCTGAGATGATGAAATTGATGAGAAAACATAAAAAACGATAAGAAAATTTCGCCGATTCAAACTCCGAGTTGCAGAGCTCAACTCAGCTGATTCCTAAAACTTAAATTATGAGAGTATAAACTTTATAAGGAATTTAATTTTTGGAGCCAAATGTATATTGTCTTAAAAGGAATGAATGATATATTTGTTTCCATAATTATACAAATTTCTTTAATATTTTAGATCGGGTACAGTTAGAAATGAATTTATTAAAAAATAAATAAAGGGTATATTAGAGAGTTGATTGTAAAAATATGACTATAAACTGAAGATGGACACAATTTTGAAACAGACCAAAATGGAATAGAGGACAGTCTTTTTGAAACGGAGGGAGTATTAGTTTGAAATGTATGGTTTTTAAATAAGGTAGGCTGCCTAAGTCATATGAGTAGATCAGAGTTTCCACTTCCATAAATCAGGTTAAAGCTATTCTTTAATTTCTTATATTATGATTATAGCAGCTTTAAAATTGTTTTGAGAATTCGTTATAATATCAAATCATCACTTTTATTTTAGATTTGTTGTCCTGCATGTCCAGGTTTTATTATGCACAGTAGACCTATCTAGAACACCAACCAAAAAAAAATCATAAGCGAGGGGGCAAGGCGAAGCCACGCCAACCAAAATAAAAATACATCGGGGCGAGGCGAAGCCGAGTGACACCAAATCAAAAATCCAGAGCGACGGGGCGAGGCGAAGCCTAGCCATACAAATTCAAAAATGCATCGCGACGGGAGGTGGGGAGCCCCGCGACACCAAATTAAAAATGCACGACGTGGCGAGGCGAAGCCACATCACACCAAATCAAAAATATAGTTAAAAGAAAAAGATGCCCGTGAAAAATCCTAAGCGACGGGGCGAGGTGAAGCCGAGCCACCCCAAATAAAGAATCCTAAGCATGTATCGGGAAGAGGCGAGGCGAAGCCGTGCTACACCAAATCATAAATCCTAAGCATGCATCGGGATGGGGAGAGGCAAAACGGTTTTCGGGTCCGCCGGTGCGTAGCACGGGCACAAAATCTAGTTATAATAATTGATTATTTTAATCATAATTGAAAAAATCCATTATATCCATAAACAGAAAAAAGTTGTTTTGAAAATTTGTTATAATCAATTATTTTTTCTAACAAAATTGAATTTTCTCTTCTTATTTTCTTTAAACTATCAAGAGAGAGACAAAAAAACAACATGGGACTAAAAAAAAAATCCTAAATCATTATTCTTTCCTCTCCTTTTTAGATCATCATTAAGATAATCAATTATTTGAAAAAGGTGTTTGGAAAAATTTATTTTTAAAATAATTATATCAAAATAATTTATCAAGAACGCGCAATTGGGGGATATCAAAACTAATTGGGAGATATAAATTACCTCCCCTAACCCATAGTGTCTGTTAAGGGGTGATTTTTGGTTATGAAAATACTAAAATACCCTTTGGTTAATTAAAAGACATTATGAAAATACTATTATACCCTTTCCCCTAAAACTTAAAATATAAAAACCAAAACATATCCCCCATTCTCTTAATCAGTTCCGGCACTCATCTAGGTTTAGGATTTTGAATTATTTTTTTTCTCTTCATCTTCTTCATCGTTGTTCATCCGTTCTTCATCGTCGATTCAAAATTTCTTCGTCGATTACCCAATCTATCTATAATCATGCCTCCTCGAAAGAAACCCCCGCAATCAAAATCAAAATCGATTGTTCAACAAAAAAAACAAGAAAGGATCAATCGGATTGCTCAAGAAGAAGAAGAAGAGGAGAACTCGGACAATGAACCTCTCGTAAACATGGCTTTTGTCAGAAGGTAAGTGATTTTGAACTAGTTTATAAGTGTTTGAATCGATTTAAGGCATTGGGTTTAGGTTAGAATCGCGAACCCTAACTCAAACAGTTGAGTTTCAGTGAGTTCCGGCATTGAAATTTGTATGAATAAAATGCTGGTACTCAATAACGGCATTAAATTTAGGTTGAAGGCAATGCCGGTATATAGTTACGGCATTCATTTTAGTATGAATACTATGCCGGTATGGAGTTAATGAAACACCTGAAATTGAATGTCTTGTCCCGGCATTGATTTTTGGTTGAATACAATGCCGGTAGTCTGTCACGACATTGATATAAACTTATTCGATGATGCCGGCAGCGCACTTTGAGTATACAGGAAACATTAGGAATTTGATATCAGTACCGGCATAGAATTTAGGTTGAATACGATGCCGGTAGTGCGTTACGGCATGGATTTTAATTCTTACCCATGTGTCGGAAGTGGTCATTCGGTATCCAGGAACATCATTGGAATTACCTAAGACTACCGGCAATGCCTAAATTATTCGATAATGGCGGTATCTTATCCCGGCACAGTTATTTTGTTAAATTATTATGTCGTTTATTGGTCCTGGCATTGTAGATATTCCTTGAATCCATACCGGTACTGATGATTCTATGCCGTTTTTTGTGTATATATGTCGGCATCAAATATGAAAGTGAGTTGTCTTATATTTATTTCGTGTTTCTTTTAAAATAGGGCTAAAGAAAAGGAAGCTAACAAAACAAAAGCTAAGGATGTTGTCCTTAAGAAAAGAAAGAAGAACGATCTTGGTACTCCTCAGTCTTTGCCTCCTCGAGGGAAAGAACTTGGTTTCAACAAGCATTTGGGGGCATCTACAAGAGGGGGAAAATGGGAGAGTGGTGGCCGTGGTCGACTCGTAATCTGTGACCCTACTAGAACAGTTGAGAACAATGAGCAAGATGAAGAGGAAAGTGAGTAGGAAGATAATGAGGTTGATCCAAGTCAATTATCAACCCAAAGCCAAGTGTTAGAGGAAGATGGTGGGCCAAGTCAAAAACCGACACAAGGCCAAGGTAAAGGCAAAGTAAAAGTTAAAGGTTCACACCTTCCTCATACTGATGACATGATACCTGACCTTGATCGTGGTAGAATTTGGGGTGAAGCTGACGATCCGAGAATGCTATTTGGCTACAAGGACACGTGGGCTCGTACTATCTATCAAACCTATGTAATATTTTTTTAATCTTGTGCATATGTTTTGTTTCGTATTTATGTAAAATCTCTTAATTGTAGGATCATAGAAGGTTGTGCGTGTTTGCCAAAACCAAGCCGCGTCTCATTGGGATTTGTCTAAGGAATGTGAAAAGGTCCAAACATTAGTAAGGGATTCTGGTCTATATGCTTTGGTTGAAAATTATGTGAAGTGTGATTCTGTGACAGTCAATTGCTTCATCGAAGGTATCATGGTGAAACTGATACGATGCACTTCCCGTTTAGGGAGATGACCTTGATCCCTGATGATGCTCAGAACATTCTATGCTTGAATGTTATCGGCAAATCAATTGTAGAAGGAGATAAGTGTCCGTACCTAGAATGGTCGAAGTTCCACGCTCTGACTAACAAGCTGTTTGGTTGGGACTACAAAACTTCTGTGGAAAGCTTCTATGTATCTAAGAATAGTAGGACAAAGACAATCAAGCTGACGCTACTTAAGAAGACCTTTGAAAACACAAAGGAAAGAAGTTTGAAGGATGGATGGGACCCTGCCCAAATTCGTTATGCAGCCGCTGCGTACCTATTATTCATCTTGGGCACTAAGGTATTCCCTGACGCTAGTGGCAACAGGGTTAGTGCAAACCACCTTCAATACTTGGATTCGTTGGAAGAGGTCTTTACCTATTCCTGGGGCACCGTGGTAATGGCACATTTGATGATGGAGATGAGAAGGGCCTCCAAGGCTGTTACAAACCAATTTGTCGGGAATTTCACTCTACTACAGGTAATTTTGTTTTTAAACTTATGTTTTTATGTATATTGTTCAAATGTACCCTTATCATGAACTTTGAAACAAAATTTACTGATTCTTATATGTATCATTCCACATTGGTATAGGTGTGAGCTTATGAACACTTCCCAACATTGTTCACGGACTACCCCTTCTTGAAGATCAAAAACATTGACAACCCCGAGGATCCTAGAGCTAAGAGATACAAGTTCAACAATATTCTGAAGCCCGGTAACAATCGTCGACTGACAAATATGAGATTGGCTCTGGACGCGATGACTACCAAAGAGGTTGTGTTCGACCCTTACAAGGAGGCTAGAGAAAATCGCCGCATTTTGAGGTTTCCTAACGTTGCATTTTACAATGGACCGTTGTTCCACCCAAAGGGATACGTTATGGCTGATCCTCTACGTGTGATGCAGCAACTTGGATATAAGCAATTACCTTATCCCGATACATCCTCTCTTGAAAGGTACAAAGTTGACCGTTCTCAGAGCTTTTCAACTAAGCTGAAGTTGAAGGTAGAGTATGATCCAATTTCAGAACAAACACATTGGAGGGATAGGGAACCACGTCGTTTGGTAGATATTACTAACTGGTAGCTTGCATAAAATGGTGATGAAGCTCACCCCGAGTACATGTATTATTACCTAGAAGGGTCACATCCATTTGTCATGCGCCCGAACACCGTCGAAGTTCCACCCAAGGAAAACCCTCCCGCTCCAACTCCTACAGAGGCACCACCTACGATGGCCAACCTTAATAAGACTGTTAGATTGCTAGTAAGTATTGTTAATTTCTAAGTCAATTAATGTATACATAATCTTATATTAGCATATATATACTAATTACGTGTTGGATGTATGAAACTAGCAATGTCGGCTTGGCAAGTTGAAGAAGATGTTTGGTTGCAAGTACGAGAAAGGAGAGGTGTTATCCCTTGAAGAAATGAAGGAAGTCGAGGAAAAGCTTGATAAAATGGAAGATCCAAGTGCAAAAGATTTGTTCGGGAAAACGAGGAAGGTGGCCGTCCACAAGAAGCAAAAGACCAAGTGATGAACTCTTTAGTTGTGTTTCTTCATTTGGATGGTGGTTGTTACGTTTTGAACAATTCCGAACTTGTTCTTAGATTAACTCTTTAGTTTTTTTGGATTATGATACCTGGATTAAGAACATTTAAGCACAATTTATTTATTTTGTTTATGTTGAACATGTTTAGATTTCTAGTAAAATGTTTTTCTTTTAAGTTTTATTCCCACCAAGGTGCCGGCATTGAAATGTATAGGTTAATACAGATCCGCACTGTTTCTGGCATATAGTTTTTTATTATAATTCCATGCCGCAACAGATACCAGCATATAAAGGTTTTCTTACACCATGCCAGAAATTGGAGATGAATATTCCAAGTTCCTGTATAGTTTTTGAACTGTGCCGGCATTGTAATATGTATAAATATCAATGCCATAAATCTTTTTTTTCTTTTAACTTGGCTAGTTTAGTAGAAACTCGGCATGGTAAATAAGATATCTTTATATCCCTGCTCTCTGAAAACCCTTCGAAAATTGAAACTACAATGCCGGGATTGATCATAGATCCGTTACGAATGCTCTTTTTATTTCGTTCCTAGGTTAATCTATTACATTACATTTGAAACTTTAAATTAAAACATACCAAAAAACATGAAACTTTAAATTAAAACATACTAAAAATCATGGAATGGAGTAATTTTGGTTGAAGATGATCTCATAACCTATTTCCATCCCTTTTCAACAATTGCGGAACCTTTGAGCCTTTCGCGAATATCTTCGAAGACATCGTATGGAATCTCTGTGTCAAGGACCATCTTCATTGGTTCATCTTCTCTTTCAACATATTCCTTTCCCTTCATATAACACCCATCACACCCATCAATAGGCTTGCATTGTCCCTTGTGGTTTTCTCTTGCTTCTGCTAGTGCAACAGCTTTGTCAAACCATTGAAACTCTTCGTAGTTTGGGTGATTCAAACACCTTAGAAACATTCTTCCATTATCTGCATCATCAGTTTTTGTAATCCAAAACCGGCGTGTCCCATCACAATTTCTACACTTCGAATATATAAAAGGACAGTCCATGGCTAGATGAGAAGGTGACTTGCAAATTTGACAGCTGCAATGATGACTCTGTAAGAGAAGATTATATTAGTGATACGTCCTAGTAGAAAAGATTTTAACTGTCCAATCCATCGTTAGTAATGTTGAATCTACTTACTTTGCAGGTAGAGCTTGATGGTGGTTTGCAAATAGAGGTTGTTAATAAATCTCCCATCGCTTGTGAAGCTTGAACCGTGCTTGCTTGATCTATTTTTTGAGGCTTGATTTCTTGAGAGAAAAATTTATCTTATTTGGTGGATACTTTGTGTAAATTTTTCCAAAGGAATAGAGGGGTATTATATAGAATGAAGCTCCAATGGTCTTATTTTTCAAAAAACTAGCCGTTTTTTTTATTGAAATTCACTGGTGCCGGCATGGTCGTAGAAACATAATCACTGCCGGTAGTAAGCGCCGGCGTTATACGGTGTTGTCGAAAAAATGCCAGTATTAACTGCAGATTTGGCCCAATCTCTGTATAAAAAAATATGATACCGGCATAGACCTTTAATGGTAATCTACACCGGAACCTGGTGCCGGCGTCTCGGTACATATTAACTTCAATGTCGGAACATGTGATTTCCAAAAAACCAGCCGTTGAGGTTTTTCTCTATATAAAGAGAGCTGATACTTGGACCCAATTGCCCAAAACTCGTGTGTTCTTTTATATATACTCGAGACTCTTAACTTATGAAACCCTAAACCCTATAATAGTCATCTATAAATAGCTTATTATAGAACCTACTTCCACATACAACAAATGGCATCGTTTGACTCCGAGGAAGATTTAGCAATCACCCAAGCATAGTACGCCGCAACTCGTCCTTCAACTATAGATAACAGTTCTCGGGATTCCATGTGGTTGAAGATTTTTAACAAATTTACCCATGATAATAGGAACCCGAAAGGAAGAACTTCTCAACAAATCGAGCAACGTCACGACATCATCCTAGATGCAGTGGTTGAGTATTTAAAAATCAAACACCGGATCGCGCATGCTACCCATAATAGAATGTCCCCTCAACAACTCGTAAGTATCTTTATGATTAATTCGACACAATCCACTCTTTTAAATTTTTATGTACCAAACTAAGTTTGTGTGTTGTTTTTATAGCATGAAGCCGTGAAAGCGCGTTACTTACAGGAAAAGAGGGAAGCATTCATGTTTGATGATAGCGTGAACCACATGGTAACCAAAGTCATGGAGTACCACCAGATGGGTGAATCGGAGATGGATTCTTCTTAAGAAGATTGATAGGTTTAATGCTTTTTGGTTAGGTTTTTAGGGTAGGTTTTGGTAAGGTTTTTTGGGTAGATCTCTATGTAAACTCTCACGAGACTATAACTCGTCCACTTGGGTCACCAAGTGGTTTAAAGGATTGATGCACGTGCTAAGTGCATCCGTGCTTCCTACGACAAGGATTACATTTAAAATAAATTATAGTTCCGGCGTTTTATGTTAACACAATTCAATGCCATTACAATGCCGGCATAGATCTTATATATAAGTCTATGCCGGGATAGAGTGTCAAAATTTTATGGTTTCTGTGGACAATAAACCTTATTCCGGCATTGCTTTTTAATACGCCTCCATGCCGGCATCTGTTGCCAGCAATCAATTTGACCATAGTTTAGTGCCGAGATTTAACATTCAATGCCCAACGGCTATTTTTTAAAACCATAAACCAGTAAAGGGAACTGCCGGCGTAGAGTTTAGGTTACTGATAATGCCGGTATAATAAAGTGGAAAAAGAGCCGTTGTGTACTCATTTATTTAAAGGAAGTAGGAAATACCAATAGGTCCTAGAAATAATATATTAGGATGAGTTTGGTCCAGTTGACTCAGTCAACTGTCTGTTTGGTCCTTTTTGGAAAAATAAATTATAGTTTGGTCCTAGAAATAATGGTTTGGTCCTAGGATGACGTCATGGATGATTTAATTGTCGTCTGGTAGGGACAAAAATATCCTTTTAGGCCCATATATATGCAAAAAATTAATGGAAAATAATTTTATTTTCAGATTCACTTTCTCTCTCTTAGTTTCAGATCTACTTTCTCTCTCATTTGACTTTTTTCCTTCCGCTGTTTTGTTTGAAGATTGAGATGAAGAATTTATACAGAGAAAACTTTGAGATCTCCTGCTGTTTGGTTTTACGTCTCTCAATTAAAGAAAACCTAGGTCCGCAATGAAAACTTCGTTGCATTCTTCTTTTTCTCCCTAGAAAAAATCAAGAAACGAAAGATAAAAATGGAGTTTGATTTCTTGATTTTGTTTGATTTATATTTATGTTTATTATACAGTAAAAAATGGTTGAGATTCTTATTATTCACTTCTCTTTTCTGCTGCTGCTGTTAAACTGTTGATTTTGAAGATTGGGTTACAAAAATTTTTGTTTATTGTTGCTGTGAAATACGATGAAGATGATAATATTTTGGTGTTGCTGTTGTTTTTGTTGCAGTTGTTGTTTGATGATATTGTTAAATACGATGAAGACGATAAAGATCTACAGTTGAAGATTTCGAGATCTGTTTGTTTAAATATGATGAAGACGATGAAGACTTCGAGATCTGTTGCTGTTGAAGACGGTGATTGATTTTTGATGATAAATATATGTTGTTGTTTGTTTTGTTTTGCTGCTACTGTTGAATACGACGTGTTGTTGAAGATGACAAAGAATTTCTTTCTGCTGCTGTTTGAAGATGATGAAGACGATGAAGTTCATCGAACATAATGAACTCAAATCTGCTGCTATTGAAGAATGATGAAGACGACGAAGTTCATCAAACAGAATGAACTCGTGTTGATGAGATGAACTCGTGTTTTGATGAAGATGAACTCGTGTTGATGAGATGAACTCGTGTTGATGTTTGTGTTCATGCAAAGAATGAACTCTGGAGTTCATCAGACAGAATGAACTCGTGTTTGATGAAGATGAACTCTGATTTTTATGTTTTTTTTCTTCTTGTGTTCATGTAAAGAATGAACTCTGTTTTTAGATCTTGAATTATTAGGTCTTCATCTTAAAGAATGAACTCAATTCTATGTTTTTATTAAGAGTCAATTTATGGATTGAACTCTATTTTTTTAAGTTTTTATCAGGAGTCCATTTCTGGAATGAACTCTGTTGTTTTAGGTTTTTATCAAGAGTCCATTTATGGAATGAACTCTGTTTGTTTAGGTTTTTATCAGGAGTTCATTTCTGGAATGAACTCCTGATAAAAGGTGATTTCTGAAAAATAAGTAGAAATTAACAGAAGTTCATTTTGACGAAAGAACTGCTACAAAAAATAAGTTGGAATTAACACGGAAGGGTACTTTGGTCCATTTAATATTTTTAAACAATTATGGACCAAACAGTAAAGGCATTTTCCCAAAGGACCAAACAAACATGGAACCACCTAAAAAGGGACCAAACGATGGATACACCCATTGCACTTGATACCTCTAAAAAAAAAGTAAGCTCCAACACATATCTCCAATGTTAAATCCATCAACAACTACTGATTTCATCATTTCCATGGAAAAAGAAAAACTTAAGAAGAACAAACTATCCACTCCGATAGGAAATCAATTATCATCCACCACCAACTCAATTGCCATTATACAAGAAAAGCTTAGAAGGAAGGAAGAAACCACCAAGTCAATTTACGCAATGGAAGAAGAGATACTCAAAAGAAAAAGAGAAAAAGAAGAGGCAGCAAAAGAGGCAAAATATCGCAAAGAAACCAAGGAAATATACGAACGTGTAAAACAAGCGAAGATAGAAGCGGATGTTGAGGAAGAAACCGAATGGATTAAAATTTTCTACATAGTATCGGATTTACCGGAAGATCACCGCCCTTTGGATCTTTTTTGGGGTCTTGTTAGCAGTGGTCCTTATATGACGAAGTTTTATGACGGTAAGTGCAAGAAACGCGAAATGGATTACGGGAATGAGTTTGTAGCGAATCGAACAACATCCCTCATAAAATTATGTCTCAAATACAGAGGGAATAGGTATCAAGCTCAGGACGCATATACCAAGTGAAGAAAAGAGCCTTTTAGGCATTTCGAAGCTGCTTTGTTTATTGAATCTCGTTCCAAGAAATGATGTTTGTTGCAATTAGCTTGAGTTCTTCCATTTTATGTGTAACGTTGTTTAAGTGGTTAATGTTTTTAAGTTTATTTCCTTAAGATTATATGAAGGCCAGTTTGGGTCAGTTTGCTTGCTTAAACCTTTGGACTCAATTTAAACTTATCGTCAGAATGCCGGCATCAAATAATAACCAAGGAAAATTCCGGCATAGTTACCGGCGTTGATGGTGATAAACATACAATGTCGGTATCCTGGACTCAATTACAACTTATTGTCAGAATGCCGGCATTGTATTGTGCCATCTTTCCATGCCGGCATTCTGACGGTTACAAACTCAAGTTATGTGGCAGTTACAAACTCCTTAATTCCACTTATGCGACGGTTACAAACTCCTTTATCCCACTTATGTGACGGTTACAAACTCCTTAATTCTATTTAAGTGACGGTTATAGAAAGGAAAGTATTCAATCTCTCTTTGTATTCAATCTCCCTTTTTGTTTCATCTTCTATACCAAAGACAATGGGTCGTCGCAAACCCAAACCCAAACCCAATCCTGAAGACTCTGTTGATGTTGGTGGTAAATCGAAATCAAAAGAGCAACAAGTGCCTGAAGAGTCTGTTGGTGAGGAGGAAATAACAAATTTGATGCGGTAAGTGATGTCTATGTTAAATTGAAGTATTTTTAGGGTTTATCCTATACTAGAAAACACAAATTGAAACTTGCTTGATTAGTCTTTCTACTACACTAAAAGAAAATTTTGAAATGCAATTTAGTCAATTGAAATTATGTTTGTTTCACGGTAGAATTAATTTTGAAAACCATCCCGGAAATATATGTCTTGTATCTCTCTTTTATTGCATGAACCTGCCGACATATACATTTATTTTCATACTATGCCGGTTTTTTGTGCCGGTTTTGTATATTTAATCAATGCCATGCCGACTTTATTTGCTTCTTCTGTTAAAAACCCTATACAAAATTACCCTACTTCCGGCATAGGATATCTTTTTTTTTTTATGCCGGCACCGCTGCCGGCAATGTCTATATGTTTACTAACTATGCCGGTTTTAATTCCCTTAATTTGCTAATTCTCTGTATAAAATTCAAGAAAACCGGCATTGAATTTTAATCATTTAGTACGCCGGCACATATGTCGGAACTGATTGTATGTTTAATATACATGCCGACTTCATCTTTATAACTCAGTTTACATATTGGGACTGATAGACGCATTTATGTGTCTCTTTTCATCTCTATTGTGTATATTGTTAGTACCCATTTTTGTACTTATTTTGGTATTTTATCTCTTTGTAGGTGTTTTTGGAGAAATAAGCTTTTGCGGCGAAATTGGCTCGAAAAGTTGATAAATGCAACCCAAGGGACGAGTGTTATGCGGACTCTAGCAACGGATAAGGGGTAACCTTTCCCCTTCACGTTCAAATTCTGAATTTGGGCGGGAAAATATAAACACATTCCTGGCAGTTTTGGTGATCGTGATTTGGAGGAGTTTGAGGTCAACTAAACCTCTGATTTTTATAGGGTAGACTCCTTATGGGTCTAGGAATCTAACAAGGGTGTCGAAATCGATTAAACTGGACTCAATCGACGGATTTTTATCTTAACAGCAAAATATGGAATGTCACGTGTGTGACCGATTTTAGGAATTTTTAGAGAGATTAAAGTGCTATAAACCTTCCCAAAGATTGGTATCTATCTAAGGAAGAGTTTAGAATCAAAAGGAAAGATCAGAAACGCGTATAAATTCTAAAACAAGAAATTGCCGCAACTTTGCCGTGAAGAGAAAGGAAGAGATTTTTGAAGATTTTGGAGAGATTTAATCTCTCTTTTTGATATAAATAGATTGGTTGGGTCATATAGAAGGGGTGTCAAAAGTTAGGGAAAGTTTAGAACACGACAGAGCCGAGAAATCAAAGGTGCAGGAAACCGGGTTCTGCTGCTGCTGCTGAAGAACACGAAGAACATTGACCCACACAGAACAGTCGCAAAGAAGTATCGTTCTTCAACAGCAGAACACAGTTATCCTTTATTAACAGCACTTCATTGTAACGGTGACTTCTGTAACGACTATAAAGCGTTGCAGATTCGCTGTATTATTATTCTCCTTCAATAAAAACACCTTTTGAGCCATGTTTCTATCTTTTGAGCATGTTTTTACCATGAGGAGCTAAACCCAAACACTGGGATGACGGAGGAAGACGAATATCATACTTGGGGTAAT
This sequence comes from Papaver atlanticum, assembly GCA_023531105.1. Lineage (NCBI taxonomy): Eukaryota > Viridiplantae > Streptophyta > Magnoliopsida > Ranunculales > Papaveraceae > Papaver > Papaver atlanticum. The sequence goes on from JAJJMB010015994.1 coordinate 502,311, forward strand.
TTTATTAATTCTTTTTAAGACTTTTTCATTAATTTTAATTGAGATTATGATTTGAATTAATTGGTTGTCATTTAATTTGATGATGTATGCTTAGCTTAGGTGTTTTTATACATCATGCTTAGGATTTACAATCAATGTTTTGAGAATCAACCTTGGCAAAAATAGAGTCCATGTTTTTCTTGAGCTAAAATTGTCAAAGAATTAATAATTGAACCTTATGTTTTGAATTCGGTGGAATCCTGAATCCCAGTAACTCTCGCACCCTTTGTAATATTTTTGTATATATTTTTATTAAATTTTAAAACTCGAATCTTCACAAGTCTTAGAGTTCGAATCCTATTTACCATTACTACAACATCTTTAAAAATTACATCAATTTTTGGCGCCGCCGATGCGGACTTGTTTTTAGATTTTTTTTTAGGTTTTTTATTTTTGTTCTTCTTTACGCGTTTGGTATTTTTCGATTCTTTTTCAGATTTGGAGCGGAGCTAAAAGGAAAGAAAAAAGTGTTATAAGAGGAAAGCATCACCAAAGTAAGAAAGAAAAGAGGAGTCAAAAGGAGTGAAGAAGAAGATTTTTGTATATAGTTATTTTATTTTATTTTATTTAGATTTTATTACTTTTTATTTTTAGAAATTGTAAATAGGGTTTTATTTTATTTTTGTAAAAAAAAAAATTGGATTTTTTTTTTTTTTTTGGACATTTGGACTTTGGACATTATTATTTTTAAACCCTAAGGAAGGGTTAAAATTAAATATAAAATGTTTGCAGGGAAGGACAACGATTACGATATCGTCTCGGCCCCTTGGGTTCGCACATTGACACAGGAGTCAGTGGCCCGAGTCGACTACAGCGGTTCTTCGCCCGTCTGGTACGCGAGGTAAGCTTCTAAACACCTGCGAATCCCCTGTCAGCGGGTTTACTGTCTTCCTTAAGGTGCATATATGTTGAGGCTTTGAATACGGATTTTAATTTCCTAGTAAAGGGCAAGGCCAGGACATACAAGATAAGGGTTCGGATTTCATCACCGTTCTTTTCTTGCCCGTCTTAGGAAAACGATACCTAACGCGAACCTAAGCATTAAAATATTGACTAGAACGAGACCGATAGGGTAACGAGCTTAATAGGAAAGTCGTTCAAAAGGATCGTATTGGGTATCTTGTTAGCCTAACTCGAAGTTCAGGAAGATTACTGTAAGTCGATTAGAGCCGCCTTGTAACCCAGGGAAGCGTTGCCAAAGAGGTGGGGGTATCAAAGCTCCTCTGAGCTTCCCCTACTTCTCTTCGACTTACTTTATTCGAATTTTTCTAGAGAGGTTTGCTAAAACTATACCTTGTTGCCTCTTGGAAGGATAGAAGCTGGTCTAGAAACAATCTAAGGGAGCCATCATGCTTGTTGTTTGCTAGATTTTATAGGTTTGATTTGGTCGAGTCAACCTTGTTTGTGATTGTGTAGAATTCCCTTGCAATTAAGAATGTCGAACTGGTATGATAAAAGCCAATACAATGAGTATCAACCTGAATTTGAATATGGACATCATCATTTTTATGACCATGGTGGGAATAATAGTTGGGAACGCCAACCTTTTCAAGGTTATGGTTTATACCATGGTGAGACCAATTACTATCCACACACACACCGGTCATACGAGCAAGAAAATAAGGATTATTATAGTGCTAGTACCTCATCTTTGGACAATACAATCAAACTGTTGAAAACTATTCCTTATTATGATCCTTCTGTTCCTATTTATGATCCTTCCGTATCTTTAGAAGGGTCTCTTAAGCAGTTAACTGAGCAAACAAATAGGTTTATGTCGGAAATGAATAGACGAACTGCACCATTGAGAAAACTTTCTATAGAGGAATCCCTGAAGCTGATGGATGAGACGAACGAAAGACTTGCTCGAAATAATCTTAATTTCCAATACAGTGTTTCCAATAATACCCTTGAAAATAATTATAGTTATTTGCATAATCAAGATGACGAGGTTAGAATTGGTAACACTACATATTTAGATGAGGTTCGACCATTTTCATGTTATCACAATGATGATTATGACGAGGATAGTGTTGATGAAGAATCTGAAATATGTAGGCATAGTGATCAGGAATTTGTTACTCCAATTGAGCTTTATAATGATAATGTTATTTCTAGTTCAAATCCAAATAATTTTAATAATTATTCACCTATTCAAAAGGACGAGGATTTGTCTAGAGATATCCCCGTTTTAGACGATGTAGTATTTCCTTTTGATTACGAAGCCAATAATGGTTTAGAGGAACGAGTTTATTCTGAAAAAACTGTTTTATTGTCTAGTGATTTAGAAACAATAGTCTTAGACAAAGAATTAGAACTCGTAGAGATGAGTGAGGATGAACTTGACTTAGAAGAATCAATTGCCTATTTTCAGGAATCTGACTACCTGGAAATTAGGAAGATTGTGACTAGTCTAACTAGAGACACTGAAAACTCTAAGTTTGGGGGTGATTATCATTCTCCATGTGCTTTAACTCTTAGAAAGGTCCCTCACTTGGGACTTGACATATGTGCCTCAACCGTTTTAACAGATCATCTTCATACACGTTTCCCTGAATCTAGTGATGTCCATAAGGAAGTTCAGTTGTTAGAAACCCATCCTCTGGTTGATGTGGTTTACCCAGGCTATGATACCCCGGTCGACTTTGTTTTCCCACCAAATATTTTTCTTCCAAATGTGGGAACATATAGATTCCAAATGTGTCACCTATTAGGTTCTTAGACTAAGCCTAAGTACTTTAGGTTAACAAAATCGACACATTTGCTTAAGAATGACCACTACTCTCACTGTGGTCAATTATGTAAGTCAAACCTGATTGACTTAGAGGATCCTCAATTATTTAGGTTATTATTATGTGCTTTTAAGTTCTTATTTGAGTTTCTACAGACTCTAGGACCTAATAATTTGGATATCACTTATGAGGAAATGCATCCAATGAAAATAATTTATTTAGACCCTTTCATAGATCCCTAACCTGAACCACAATTAGATATAGATATTCTAATCAGGAAACTAGATAAGGGAATGCTATTCTTGTTCACTTTCTTGGTTTATTGCAATTTCCTTTGGTCAGCTCTATTTTTTGAAGACCCGCAGTTATTCCGACTGTTACTTTATGATTCAAGTGACTAATCCTTTCTTAGTATGGCTGAAGACTTTAAACTTAGCACTTCTTGGGAGGTAACCCATGGTTCATGCAACACGGTAATATCTTTCCTTAACTCTTTTTCTTCAAATGGTAACAGTTTCTCCTTGTTCATGCTTTTAATTTTATCTTTCGAACATTGAGGACAATGTTAGATTTAAGTTTGGGGGTATGGGAGAATCTTTTTAGTTGCATAATAAACTCGAGAGCCTAGAAATTTATTCCTATTAAGGATGGCACTAACCAATCTAAGTGGATGGAAGCATTTTGGTTTTAGGAGTTGAGGAACCAATCTGAGTGGATGGAAACATCTATATAGAGTCTATTCATAAAAGCACGGAGCTCAGGTGTTAGAAATAATATGATAGTTTCACCGTATCTCGGAATCATCTTATTACTTCTGTTTTTGTTTTTGCAAATTTTTATGTTGA
>JAJJMB010015994.1:506026-534603 GCA_023531105.1 Papaver atlanticum
AAAAAAAAAAAAAAAAAAAAAAAAAAAAAGACTAGACCAGACCAATTAGACCAATCGGAATAAATATTAACACTTGGATAGCAATATGCGTGTGTTCTCCCTGTCTCCGTCGCCTAAACAAGCGTGGAACGCAGGATCCACGGGAATTACCATGTAATCTGCTGACAAGAAGCATGCGCTTGGATCCAAAAGATCTAATCATGTCGTTAAAAAAAATATAATAAAAATAAAATAAATAAAGGTTTATTATATAGTCGACCACTGGTTCCCTTGCATATGCCAGCTGAGTTGATGTAGATTTAGGATTGTCGACCACTGGTTCCCTTGTATATGCCAGTTGTGTTTATATTAGTCCAGACCAGTATCTCAATCCACTAGGTCATAGGTTCATCTTGGCATTGAAGTCCATTCGCAACCATCTATTTCTATATCCATCTTCTTAATATATTCATGTGATTTGTTTGATTCCGGATATTGATGTCCATAGTGCGACTATCTGAGTAGAGCTCTGTCACTTATATATGAATTTTAGTATGCTTGAGTGCAAACTCGTATACAATAACTGGAATTTTGCATCAGGGAACTTCCTCCCGTAATCAATAAGTATGCCAACCAAGGAGGTTCTTTAGTGCATTCCAAGGTTCTGCGTAGATAGCTAGGGTCTGGAGTAAAGGTTTTGTGGGTATATCTCTAGTAAACCCTCCCGAGACTATAACTCGGCCACTAGGGCCACCTAGGGGTTTAAAGGCTTGTTGCACATGCTAAGTGCAATCGACGATGCCTGCGACAGTGAGTTAGGATTTTATTTTGTAGTTTTGATTTGCTCGGGACTAGCAAATAATAAGTTAAGGGGTATTTGATAGACGCATTTATGTGTCTATTTTCATCTCTATTGTGTATATTGTTAGTACCCATTTTTGTACTTATTTTGGTATTTTATCTCTTTGTAGGTGTTTTTTGAAAAATAAGCTTTTGCGGCGAAATTGGCTCGAAAAGTTGATAAATGCAACCCAAGGGATGAGTGTTATGCGGACTCCAGCAACGGATAAGGGGTAATCTTTCCCCTTCTCGTTCAAATTCTGAATTCGGGCGGGAAAATATAAACACATTCCTGGCAGTTTTGGTGATCGTGATTTGGAGGAGTTTGAGGTCGACTAAACCTCTGATTTTCATAGGGTAGACTCCTTATGGGTCTAGGAATCTAACATGGGTGTTGAAATCGATTAAACTGGGCTCAATCGACGGATTTTTATCTTAACAGCAAAATATGGAAAGTCACGTGTGTGACCGATTTTAGGAAATTTTAGAGAGATTAAAGTGCTATAAACCTTCCCAAAGATTGGTATCTATCTAAGGAAAAGTTTAGAATCAAAAGGAAAGATAAGAAACGCGTATAAATTCTAAAACAAGAAATTGCCGCAATTTTGCCGTGAAGAGAAAGGAAGAGATTTTGGAGAGATTTAATCGCTCTTTTTGATATAAATAGATTGGTTGGGTCATATAGAAGGGGTGTCGAAAGTTAGGGAAAGTTTAGAACACGACAGAGCCGAGAAATCAAAGGTGCAGGAAACCGGGTTCTGCTGCTGCTGCTGAAGAACACGAAGAACATTGACCCACACAGAACAGTCACAAAGAAGTATCGTTCTTCAACAGCAGAATACAGTTATCGTTTATTAACAGCACTTCATTGTAACGGTGACTTCTGTAACGACTATAAAGCGTTGCAGATTCGCTGTATTATTATTCTCCTTCAATAAAAACACCTTTTGAGCCATGTTTCTATCTTTTGAGCATGTTTTTACCATGAGGAGCTAAACCCCAACACTGGGATGACGGAGGAAGACGAATATCATACTTGGGGTAATTTTATTAATTCTTTTTAAGACTTTTTCATTAATTTTAATTGAAATTATGATTTGAATTAATTGGTTGTCATTTAATTTGATGATGTATGCTTATCTTAGGTGTTTTGATACATCATGCTTAGGATTTACAATCAATGATTTGAGAATCTACCTTGGAAAAAATAGAGTCCATGTTTTTCTTGAGCTAAAATTGTCAAAGAATTAATAATTCAACCTTATGTTTTGAATTCGGTGGAATCCTGAATCTCAGTAACTCTCGCACCCTTTGTAATATTTTTGTAAATATTTTTATTAAATTTTAAAACTCGAATCTTCACAAGTCTTAGAGTTCGAATCCTATTTACCATTACTACAACATCTTTGAAAATTACATCAGGGACGTAGGTCTAGAGCAGCACAAATGAAGAAAGGAAAGGGAAAAGTTGTTGAAGAAGTAAAACCTAAGTCTTCTCGGCCTCGACGTATTCGTTCTGATCCGGATCGTGCTAAGGTCATCATTCGGGAGCGTACGGGGGACACAAGCAGTAATGATGATGATGATGATGAGTGGCAAAAATTTCCTAAACCGGACAGAGGAGGTGGCTCATCCTCACAAGTAGGTGGCTTAGGACAACCTGATGTTGGAAATGAAGCCCCTAAGAAAAAGGAAAAGAAACCCCCATCCCACCTTTTTAAAAGATATGACATGATTCCAGACCGCGATGATGGAAAACAGTGGGGTCAACCAATAAACCCGCAACTCTTATTTGACTACAAGCACTCTTTGGGTCGTTGGATCTATCAAACTTATGTAAAACGTTTGCATCTTGTTATTATATTATTTATCTGTGATCAAGTGAATTTAATTTAGTTTGGTGTGTTTTTATAGGACCACAAGAAAGCCTTCCATGTTAGCCGCCATCAATCAAGTGATATGTGGCCTTTGGAGTTAGAGTGTCCCGAAGTTCAAGCAATAGTAAGAGCATCTCGGTTGTATCCCGCGGTAGAAAATTATGTGGCCACTGATTCCGTCATGGCGAACTTCTTTTTGGAGAGGTTTTTTGGTGAAACTGATACCATGCATTTTCCTTTTGGCGAGATGACCATTATCCCTGAAGATGTCCAAAGAATACTAGGTCTAGAGGTTCTTTGGAAAGCCGTTAAGGAAGGAGATCACTGTAAGGACCTAGAATGGGAAAAGATATATGAGCTGACTAAAAAGTTGTTTGGGTGGGACAAGGAAACTACTATGGAAAATATGTACAAGACAGACTGTTCCCGAATAAAGACTATCACATTCGTCAATCTCGTTCGATTTTTTGGGAATACGAAGGACAGGGAATTGAATCCCGAACAAGTTTAGCAAACTTCCGCTGCTTATCTGTTGTTCACCTTGGGCTCCGTTATATTCCCTGACGCTAATGGTAACAGGGTGCATATGAACAATCTACAGTACTTGGATCCCTTGGATAGGGTCCATGAGTATTCATGGGGCACTGCTTTATTGGAACATTTTTTGGCAGAAATGCGTAGAGCTTCTAAGGAGAACGCCCGTCAATTTAATGGTTCTTTCACTTTAATTCAGGTATAGTGAACTAGTTATTTTGTCAACATTGTCATTAATTTTGTTAGTTTCCTATTATTTTGTCATTAATTTTTTTTCTTATACATTTCATTGGCATAGGTGTGGGCTTATGAAAACTTCCCAAAATTGTTCATAGGGTATAAAGGATTGAAGACTGTACATCAATATCAACAGCATCAGCCTCTAGCTTAGAAATACTACTTCAACATTACCCCGAAGCCCAATAACAGGAAGCGGTTATTCGCAATGAGATTGGATTTGGACTCCGTGACTTCCCAAGATGTTGTGTTTGACCCATATAGGAATACCAGAGGAGTTCACTTTGCAAGGCGTGACAATGTTTCATTTTACAACGAACCGTTATTTCATCCAAAAGGATTTGTTATGCACAACCTTCGCCGTGTAATGCGCCAACTTGGGTACAAGAAGAAAGATCTTACGGATACCTCTTATCAGAAATTCTCTCATGATTTTCCTCAATGCCAAGAAAATGAGAACCATACTATGGTAGTTTACGACCCAAATCCCATTCTTGCACATTAGAGGGAAAGGGAAGAACGAGAACTTGTGTTGGATAGGGTTGGTTGGGAATTAGCGGAAAACGGTTATGAGACTGAACCAACCTTTCTCAGAGGTCATCGGAAGTAATCGCATCCTTATATTGTACGCCCGGATAACATAGAAGTTCCTCCCCAAGCAGCACCTCCTTCTATAAATCCGGCTGAACTAACTGTACCAGGACTACAAAAGATCCTTACGTTGTTGGTCCGTACTTATTGTTCATTTCCTATTCTTTTAGTCTATATCTATGAACTTATAAAAGTGTACATACTAAGTACATGTTTAAAAATATGACAACAGCGTCAGCGGATAGAAAATCTGTCAAAGTTCTCTAAGAAAAAAAACAAGAAATGAGAGGTGTTGACCCAGAAAGAAATGGAGAAAGTCGAACAAAAGATAGACAAAATTGAAGATCCAGAGGCAAAAGACTTGTGGGGCGAAAGGAAGAAGAGGGTACACAAGAAGCCAAGGACCGAGTGATCGTGTTTTTCTTCTATAGTATTAGTTTGGTCTTGAACAATCTAGTGTTGGTTTATGTTTGTTTGTGTGTCTTGAACAATGTGTTTGTTTGTGTGTCTTGCTAAACTCTTTGCTTGATTTTGTTTATGTTTGATTTGTTTTCGGTTTGGAACCTCTTAACTTTGGAGTTTGTTTTTTTATACAATCTAGTGTTGTTATTTGATTTATTCTGTTGATAAACCAATGTCAAATTACCTCTTTTACAGAGTTTGAATGTGCCAAGATCACATAAATTTCTAAGTTTTTTTAAGTACCGGCGTGGTCTAAAAGCGTAAAATCAATGTCGGCATCCTGAATTTTCAAAATCACAAAAATTACAGAGTTTCGGCATTGAAGGTTTTTTTGGCTATCATGCCGGTAGTCTGCAATTTCCAGGTGCAAATTTTTTTTGTCAGAATACCGGCACTGTTTTTAGTTTAATTTTAATGCCGACACATTTACTAATTTCTCTGGATATTTTTCTGAATTTCCGGCACTGTTTGAAAAGTTAAGTTCTACGCCGGCACAGATGTTCCGGCGTTGTAATGATGAAGCATAATCATGCCGGCATTGGCATCAAAATATGATTTAATGTTTACAATTCACACTTCCAAAAAACAAAATGTTGCCTATAGTTAACCACATATATCCAAATTACTCATCGTCGTTTCCACACATATGAAGTTGCATCTTCTCTTGGAGAGGTTTTATTGATAAGGCCAACGCATCCCAAAGTTGGTGATTCTCTCCATACAATGCCATCCATTCCTTCCAGAGATTGGGATCTATATCCTTGTTTTTCGTCATCCCACAAACCGGTGGCAATGGAAAATTTTCCTTAAGTTTTAGAATAATGAAATGATTGCCGTTCACGAACGCCAAAACAACTCTTCTTTTCTTAAGAGATCCTTCGCATTTTTGACACTTTGGTGTAAATGTTGCTTGTACGGTGGGGGTAAAATAATGAACAACACAATTAAATGTATCCACCACTAGATTCCCACAAAGCGGCATTCTTATCCAATATTGAGTAGGAAGGAACTTCATCTCCTGCTCGGGCCCTAACACTTGAGCATACATATTATCAAACCCTTCATCATGACCAAGTATTTGCTCATAAAAGCTCTTCTATTTCATAAGTTGTTCGGCCATCCTCTTTCTAGCGTATCGGCATGGTGTCATCCCTTTACTAACCGCCGTCTCAAAGATTCCTAATTGTTCGGTCACGGCATGATACCCACAATTTCCATCTCCATCGACATCATCTTTATATACAATATACTCGCGAATAACCTCAGGAAGTTGATCCACATAAGACTCTATTTTGATATGGTAACTTATAATGGTCCTACCTGATTTTGGATCCTTATACATCTTCATATTACCCTTTTTTAGCTTAATTATATCAAATCCATCCTATGCAATCTCTACACTTCCAACGTCTTCAGTATGTGATGGGAGTCCGTACTTCCTTGGCCTACCCCTTCTCTTTGGAACCGAAACTACATCAACAAAGGTCGTGCCTACGGAGTTGTCACTATCATGTTGTTGTTGACTAGATATAGGTCGCTTAACTTTGCTATCACTTATTTTTGGCGTGGCTTCGGAATTTTCACCTTGATGTTGTTGACTTGATGTAGGTTCCTTATTTGGCCTTCCCTTTTTGTTTGGCACCACCGCCTCGTCACCTTGTTGTTCTTTGTCACTTGATGTTGGTACCTTTCGCGGCCTACCCCTTTTCTTTGGAACCTCCGCTACATCGATTATGGGTGTGGCTTCGGAATGCTCACCTTGTTGTTCTTTGTCGCTTGATGTTGGTACCTTTGGCGGCCTACCCCTTTTCTTTGGAACCACCGCTACATCGACTATGGGTGTGGCTTAGGAATGCTCACCTTGTTGTTCTTGTTCAATCGATGTGGGTACCGTCTTCGGCCTACCCCTTTTCTTTGTTACCTCCGCTACATCGACTATGTGTGTGGATTCGGAATCCGCCGTTTGTTGTTGACTTGATAGCGGTTCCTTTCTCGGCCTACCCCTTTTGTTTGGAACCGGCGCTTCCGTGAACCTTGCTTCTAAAATCTCACAAGCGGTTGGAGCTCGTTTCTTACTTGCCTCGAGTTCACATTCACGTTGACTCATTTCTTTTAATTATTTCCTTTGTTTTCTCCTTGCCGTTTTGGTTTGTGGTCTTCCGGGAGGATCTCCCTTTGTTGGCTCTTCACTTTGTGCGATCCATGGGCGAGTAATTAGCCTTAGTTGGCTCAACAAGACTTGCCGGCTAACCGAGTTTCCACGTGAGTAAGCTTCGAAGAATTCCTTTGCTTCGTTAGTATCCCATGGTGATTGTCCGGGAGCTTTCGTAGGGGGAGGGGCGAAAGATAGTTGCTTCCAAAACGGATCAATAACCTCAATAGGTATTACTTCTTCATACTTCACAAGCATATGACCACACGGAAGCCCCAATGAAGACATGTCGGGACAAATACACACATCACCCGGTTTTCCGTAGTTTATCTCCTTTTGCATTTCTTTCATCATATGTTTTATTGCCCAATGAGAGACGTTGAATTCTATTCCTTGGAGCAACTTACCATATTGAAGAAATGGAGTCATCCTTTCCATTGAGCTTTTCTCAAAAGCCTGCTTGATCCTATCGATATCACTCTTAAAGTATTGCTTCATTGCCTCGGTGACCGTAACCACGTTTCCTTGGTTAGACTCGATGATACCTTTAAATATCCCATGAGCGGACTCCGCTATACTAATTGCTTCATTACCGTAGTGTCTATACCGGTTTGTCCATGCACGCACAAATTTTTCCTTGAACTTATCCAACCATTGATTCCGACAATACGAGACGGCAGTGGGATAAACTTCATTCCAATCGGCAATAAGCTTGTCCCATCTCTTTTCGTACATATCCTCGGTAAGAGACCAATAAACTTTCTCCCAATCTCTTTGAAATTCCAACCACTTTTTATGATTTTCCTCATGTTCTTTGTCCACTCGCTCTTTGATCTTGCCTCTTTCATCTTCTTCTTCTTCGGGTGATAGTTTGTTCTTGTGAACGTCTTCCTCTAGTTGAACAATCATTCTCTTCTTAATATCCGCCTTAGTGGGTTCAAACAAGGCATGACAAGATTTTATCATATTTTGACGTATATGATATGTACATAGGAAATTTTGTGCATCCGGGAAGACGTCGGATATTGCATTCATTAATGCGTCATCTTGATCGGTTATGATGACCCTCGGAAGATGATTTTCCCGGAAGAATAATTTCAATTGTCGTAATGCCAAAATATAATTATAATCCCTCTCGTTTTCCATTAAACACCAAGCCAATGTGAATGATACCTTGTCCGATGTTGAACAACGGCATGTTGTATTTGTTTGTCTTGTAGGTGCAATCCATCATAAGAACACCACAACATGTATGAGCCAATTTTGCAAGCAAAAGATGCGAAATGAATATTTGAAGGGGCTTGTTGTCCGGCCCTGTTTTAATGATACGCGTGTAGTTGTGATCTCAAACAATCTTCTCAAATTCTTGCATAACGTTCCTCCCATCCCATTCCACCCTTCTAATAGTTGCTTGTGCGCTATAAATTGTACTTAGATAAGACACGCTCGTCCGATCCTTTTCCTTGAAGCCTCTGAGAATTTGTCTTGGTTTTAAACATGTTTGGTCAATCTCTTTACATCCTCCATTTCATGAGGTTTTAGCTTCGCAACTAGGGAGTGACCAACAAAATCTTCCGGATCCGGGTGGTTATGACAGCCGAAGCACACCGTACAATCCCATTCCTTTACATTGTCTTTTAAATGGAATACAAGCTTAAATGGGCAATTATCCTTCCTCGTACGAGTCTTGTATACCCTATTGGTCTTCTTTGGATAAACATAACCCTTTCTCTTATGGCTATTCTTCTCTTTGTATACCCCACTTCTCTCGCAAGCCATCTCAAAACGAGTCTTTGAACCTTGGGTATTCCTCACCAACACACACATGTGCTTAAGAGCCGTCTCTTTAGCCCAAGCAATTGCTTCCATTGGAGATTTTATTCTCTACATAAGGACAACAATGGGAGATTATAAGGTTCATTACAACCAATCCATTAGTAAAGTTCAAGATACTAGGTGAAAATCATTCTTTGGTAACATACCGGAGGCATTTTATAATATTCCGATGTATCCCGACCAAGAGGTCTTGCATTTGTTGGATCAATATATGTCACAACCTAAGGATCGAATGAAAACAAAATAAATTAGATCCAAAAAAAATTAAAATACTATGCCGGACCACAGTTCCGGCATGCTCGACCAAGGTTCCGGCATGGTCTAACTGAACCGAACTGAAGACTAAATTTGAAACTCTTTTCGGCATACAACTTTCATATGAAATCAATGCCGGAAATTTAGCTGCCGGCAAGTTCGTTATCTATGGTTCCAAGCCGGTACATAGTTCCGGCGTGGCCCATAATTAAAATACCATGCTGGTATTTAGTTTTGGAAAACTAATTGGTTCTTGTATGATTTTTGTAGGTACCGGCATGGTAACGTTAGAATTAAACCATGCCGGTAAAGATGCCGGCATTCATGTTATGTGTGGTTCCAAGAAGGTACATAGTTCCGGCGTAGTAGATAATTAATATACCATGCCGGTATTTAGCTTTGGAATACACTTCTTCCTGTATGTTTTTCATACAGTACCGGAATGATAACCTTAGAATTAAACCATGCCGGTAGCATATTCCGTAGAATATTCCGTGGTAGGTAAAAAGTAACTGTACCGGCATAGTTGTTTGGTCGAATACAATGCCGGATTGAATTTCAAAATGGGGGATATAGAGCTGCCGGCATGGCCGTAGTATGAATACTATGCCTGTATGGCTGCTGCCGGCATTGTATTCATACCACATCCATGCCGGCACTGAGCTTTTTCAGATGCAAAAATGGTGGATACAAAGAAAAAAAATCAAATTTTCAACCTCTTAGCAGCTTTACCTGTGTATTGGGGATGCTTGTATTTTGTGCAAGTTTACTTTCTTGTGTAGGTTCTTCAAAAAACTCTCCATGCTCGTAAAATCATCATTCAAGGGTGTTGGTTCCACAAAAACTTGCAATTGTTAGTTGTTGTCATTAGCAGAAGATTGAGGATATGATCCTTGTTGTAGTTGAGCCAAAGATTCAGCAGCAGCAATTCTCTCTTCACAATCATCCTCCATTTCCCCCCAATTTTTCCCTCCTTCCACTCTCACCTCACTTACCAAAATACAAATAAAAACACACACTAATCTTTTATCAAATAATCTTATGAATTTACTAATTATAATTAAGCACTAATCTTGATTAGTGAGGGGTAGATTAGGTATTACATAAAATACTTAGATAAGGGGTGACCCTGAATTGATATTTGGATCCAGGTTTTGTCCTTTTCCTCTATCCCCCAATTAGTTTGAGTATCCCCAATCGCGCGTTCTTTATCAATTATCTATAATCATAAATAGATAATCATAAATTTTACCAACTACCGTTCCCGTACGTTGTTTTCTGTTTGATTCTTGTGGTCATTCATTCTTTTGAAGTTTCACATTTGCGCAAGCAGCGTTTGTTATTGCAATATATGTGTATTCCGGAAGAGGAGTACATTGAAGTCCCAGAAAAATACCGTCGTTAATCTTTTTGACTTAAAAAGATTAGATTTTATCGAGAAAAAAGAAAAATACACCTGCAATGCTACAATTGACAACGGCCAGAACTAAGAGAAAAAGAAAAAGCACTTACAGTGTTACCAAAAGAGACCAACCAGTACTCCAAGAGAACAAAGAAAAGAAAAGCCTAACTAAGCCATACGTTTAAAAACGACGTAGAACCGTTATACCTTGATGTAACTATCCGATTTTGTATGAGCACTGCTTCAAATACGTAAGTTGTCTCTTGATAACGTCATTTTCTTGAATCAAAGGTATTCAACAATCTGGTGCATGCATGATTAATGAAGTGCGGTTGGCCATGGTGTCATTAATAACGCTGATCCTCTATTTTCTCTTGTAGAGAAACTGATACATTGGAGTAATCTCGTTTTGATGTTGTAATAAACGAAACCCTCAGAAGTACCTGTAACACTGTAGGAACCCAAGATCATCCCATTTCGATCCTTGGGGTTAATTGCTAACAGCTTCAATCTCTGATCCCTTTGACCACAACTAAGTAAATTGTCCGGAAATAACGTATAGTCAAATTTAGCATTGCTACCTAAATTCCAAGCACACAAGCCACTGCAAGTAATTTTCTCTTCATCAAGTATCCAGACGCTCAGCTCGCCGTCATTATCACTTCGGCTATAAACGAGGAAACCTTCTGATGCACCAAGACATCCAAGTGATTTGTATCTGCAAGTCGTGTCAGGTAAAGCAATTAGCCTACACTGATGATGAGTGTTGTAATTGTTGAGATCATAAGCTATTATTCTGTTTCCTTGATCTTCTGCCCAATATACTTTGTTATAATCACAATATTACTTTCAGAACCCCATCTAACTTCCTCCTGGACTGTAACTTTGTATCTATTCCATTGACGCAAGTCAGAAGAAAATATATCAATGTTAAATTCGGTTGTTGAGTGCCAAGTAGAAAATGGGATACGGACGGCTTTATTAAGTGTGGGTGCCAAGATAGAAGATGAAGAATATGGTTCACAAATAAAACCATGCTTCAGTAATACTCCACGGTAAATAGCTTTTGGCGGTTGAGGGACCGAGAGCTTTGTCTTGGTGAGTGGATTACAGACAAAATACGTCGTGTGTCTAAAATCAGAACACAGAATTAAACCACAACTTGATGCTAAAACGTACATGTTTGTATTGTCTTGTGGGGCTTCTTGTGGATAAATAAATTTAAGAGAAAAACCATCGTGATTACCTATAAACTGAGAGTTCAAATCTGGAGCTGCGTCGCATATAATCGAATTTGATGTTCGAATTGGATACCAAAGATTCGAAAAGAGTGCCCATGGAGAAGGATTTAATGCGTTGAATCTTTTTGTCAGAAAACTAACTTCTGACAACATAGATAACCACAGTTTTGAAACACATCTGAACCTGAAGATTGACTTCACTGGCAACCGAATACAAATCTCAAACAAGACACCCTCATCAATCTTATTAGCATAGTTTTTTATAATCATGTTAGTATAATGTTGTATAATGGCATTAGCTGAGCCTAATATCTGAGAGAAGTTCATAGAATCCATTGTGCCCTTCTTCTTGATTTGTGGTTTCTGTATCTGCATGTGATGATGGCTAGAGAATCTAGAAAGCTGCAAAACCCGAGACTCAACTGTAAACAACCTAGTTTGGTGCACACGGCAAAATAATTTATACGCCACAAACGGCAGCCTCTTTTCTTTTAGACGTTACCAGGAATAATCGATGCCGGCACGAGATTTATGCATCCGTGCCAAAATTTATTGCGGTACGTTAGCCGTCGGTACGTGCTCTTTCTGATCTTAGAATGTATACGTTCTACGAGAATCTAAATTTGTGCACGTGTTACAGGGCCTACGGCCCATGGATGTGCGGTCCAACTAGATTCCTAGGGTTGTATATAAAAGAAACTATGTAATGCTTCTACCCTGATCTCTTAATAAGATTATTCTTTTCCTTCCTCTTATCTTTTGTTGTTTCATCTGTAATTCTCCTTAAACACATTATCATCACGAGCTCTTCCCACCGTCTATGTGTGGTTAATATCAATTCACAGTACCAAATCAGACGTGATATTTATCGAATCTATACTTCAATTTTTTTATATTTCAATCGGATACTTTAGGGGATCGCACAGAGTAATTGAACAGAGGCAACAGACCTCGATCGGTATACCTAAACTTGTCCCTGTTATTTTATTTTTATTTTGTTTCAGACATGTGATTGATTGAAGAGAAATTGTCTTTTATGATGATCATGTTATGTTTTCTATGTATCTATGCCTGATCTCTTTTATGGATGCTATGTGATTCCATGATGATACATATACTTTCTCTTTATTTTGTTTGGAACATCTGTTTTCAAAACTTCAAATGCTATTCAGGTCCCCAATGTCCATTCATTTTCATTGCTTGATTGTGACATAACTTTATTTTATTTTCTTATAATATTTACTTGTTTCTCTTGATCTATCCGTAGTAAATACGTTTTTTTTGTGTATCATTTAATGTCCACATCTTCTCTGTGCCCCATTTTGTCTCTTCTCTGTGTTCTGCTCCATCGATAAATTTTTCTTTTATCTATTCTACTTGCTTACCTAATGACTATTGTGTACTCCTGAGTATGCTTCGTTCCATTATGAATAATTGATCCCTAAGTTTTATCATGTACATATAAATATAAGTATTATAAGGACTGATTGATATTTAAGTGTAAAAAAATAATAATAATAAAACAAGATACTAATAATGAAAAAAAAATAAAAATAAAAAAATCCATGTTTTTCTGTTTACGTGCCTAATGATGTTTTCCATGTCTACGTTTCACAATTGCATGTCCGTTTTTTCTTTTATTTTGTCGTCTCATTATGGAAATGGAAGAAGGTCCGGTTCGACCAGGTCCAGCTCAACCCGGTCTGGTCCAAGTCAACCGAGACCGGTCCAACCCAACCCGATCCGGCTCAACTAATTCCCGGTTCCCGTTCCCATTTGTGCGCGAACGTGGCTGTTCTGATTATGTCTATATGTAGCGGGAACCAAAGTATGAGGTATGTAACTATAACGTGGATTTTTACATTGAAAACTTGTTAGGCTTATTTATTTGTTTTTATAGCATGCCTAGTTTTGTTTATTTTTGTCTTAAGCTAATTCCAAGGCATATAAGGGGCCAATTTAAATTATGATTGTTGATCTCGATCATTAAGAATTTTGGTCTTAATGTTATTTTGTTCTCTTGAATATGATATTGGCTATAGTTAAATGGTGTCTTTTGTTCAATTGGTTGTACTTACTCGATTCCAATGTATGTATTTCTTTGGGGTTTAGAAGACTTGGAACATTATTGCGTAATGATATTTTGTCCCCAAATTTGACATGTTCCGTGGATTTAATCCACTGGCTCGACTATTAAAGAGTCGATAGTTTCAAAAGATACGTTGCAAATAAAATCACATGTATTCCAATTTTTGTGGAAGAACTCACAAAAGGTGATATGAGTCAGAAAATTTCAATTTCTATTCTTCATCCATGATACTAACGAACCAGTATATGTTGAAGTATGACAACAAGAGAACTATCTTTAGTAATATATTCAACCTGAAGTACGTGGTTGATATGTGTGGTGAATTTCTCTTGGCATGTTGAGATAAAGAAATTTCTCAAATTAAGCTTAATGTAGCGAAATTAAAAATGGAAAGAACCCCAAAGTAATGCAGGTTAGACGTACCGACTCATATAAAGCAGGTGAAAAGGGACATATATATCATGAGACAAAAATGTATTTTTTGCCCAGTAGTAATGACAACAAAGTACAGGTATCAATTGAACATGGGATGAAGCTAAGATGTAATTCTAGCTCTCATCAAAGAGTTGGGAATGAATCTTCTTACCGGTATTGGTACAAGCGATGTAATGCGGGTACCATAGTAGCACCCAATTTCCATAGGAATGTTATAATTTAGACATCAACTTTAATGACAAGAAGCACACTTTTCCTGGCCAATTGACTATTTAATTGAACTAGATCCAATATCTGCGCTTATGGAATGAAAAGTACACCATTCCCAAGAAACATAAATTCTCTAAAGCACTTGAGATATATCTGGATGAAACGTAACATATATTCACTCTAAAGTAATTGAGTTGAATCTCACTTTTATTACGTAATAAGGCCACACCACTTACGAAAACTCTCAAGACCCAAATGTCTAACTCATAGTTGTTTTTCTTCCACTAGCTTAAGGAATTTAAACTAGTTGTTGAACTATTTCCTTATAATGTGACTACGAGGATTGGATCATCGAGAACAGCACTACTCAAAATTTGTTTTCAAGATAGAACAAAGACGTCACAAAATCTCTACATGTACCGAGAGATAATCACACCTTTTTAAAATCCAAAGAAACCCATGCAAATGGATATCATGTGGAACCTGACTGTGATGAGAATGTAATTGATTGCATCTTTTATAGTCTCTAATGTATTTGAAATGAAACATACTTTAGAGAAACTAATAAGTCAATTTAGTTAAATTTAAATCACTATAGAATTAATTTGGATTATTGAATCCACATTGACTCCAACGGTGAAATGTTGGAAATTGACTCATACAGACTTTGACATAACCATAATGGCACTTTGGTTGTGACATGATGTTTCGTTTTGAAAGGACTCATACGTACATCATTGTGTTTTAGTGGACGAGACAATGAGAAAAAGATTGACAAAATGCGAAGTAACGACATATCTCTTAATAAGTGTTTTCTAAAGTACTAGATGCATAACCCCCTCCCCTCTCCCATTATGCTTTTAAGCAAGATAGCATATCACTCATTTTACAAAGTCTTCAGTAAAACAGGATCGAGACCATCCTAAGATGCAAATGGTAAACAATCCATATTACACAGAAAACAAGGTGAAATTTAGAAAAATATTCATGCAGAATGCGGACCATTAAAGTGACTTATGGCTCTTGTGAATGTTTTGACATTTTGGACTAGTTATAGTTCCAAAGAAATTTTGCATTTGGAAAACTACTAGCACATATTGTACATGTAAGGGCTCACCACCCCTTGTAAATGCTATCTAGTGTACATCAAAAGGACTTGATGGTTATTGCGTATTTAATAGGATCAATGCAGAGCATCCTATGCCTTATGGTTACGCAAAGGCTATCATCAAAAGGTTACAAATGGTTCCTAAGGCATGGTTATGCGTATAAACCTACCTTTAACTGCTTGGGAAATATGCAATATCACACGCATCTTCACTTATTCATTTTAGACCCATAATTTGTTAACCATTCTTTGTATACCAGTTGGTAACTGGATATAAGCCTGACATTTTGTGTTCTTACGTATTTTTGGTTACACTATATATGTGCCCCTACGAATCCACATCGTACTATGATGGGTCATCAAAATGATTAGGTAACTATGTTGTACAAGAATTTCCAACGATTATCCGCATTTTAAAACCTTTGGAAGGAGATATCTTACCGCTAGATTTGCGGGTTATCATTTTAATTAGACAGTCTTCCCGTCGTTAGGGGGAGATAATAAAAAGTAGTTTCTAAGGGAACGACAAGAATTGTCGTGGTGTGTTCCCACTGTGTCTCATATTAATTCTTGTACTCCACAAATGTAAATGTGAAGTGACAAAGAATAATCGATTTCAGAAAGTGCACTGATATCAGCAATGTGACAACATCACACATACCAGCTGCAAATAATCCTACAAGGTTAGAAATCCTCAGTATGGGGTACACCATAGACTAAGGTGTTGCAACTACACTTGGTGGAAGTGTAGTTAAGGTCATGGCTCCACAAAGGAAGATAGAGAGACGACCCGGTTTGATCAATACTCACCTAGAAAGGAAGTAGATGAGTAAGGCACAACCTAATTTGTATCATTAATGAAATCATCTCATTTTATTGAATCTGACTATGTCCATGAATCGATACTTGAGGACGCTCCAAAGTTTTAAATGATTTTAGAGAACAATGAAATCCTGACAGATTATGAGAATGCACATGAGTCAATGGAAGGATCATGCGTGCACAGTGATGATATAATCCATGAATAGTTTCTCCACAAGTAGAGCACAATGAGATCGAACCATGCTTTATTTTGATTAATCTCAAATAAATAGCATATTTAGCCTACACAATCCTGGTAGAACTTAGTTCTTTGGAAAATATATGGGTATTTGGTGTGGTAGTGCTAACCAACCAAGTGTAAAGCTTATGGGACATACATGATTATTTGTCATAGAGAACAGTGGGAGAATGAAGTCTCAAAGTATCAAGACTCGCCATGTGGCGCAAGGTTTATCACAAAGCCCTGGAATTGTCCTCTTGTAATGAACGTTATAGCGTTCCACTACTTAGTTATCTTGGTCATTTAAAAAGGACTTGAAATGCAGCATATGTATGTGGTTATTACGTATATCTGAAAGAATCAAGAGATAACAGATATTTACAAAAGTACTTGATAGCCTTTTGTTGCTCAAATCAAGTGACTCTAAACCACAGAGTGCGTTTACAGTTAGATAGAACGCTCACTTATATATTGAAGCAATCAGGCGGATGTGGTATACCCGTCTAAGTGGAAATTGATTTGGAGGGGATAGACAAGCAAGGTATTTTTCCATGCGTATTCACAAGCAAGTTCCTGATTTGGAATTCTAGCTACCTATGTTAATGTTACAGACATGATGGGTGCTCTTGATGTAATATGAGATCCTACAGGCTACTCTAAATCCAAATTTGAGATGAGAAATCTGGGGAAAGCTCGACCGAAAATTGAGCTTGTGGTATATTATTCCACCAGTTTGCATATGTCTAAAGTTGTCAGGAAATTTAACAAGGACATGCATCCTGCTAGCACTCCCATGGTTAGTCGAGGATCAGATGTAAGTAAATGACCAATTCGTTTAAAGGAAGATAACGAATATGTGTCGAGAGATGAATTTCCCTTATCTAAGTACAATAGACGCATTATTGTACTTAGCATAATGTACTCGACCAAATGTTACATCCTCAGTGAACTTGTTAGTTACATATAGCTCAGCGCCAACGCAACGTCATTGGAATGGTATAATGAACGTAATCATATACTTAAAAGTAGCCATTGACATGAGTTTGGTTTATCCCTGCAAAGATATAAAAAGGAATGCTAATGAAAGTGCAATCCAAAAGTTGTTGATTATGAAGGAAAACTTATCTCTTCTCCAACGAAAGTAATCAGGGGAGATATGGTAGACTATTTTCTAGGTCATTACCGATATTCAGTTTCGGAAAATATATGACTAAAGGAACTGTATGGAACAACTCTGAAAGTAATCAGGGGGAGATGCCGACATCAGGGGGAGGATCCAAGGATATGATGTCGACATATTTTACTTCGAAATTGAAGTTGTGTTGTACTCTTTTTACCTTCGATCGAGAATAGTTTTTCCAAAAGGGTTTTGTTACTCGACAAGGTTTTTAGCGAGACAACACTAAAAATATCAAGTATGTTGAACGTTGAAGACATAAAGATCGTCGTTGATATTACTGAAAATAGATGGATCAAATAAATGAAACACGATATTTCGTTAAGCAACTTAACTTCCAGAATAAACAACATGGTCTTATAAACATTCATGTCACCAAAGTAAAGTGTGATAAGCTCCTTTTGATTACATTAGACTAATGAAAATTGTCGAACATCAGCGGGAGCATATAATGGTGTGTTGAACTATTTTCGTTCACCGAGGTTACTTTTTCCCAGAGGGTTTTGTTACTCGGAAAGGTTTTTTAATGAGACAACAACAAACACCGGGAATGTAATTTCCCAGCTAAGGCTATTGTCTTTCCCACGAGGATTTTCTGCTTTAAGAGTTATGAAGCAACTAGTCAACTTCAACTGAGAAAAGTGATCATCTGCAACAGATCACCTTTACTTGCATCTGTCACGTTGTACTCTTTCCCCTTCGTCAATATTTTATCCCACTGGGTTTTCCTTGTCAAGGTTTTGATGAGGCAACGTATACACATCCAACTATGTTCTAAGTTTAATTAATAATGTACTCTTTTTCTTTAGTTCAGGTTTTGTCCCTCTGGGTTTTTCCTGATGAAGTTTTAACGAGGCAATTAACTTAGACTCATCGGTATTTGAAGATCGTATTGCATGTGATGAATTACATGTAAAGTACGAGACAACATGTGAAGTACTACATGTGAAGAGTTGTACCAAGGTTTTGTCCCACTAGGTTTTTCCTTGTCAAAGTTTTAATGAGACAATAAACTTCGGCACAAGTCATCAAGGAGAACGACATTTGAAGAACTATATATGAAGCACTATGTATAAAGTTTTGTTATTGAACCGCACAAGGGGGAGTGTTACATGTCCTACGTCCCATGGATGTGCGGTCCAACTAGATTCCTAGGGTTGTATATAAAAGAAACTATGTAATGCTTCTACCTTAATCTCTTAATAAGATTATTCTTCTCATTCCTCTTATCTTTCCTTGTTTCATCTGTAATTCTCCTTAAACAGCACGCTATTTTTTAAAAGGATTGATAATCTACTTGTGCAATCTTTTTAAGAGCATTGACTAACGACCGGCTAAAAATCTTGGCCCGCGGTTATAACACAAACATACTCTTTACAAAGTGTATGCCAAATAAATCGATTTTATATGCATCTTCCCAAAAATTCTCATCACATGTCATATTGTTTCTTGTGGGGTGGGAATTATGTTTAACGCACCAAAAAGATGACGAAATTTTATTGCAAGTTTGTTTTTTTACTGAGCACAACATTAAATATCGGCTGGCAGATATGAGTGTCTGATCCCTACCAACTTATCTTATTTGGGTGAACATGGATTGCTTGAGTACTCAGTAGTATCCATTTTCTTGAGTACAACAGACATTCAAAAGACCACATAGGATCTTAATGTCTTCAACCACAGCCTTGAGATACCGCAAATAGGAAAAAGACAAAGTTAGATAGCTGATGTGATTTTGAAGTTGTAGTAAAAATGATTCGAACTCTAAGACTTGTGAAGATTCGAGTTTTTAAATTTAATAAAAATATATAATTATATACAAAAACTATAAACAGTGGATGAGAGGTACTGGAACTAAGGATTTGGCCAATCTTCATAACATAAGGTTCAATTAGTTATTCTTTGACAGTTTTAGCTCAAGAAATTTAAACATGGACTCTTATTTTGCCATGGTAGATTCTCAAAACATTAGTTATAAGTCGTAAGCATGGGACATCAAACATCTAAGCAAGCATGACCCATCTAATAAAATAATAACTAATTAATAAAAATCATATTTCAGTTAATTTTAGTGCAAAAGTCATAAAAAGAATAAAAATAAATTTACCCATGTATGAAGTTCGGCTTCCTCCGTCGTCCCAGCGTTGGGATTTAGCTCAACATATCAAAAACACGCTCATAAGATAGAAACATGGCTCAAAAGGTGTTTTTATTGAAGAGAAATAATAATACAGCGAATCTGCAACACTTAATGGTCGTTACAGAAGTCACCGTTATAATCAGGTGATGTTTATAAACGATAAATGTGGTCTGATGTTGAAGAACGATACTCGTCTGCGACTGTTTCGCGTGTGTCTTATGTTCTTCGTGTTCTTCAGTTCTGCACCAGCAGAAACAGCAGCAGCAGCGGAGCTTGTAAATCTCTGATTCTCGCCTCCTCAAGCCTTCTCAGCCCCCCAAACTCTCGACACCCCTTCTATATGACCTGGGTAATCTATTTATACCCGAAAGATGCATCGAATCTCCTCCATAACTTCAAAAAATCTTCTCTTTATTATTTTTATTCTCACAGCAATAATTTCCTGTTTTAGCTTCTCCACGCGTTTGCAGCTGGATTAATCTCCAAATATAACTTATTTACGCTCCAAACTGTTGCTCTAGTAATCATACACATTCAAAACACGTTCAAATTCTCCAAAACTCATGCAATCCCGTGAAATATTTCTCTCATGCACGTGCTGCCCTATTTTGCTCCATGACACGATTCAGCCAATTCTGATCCAATCGAACACCCATACCAGCTTTATATAGTCATATCACGTCTACCCACTAAGTTTCAGGGATTGAATCTCACTAAATAACGTCCAAACATCCGATCGAAATTCTGCCAGAGAAGAAATGGTTTTCCCGCCAAAATTTATTTTTTGAATTTGAGAAGAAGATGTCCTCCCCCTAATCCTGCACGGGTGTCCCTTTAGCACTTGTCTTATGGGGTGCAAATAGTAATTTTTGGGCATAGATAGTAATTTTTCCGGGGTTCCTCCGACACATTTTTGGGGTGCTTCCGGTGCATTTATGGGGTGCCTTTAGTACTCTATCCTGGGGTGTAAAACACCACTTTTCGAGCCAATTTCGCCGCAAGAGCTTATTTCTCTAAAAATACCTACAAAGACACAAAATAACAAAATAAATACAAAATCGAACACTAACAATATATACAATTGAGATATATTAGACACAATAATGCGTCTATCAAATACCCCCAAACTTATTATTTGCTAGTCCCGAGCAAATTTAATCTACAAAATAAAATCATAACTCACTGATGCAGGCATCGCGATTGCACTTAACGTGTGCAACAAGCCTTTGAACCCCTAGGTGGCCCTAATGGCCGAGTTATAGTCTCGGGAGGGTTTACCAGAGGTGTACCCACAAAACCTTTACTCCAAACCCTAACTATCTACGCATAACCTTGAAACAGCACTAAAGAACCTCCTTGGTTGGCATACTAGTTGACTACAGGAAGAAGTACCCTGATGCGAAATTCCAATTGTTGTACACGAGTTTGCACTCAAGCATACTAAAATTCATATATAAGTGACAGAGCTCTACTCAGATAGTCGCACTATGGACATCAATATCCGGAATCAAACAAATCACATGAATAGATTAAGAAGATGGATATAGAAATAGATGGTTGCGAATGGACTTCAATGCCAAGATGAACCTATGACCTAGTGGATTGAGATACTGGTCTGGACTAATATCAACACAACTGGCATATTCAAGGGAACCAGTGGTCGATAATCCTAAATCTACATCAACTCAGCTGGCATATACAAGGGAACCAGTGGTCGTTTTTATAATAAACCTTTTTTTTTTTTTTTTTTTTTTTTAATTCTCTTCTTTTCTTTTTTCTTTTTTTTGTAACGACATGATTAGATCTTTTGGATCTAAGCGCATGCTTCTTGTCAGCAGATTACATGGTAATTCCCGTGGATCTTGCGTTCCACGCTTGTTTAGGCGACGGAGACAGGGAGAACACACACATATTGCTATCCAAGTGTTAATATTTATTCCGATTGGTCTAATTGGTCTGGTATTTTTTTTTTTTTTTTTTTTAGTAACTCAATCACTCTATTTCAACCCAGCAGATATCAACATAAAAATTTGCAAAAACAAAAACAGAAGTAATAAGATGATTCCGAGATACGGTGAAACTATCATGTTATTTCTAACACCTGAGCTCCGTGATTTTATGAATAGACTCTATATAGATGTTTCCATCCACTCAGATTGGTTCCTCAACTCCTAAAACCAAAATGCTTCCATCCACTTAGATTGGTTAGTGCCATCCTTAATAGGCATAAATTTCTAGGCTCTCGAGTTTATTATGCAACTAAAAAGCTTCTCCCATACCCCCAAACTTAAATATAACATTGTCCTCAATGTTCTAAAGATAAAATTAAAAGAATGAACAAGGAGAAACTGTTACCATTTGAAGCAAAAGAGTTAAGGAAGGATATTACTGTGTTGCATAAACCATGGGTTACCTCCCAAGAAGTGCTAAATTTAAAGTCTTCAGCCATACTAGGAAAGGATTAGTCACTCGAATCATAAAGTAACAGTCGAAATAACTGTGGGTCTTCAAAACCAAATTGAGCTGACCATAGGAAACAACAATAAGCCAAGAAAGTGAACAAGTATCGCATGACCATACCTAGTTTCCTGATAACTATCGGTAACTGTGGTTCAGGTTCTATGAAAGGGTCTAGATAAATTATTTTCATTGGATGCATTTCCTCAAAGGTGGGATACGAATCATTAGGTCCTAGAGTCTGTAAAAACTCAAATAAGAACTTAGAATCACAAAATAATACCCTAAATAACTGAGGATCCTCTAAGTCAATCAGATTTGACTTACATAATTGACCACAATGAGAGTAGTGGTCATTCTTAAGTAAATGTGTCGATTCTATTAACCTAAAGTACTTAGGCTTAGTCTCAGAACTTAATATTCGACACATTTGAAATATAAACGTTCCCACATTTTGAAGAAAACTATTTGGTGGGAAAACAAAGTCAATATGGGTATCATAGCCTGGGCAAACCACATCAACCAGAGGATGGGTTTCTAACGAATGAACTTCTTCCTGGACAACATTAGGTTCGGGAAAACGAGTATGAAGGTAATCTTGTAAAATGGGCGAGGCACAGATATCAAGTCC
Source organism: Papaver atlanticum (assembly GCA_023531105.1). NCBI lineage: Eukaryota > Viridiplantae > Streptophyta > Magnoliopsida > Ranunculales > Papaveraceae > Papaver > Papaver atlanticum. The sequence goes on from JAJJMB010015994.1 coordinate 528,722, forward strand.
TAAGTGAGGGGACTTTCTGAGAGTTAAAGGTAAGGCACTAGGAAAGTGATAATCAACCCAAACTTAGAGTTTTCAGTGTCTCTAGATAGACTAGTCACAATCTCCCTAATTTCTAGATCATAAGATTCTTGGAAATGGTCAATTGATTTTTCTAAGTTATTATCAGGTAGTGCATCTTTACTCATCTCTACGGGTCTATCTTCTTCGTCTAATACTATTGTTTCTAAGTCGCTAGACTCTAAAACAGCATTTTCAGAATAAACCCGTTCCTCTAAACCACTATCGTCTTCGTAATCAAAAGGAAAAACTACAACGTCTAAAATGGTGGTATCCCTAATCAAATCCTCGTCATTATGAATAGGTGAATAATCGTAAAAATTATTTGGATTTGAACTAGAAATAATATAATCATTACAAAGCTCAATTGGATTAATAGATTCCTGATCACTATGCCTACATAATTCAGATTCTTCGTCAATACTATCCTCCTCCTCATCATCATAATATAATTTCTGACATTCAAGAATTCTTAATCTTTGTTCCAAACCAAGCGGTTTGTGTTTATAATACTTCTCGTAGATCATTAGAGGTGATTCCTCGCTTACCGTTGGAACATCCCAATGTCGTTTCCCATGCATATATTCACCAAGAGTTATTTTAGATGACGTCTCCTGATAATGAGAATTTCTACGCTTATAGTCTCGTAACGTCATCTCAGGTGGCGTCTCCTGAAAAGGATTCATCACCCCGAAAATACAAACTACAGAGGAATTCTACACAATCACAAACAAGGCTGACTCGACCAAATCAAACCTATTGAATCTAGCAAACAAAAAGCATGATGGCTCCCTTAGATTGTTTCTAGACCAGCTGATATTCCTCCAAAAGGCGACTAGGTATCGTTTTAGTAAACCTCTCTAGATCGATCCGAATAAAGTGAGTCGAAGAGAAGTAGGGGAAGCTCAGAGAAGCTTTGATACCCCCACCTGTTTGGCAACGTTTCCCGTTAGGGCGGCTCTAGTCGACTCACAGTAGTCTTCCTGAACTTTTGAGTTAAGCTAATAAGATACCCAATACTTCCCTTTGAATGACTTTCCTACAAGCTCGTTACCCTATCGGTCTCGTTCTAATCAGTATTTTAAGCTTGGGTTCGCGTAGGTTATGTGTTCCTAAGGCGGGAAAGAAGAGAACGGTGATGAAATCCGAAACCTTATCTTGTATGGCCTGGCCTTTCCCTTTACTAGGAAATTAAAGTCTGTATTCAAAACCTCAACATATATGCACCTTAAGGAAGACAGTAAACCCGCTGACAGGGGATTCGCGGGTGTTTAGAAGCTTACCTCCCGTACCAGACGGGCGATGAAACGGTTGTAGTCGACTCGGGCCACTGACTCCTATGTCAGTGTACGAACCCGAGGGGCCGAGACGATATCGTAATCGTCGTCCTTCCCTGCCAACAGTTTTGTATTTAATAACCCTTCCGTAGGGTTTTAAAAAAAATTAAAGTCTAAAGTCCAATGTCCCAAAAATAAAAATAATAATAAGGTTCAAAAATAAAAATTTACAAAAATAAAGTCTTATTTAAAATTTCTAAAAATAAAATCTAATTAAAAATAAAATATCTTCGTCTTTTCTCCGTTCTTTTCGCTTTGTCTAGCTTTTAGTCCTCAAGGTCTTTCGTCTCCAATTCCTCTTTGATTCAAAACCTGCAACAAAAAGACAAATACCCAAGAAACGTATAAAAGAACCAAAGAATAAAAATCTAAAAACTCTAAATCTAAAAACAAATCCGCGTCGGCGGCGTCAAAAATTGATGTGATTTTGAAGTTGTAGTAAAAATGATTCGAACTCTAAGACTTGTGAAGATTCGAGTTTTTAAATTTAATAAAAATATATAATTATATACAAAAACTATAAACAGTGGGTGAGAGGTACTGGAACTAAGGATTTGGCCAATGTTAATAACATAAGGTTCAATTAGTTATTCTTTGACAGTTTTAGCTCAAGAAATTTAAACATGGACTCTTATTTTGCCATGGTAGATTCTCAAAACATTAGTTATAAGTCGTAAGCATGGGACATCAAACATCTAAGCAAGCATGACCCATCTAATAAAATAATAACTAATTAATAAAAATCATATTTCAGTTAATTTTAGTGCAAAAGTCATAAAAAGAATAAAAATAAATTTACCCATGTATGAAGTTCGGCTTCCTCCGTCGTCCCAGCGTTGGGATTTAGCTCATCATATCAAAAACACGCTCATAAGATAGAAACATGGCTCAAAAGGTGTTTTTATTGAAGAGAAATAATAATACAGCGAATCTGCAACACTTAATGGTTCGTTACAGAAATCGCCGTTACAATCAGGTGCTGTTTATAAACGATAAATGTGGTCTGATGTTGAAGAACGATACTCGTCTGCGACTGTTTCGCGTGTGTCTTATGTTCTTCGTGTTCTTCAGTTCTGCACCAGCAGAAACAGCAGCAGCAGCGGAGCCTGTAAATCTCTGATTCTCGCCTCCTCAAGCCTTCTCAGTCCCCCAAACTCTCGACACCCCTTCTATATGACCTGGGTAATTTATTTATACCCGAAAGATGCATCGAATCTCCTCCATAACTTCAAAAAATCTTCTCTTTATTATTTTTATTCTCACAGCAATAATTTCCTGTTTTAGCTTCTCCACGCGTTTGCAGCTGGATTAATCTCCAAATATAACTTATTTACGCTCCAAACTGTTGCTCTAGTAATCATACACATTCAAAACACGTTCAAATTCTCCAAAACTCATGCAATCCCGTGAAATATTTCTCTCATGCACGTGCTGCCCTATTTTGCTCCATGACACGATTCAGCCAATTCTGATCCAATCGAACACTCATACCAGCTTTATATAGTCATATCACGTCTACCCACTAAGTTTCAGGGATTGAATCTCACTAAATCACGTCCAAACATCCGATCGAAATTCTGCCAGAGAAGAAATGGTTTTCCCGCCAAAATTTATTTTTTGAATTTGAGAAGAAGATGTCCTCCCCCTAATCCTGCACGGGTGTCCCTTTAGCACTTGTCTTATGGGGTGCAAATAGTAATTTTTGGGCGTAGATAGTAATTTTTCCGGGGTTCCTCCGACACATTTTTGGGGTGCTTCCGGTGCATTTATGGAGTGCCTTTAGTACTCTATCCTGGGGTGTAAAACACCACTTTTCGAGCCAATTTCGCCGCAAGAGCTTATTTCTCTAAAAATACCTACAAAGACATAAAATAACAAAATAAATACAAAATCGAACACTAACAATATATACAATTGAGATATATTAGACACAATAATGCGTCTATCAATAGCATGTTGCATACATTGAGTCAATTTATATGGTCTAAATTGCAACATATGAGAAAGTTGTTGAAAAATAAGGTAACTAAGGACAAAAACAAAGAACAAAAAGAAGGTTGTATCACTGGTCTTTTATGCCTTGTGATTTTTTTTGGAAAATATTTCGACCCTTCGTAAATAATTGGTTAGTACAATTGGTCAGTAAAATAATGCTTTTAGGATAGATGAAGCCCTAACGTTGTTCAATTCAAGAGTTGTATACTTCCTTGACCCAACCAAGAACACACAGTATGAGATTATGACGATGCTTAGAGGGAAAAGAAAACAGAGATTTTGATGTGTATTGATGGGAAGAATCCTTCGCAATTTATAGAGGGTTCCATGCTTTTTGGAGATGTCTTTTCATCTCCAACAGACGCTTTCAAAGGTCACCATCCATTAATGGGAAGAGACCAGACTGTAGAAAATTTTGGAAACCGAATCGGGTTTTGAATTTCGAAACCATAAAAAATTTCTACGAGACACAGTCTCGCACTCTGTTAAGGGTCGCTACCCCCTAAACCCCCACGACATGACCAGTCAGGTCGAACACAGCCGGTGGGGGATGCTGCCCCTCAGACCCCCCTTTCGTTGGGAAAACAACAAGTTTGTTCTTGGATTGCTGGGGAATAACTAGAGACTCCAAAAGATATAGACGACCAACTCTACGGCCTATCCCAACAAGCTTCTTTTTCTAGGGATCCTGTATAAAGCAACCATAAGAAGTGAAATGGATGTTAAAACCTTGATTACACAATTATCCTATAGATATAAGATTCATTTTAATCTGAGGCACAAGAAGTACATTATGTATAAGTATGTTGTCTGAGAGTTTAATCTGGCCAATATGACTAGTAGTTATTTTTGTTCAATCTATGGTATGAATCTTAGGTGGAACAATAGGATACCTTCTCTCAAACAATGTTGAGTTGAAAGTCATGTGGTTTGAAGCACTTGAGTAAAGAAACCATTCAGTTGAATATGTACCTGCTAGAACTGAAAAAGCTGAAGCTACTGTGGGATTATTACCAATAGACAAAGCCTGTTTCCTGGATTTCAGCTAGGTTGGGTGTCATGGACTATGCAGCTGCATCTTGTGAATTCTCTAACCTATACGAGAGATTAACAGGAGTTGCAGACAAATGTGCAGGAGCAGTTCCATTAAACCTTTTTCTTTCTCGCATATTCTGGATGATGGAGATGTGCAATTTCCAACTAGATATCCAAAGGCCTTGCAGTAGTTGCATTGAGGCGTGCGTAGAGGTGCAGTTTGAGATGTTAATCCTTGAGAAGTGTTTGAGGTTGATGTACTTGATGGAAGAGTGCAACTCTTTGCAAGATGCCCAAAGTTCTTGCAATTATGATATTGAACTTATGATAAATCACGAGAACTTCTTTGAATGTTGAGATGAGGATTGTAACTTGGTCGTACTGGTACTGCAAGAACAGCTGGAATATCTAGTTTGACTCTTTTACGAGTCTCTTCAGTGATAAGTTCATAAAGTGCAGTTTCTACAGTTGGAAGAGGAGATCGATGAAGGATTGATGCTCTAACAGTTTCAAACTCATCTCTTAATGCCATAGTTGAACTAATCTAGACTATTCTCTATACGTTTGCCATATTTTTGTATCAGTAATCCACCTAGGTTCCGTAAGTTCTAGCTGATTCCAGATGAACGACATCTCAGAATGAAAATCATAAATGGTTTGGTCACTCTTTTTTTTCAAAGAACGAATATCTTGTTCAAGTTTGTATCTTTGAAAAAAGTTGATTTGAGTATACCTTTTAGCGATGAAATCCCACGCTTCTTTGGCTACTTCAAAACTGATAAGCTACATACTTATGGATTTGATCACTGTATTCCCTATCCATGTAAGAATCTTGTGATTGTTGACTTCCCAAATTTCATTGAGATCTTGTGTTGACGAGTCTTTTGGTTCCTTATCTTTAATGTTGGTGTTGCTTGAGGTAGGAGCTTTTTCTATGCCATCAACATACTTCCACATACCTTTTGCTTTTAAAAAACTTCTCATGAGACATGAACAGTGGTTGTAGTTGGTTCCATCAAACTTGACTATAATTGGTGAAAAATCTTCTCGAGACATGATTAACTGATGTGACTGATATGATAATAGATAACCGGATTTATGATATTTTAAGGTTTTAGGAAGAACATGATGTTTTCAAAACTGTGTTGCAGCGGATGTGGTTTTGATGTTGTCTGGCTCTGATGCCATGACAAAGTTTGTCATGACAACAGTATTGAGGAAAATATTTTCTCACTTGATTGATTTACAAAAGAATTACAACCTCAACTTATACACAACTCATCAAGCTATAAACGGAATAAGATCACTACGAATACAACCTAATGAATACAGAATATATACTTAAAGGAAATAAGATTTCATAAACGCCATATCTTTTAATAGTAAGCTCTTGGCCCATTATTCTAATTCGTTGTATCTATATTTATTATTTCATGTATTAAATTTAACCAAATTAAA
>JAJJMB010015994.1:534613-565396 GCA_023531105.1 Papaver atlanticum
TAAATTTAACCAAATTAAACCTCATTCATAAGAGTCTATTTCCGAGGCTATGTATAAGATTATGCGATTTACATCCCGGTTGAACCTATTGTCCTATATCCCTAATTATAAAGGATGAAGTGATGAGCCAACACCATGTACCAGTACGCACACGCAATTCTAATCCCGACACTTGATTAAATACTCCCTCCGTCCCAAATTAAATGAGCTAGTTATAGTTTGCACAATTCTTAAGGCAATGAGGAAAAGGGAGTATGTTTAAGTAGTTTTTATAATTATACTCTTATGGATAATAACTAGTAAAACTTAGAAATGATTTATCTCTTGAACTATACCACGGTTTTTCGTAAACTTTATACCGTTGAGATGCATTTTAAAACACCTACGTAACGAATATAAAAACGGCTATCAAATTATACATATTTATTATAGTAACAATAATCGATCATTATCATAGTCCATTAGAACAGGAAGACTATTTTGTTTTTAAAATTCTATCTTCGATTTCCATGCTTTCTAAATTCCTATTTTGATTTGAATCTCTATGGTTTTCCAACTCTTTTCTTGTTTCTCTCTTGAGTTTGCAGAGTTTTCTCCATACTAGATAGTGTTTGCCCTTTATCCAGTGTTGTTAATGGCGTTTGCAGTAGTTGTTGTCATGCTTTTGGAAGCAAAAGGTTTCTCGATCATCAATGGTATTGTAAGAGTCAGAAAGGGATCGGACTGGGTCACAAGGAGCACTCACCAGAATTTCAAAAATTTCCATCGAACTCGCCGCAGATTAAGTGACACGTTGAGGGTTTTTTTCTTCATTTACAAATTCAAAAAAAAAATCCCTCTCTTATGGACTCTGAAGATATCTGCAATATATATTTTGTTTCCAAACTTAGTCAAGGATGTCCACATCCAGCTAATTGTGCCGAGAAATCTTGAGGAAGTTATGCAGAATAATCTCCAAAACCCTAATCTGAGTAGATATATACTCTAAATAAATGAGTTTTCTTTACCATTCCTCCATCCTCTTACAACATCAATCATGTGTGCAATTATGGAATCGGATCCTAACTATGTTCTATAAGGAAAAATCAAAGAAGTCTCCGTCATTACTGATAGGATGAAGGAAACATCGATTGGCTCTAATGATGAAGAAAATGCTCATACTGCAATAGTTGGTGCAACTGGAGATGAAGAACCAAAACAATGGGACATCTGTCTGGTAGGGAAAGTTATTAAGCAAGGAAAATTTTCGTCAGAAGCTGTGCTGAACAATATTGGGTTTACTTGGAATTTTATTGTTGAGGAAGATTTGGAAGTCTTTGAGATTGATCCAAAAATCTTTGTATTCAAATTCGCAAATTGGATTCAACTCAACAAGGTGTTTGAAGAAAGGCCATGGAGCATAAGTGGAAACTTAATGGTTTTGCATGACTACTTTGATGGTCTGGTACATCAGGAACTTGACTGGGATCATCAGGTATTCTGGATTCAACTAAAGCACTTATTACCAAAATTTATGAATGCTAAAGTTGTGAAAGCGATGGGAGCTGTTATGGGAGAAGTCATTGCCCTTCAACCAGAAAATGGATGTCCAGTTGCTGGGGAAATTCAAAATGTTTGTGTTAACATTAATCTCAAAACACCTTTAAGAAAAGGAATACTAGATGTAACTACAACATGTCATACTAAATGGGTAAGATTTTTTTATGAGAAACAACCTCATAACCTTTTCCCAGAATGCTATGTTCTTGATCACTCCAAGGTTGATTGTAAGAAAAGAGCAGAAGATCTTGTAGGATTACATGCTAATCTCATTACTATGGAGAATGTGAAAAGCCAACAACAACAAGGGTAAGAAGCACTAACCAAGCTCCAAGAATTGCTGCAAGAAGAGGTACAAGAGCTGCTCTAGTTGTCCCTCCTAAGGATGGTGTTTTAGTGATAGAGTCAGGTGGGGAAGGTTCAAATATTTAATCAGAATCAATTGAATTAGGAAGTGAAGCTAGGCTTGGGAAAAGACAAAGAAATTCCATATCTCAGTCCATCCCAAAAACTGACTCTTCAAACAATTTCCTGATGACTACAACAACAACTACTAATACAACATTGGCCAAAAATCAGGTTTTTGCAATGGATGAAAACTCTGCATTCATCTCAAGAGAGGAACAGGTACCTTCTAATACCAAAACTCTTTACAAAAATATTATTTCTTTTACACTCAAGTCGACTAATTCTTTTGAATTTTCACAGCATTTCCATCCCAATTTTTCCCTAGTTAATAAAATGAAGTTCCTCTCTTGGAATGTCTGTGGATTTGGAAATAAATACACTAGACAGCATCTAAAGGATTTAATAAGATCTAATGACCCTGACATAATCTTTCTTAGTGAAACTAAGAACCAACTTAGGAAAATGAAAATTTATGTCTCTAGATTAAATTATCATAATGTTGTTTTCTGTGAACCAATTGGTCAGTCTTGTGGTCTTTGTCTACTCTGGAAGGATGGCATTGATATACATGTCATAGAATCTAACCTTAATGTTATTACATGCATAGTGAAAATTGATGCTAGAACCATCCAGTCCTTAATCTCCTTTATTTATGGCTCCCTTAATGAAGATATTAGGAAACAACAATGGGACCCTATGAATAGGATAGTTCAACATTACAAGCTACCATGGGTTGTAATAGGTGACTTGCATTTCATCATTAATTAAAATGAAAAGGAAGGAGGAAACATAGTGAGTCAATCTCAGCTTGACAAATATAAGGAAATTCTGGATAATGCTAATCTGAATTCCTTATCTTTTGTTGGTAATCCTTATACTTGGACAAATAGGAGACAAGGAGAAGAATTAATTCTAGAGAGACTTGATAGAGTAGCTTCTACTATAGATTGGTTGAATAATTATCCTACTGCCATTGTCTATCATTTGATTCCTATGGCAAGTGATCATTGCCCAATTCTCCTCTCAACTGCTCAGCATGATAGTTGTACTAATAAACCATTTAGATTTAACAGGACTTGGTTTAGAGATTCTACTTGTAAGGATATCATCAAAAGTAGTTGGCAATCTGCTCATACAGGATCTGCTTCTTTCAAACATTGCAAATTTCTTTTTGGTACTAAACAAAATCTAAGAAAATGGAACTATGAACACTTTGGTAACATTTCTACTCAAATTGCAAAAATTGAGTCTCAAATTTCTAATCTTCTTGCTACTGGTCATAACATGTCTTCTAATATTATTATTGATCTTAATAAAAAACTAACTTTTTGGTATGATGCAGAGGAAGATTATTGGAAACAGAGAGGTAAGGATGATTTCTTTAAATTGGGTGATAGGAATACTAGGTACTTCCATAACAAAGCCAATTTTAGGGGAAAAAAGAACGCAAATTGATACTTTGCAGAATAATCTATGAATTTGGTTATCTAGTAGAAATGAAATTGCAGATACACTTAAATCCCATTTTATAAACATGAGAAGAACTACTAATCCTCCTAGTCCTGTTGAATACTTATAAAATATCATTCCTTGTATTACTGAAGAAGACAATATCATGCTCACTAAAATCCATTCTGCTGATGAAATCAAAGCTATTATGTTTAGTATGCAGTCTTGGACAACTCTAGGTCCTGATGGTTTTCCACCAGGATTTTAAAAGGAAATGTGGGACACTGTAGGAGATTCTACTGTAAGTATGGTACAAAGTTTTTTTCATTCTAAGCATATGTTGAAGCAGTTAAATCATAATTTTACTGCCTTGATCCCTAAAATTAATTGTCCTAAGAAGGCAGTTGATTTCATACCTATAAGTCTGTGTAATGTAGTCTACAAGATTATATCTAAACTCTTATCAAGTAGGCTAAAACCTCTGCTGAATAGAATCATTTCTCCTAATCAAACTGCTTTCTTGTCTGGCAGATTAATAACAGATAATATAGTGATTGCTCATGAACTTGTTGACACTATGAAAAAAACTAGGAGTCAAAAGGGATGGATGGCAGTAAAATTGGACATGTCTAAAGCCTTTGATATGATAGAATGGAGTTTCTTATTAGGAACTTTAAAAAATCTTGGTTTTTGTGATGATTGGTGTTGTATGATTGAACAATGTCTGTCAACTGTCTCTACTTCTATTTTGTTGAATGGTTCACCTGGAGAAGTTTTTAAACCTCAAAGAGGATTGAGAAAAGGAGACCCTTTGTCTCCTTATCTCTTTATTCTTTGTATGGACTTATTTTCTAGAGCTCTTTTACATGCTGAGCAAAATGGTAGTATTAATGGTATGAAAGTTACTAATTCTAGTCCTTCTGTTTCCCACTTATTCTTTGCTGATGATTGTTTGATTTTCTCTAAAGCCAATGCAAGTGAAGCTAGGATCTTAGCTAAGATTATTGAACAATTCAGTCTCTTTTCTAGGAAATCTGTCAATTTTGACAAGTCAGGTATGGATTTTAGTCCCAAAATTCCTAATTCTGTTAAGAATGAAATCTCAAATATTTTACACATTAAGAGAATGGCCTTAAATGACAAATATTTAGGAGTTCCACTTCTTATCCAGAAAAATAAAATGCAAACTTTTGGTGGGTTATTAGATAGGTATGGTGACAATCTTCACACATGGAAATCTAAGTTTCTAAGTCAACCAGAAAGAACTATTTTAGCTCAAACTGTCCTTGGAAATACTGCTAACCATCATCTTGTTGTTTTTCATATGCCTAAGAAACTTACTGATCAGATGGATTCTATTCAAAGGAAATTTCGGTGGAACAAAAATAAAAATGGGAGAGGAGGTTATCCTAAGAGATGGGATGATGTGGAAAAACCTAAGTATCAAGGTGGAATGGGTATAAAAAAGACTGAAATTATGAATAAATCCTTGCTTACAAAATTAGCTTGGAGAATAATCTTTTCTCCAGGTGATTTATGGTCTCAAATTCTTGAAGGTAAGTATTTTTCTAATACAAATGCCTTGCATGGGGAATGTGCTGCTAGTGGTTCTTGGATATGGAAAGGAATCTTAGAAGGTCTAGAATTTGTTAGGAAGTATAGCTGTTGGGAGATTTCCACAGGTGAAAAAATCAACATTTGGAAGGACAGATGGGTTCCTACCATTGATGGCCTTATAGACTCTACTTTCTACTCTTTTAATATGAGTACTGTCAGTCAGCTCATTAATGCTTATAGTCTGTCATGGAAAGTGCATGTTTTAAATTCCTTGTGTGACCATGCAACTGTTAGGGAGATCCTGAAAATAAGAATTCCTGGTAGTGGTAGTGATACTCTAAGATGGATCCCTGAAAACAATAATGGTCTTTTCACAGTAAAATCTGCCTATATGGTGATTTTCAATGAGTACCAAGTTCAGAGTAGCATTAACAACAATCATGATAATATCAATTGGAAACTCTTTTGGAAACAAAACATTCCATCAAGAATATTGCACTTCTTGTGGAAATGTTTAACTGGATGCCTTCCCACAGGTGATAAGTTCACTAGATTTAATTCTGACAGATCTGCTTTGTGTCCTTTTTGCAATGCCTCTGTTGAATCTATGCACCATCTTTTTCTTGAATGTAATACTTCAAAAGAAGTATGGAATCTGTGTGACTCTAACCTTGCTGCAGCTATAGGAAATGTCAACTTTGATGAGTGGATTGTGAATACTTTTGCGACTCCAATTAATATTCATATGCAGCATGATATGCAGGTAAAAGGAAAATTAGGAGCAATCCTATGGCACTTATGGAAAGCTGTAATCTAGTCTTTGATAAGGCTCAGCCAAATGCAGGAAGTATTTCAAACTTAATTACTAGATATTACAATGACTGGAAATCTACTTGTATTCCAATTTCTATTAGAGATAGTAATGCAAATGGCAAGGAACCTACTTTCTGGAAACCACCAAATGTAGAGAATTTGAAAATTAATTTTGATGTTGCATTTGATAAAGAAACGGGTAATGCAGGATTAGGACTAATTGTTAGAGATGTTTCAGGTGCGCAACATGGACTTAGATGCCAGTTCACAACAGCAGTAACTCCAGAAGGTGAGGAAGCTGCAGCAGCTCTATTGGCAGTAAATTGGGCAAAGGAAAATGGAATAAGAAGACTACACATGGAGGGAGACTGCAATAACGTGATAAAGGCAATCAATGGTGCAAGAAGTTCAGTTAACTGGAAAACAAACTCTTGGATAGAAGACATTATTGTTATTCTAAACAATTCTTTTGATTATTGGCTATGTTCTTTTGAACTTAGGGAAGCAAATAATGCAGCACATAAGCTAGCAAAACACGCCCTTTCTAATTCTAGTAGTGAAACTTGGTTTGATCAAGTTCCTGTCTGGTTGACTGTATCCGGCAGGATCTTAACAACATTCTTCATTAAGTTAATGAAATAATCTTCCTTTCGTATTAAAAAATAATAATAATAATAATCAATTAAAAGAGTAGTTTAAGAAATATCCCCTTGATTTGAGATATAGCTCATCTATTTAAGAGATAAAATTTAAAACCAACTAGCTCATCTAATTTGGGATGGAGACGGTATATCTTATCACTGTTTTTCATTGGATAAAAAAGACCATTGGATAAAAAAAAGTAACGGTTTATGTCATTGCACCACACCACGGTAACTTATTCGCTTGCTCATATGCGTCTTTCCTAGGATGCAGGAGGAGTCCAAATTTTTCATTTGCTTGTCATGTACAGCCGGGCTATACTATAACTATGATGAGTAAAACTCAGATATTCAAAAGACCCACATAGGATTTTTATTGTCTTCAGCCACAGCCTTGAGATACCCCAATTAGGACAAACTTGAATAGCATGCTGTATACATCGAGTCATTTTAATATGGTCGCAATAAAAAAGACTACCTTACAATCTAATTAAATTTAAAACATATGCAAGTTGAAAACACCTGGTATGACAAACAAACAAAAAAACATGAAATTAGATTGTTCACCTCAGATGTAGAAGCATTAAAATAATGACTCTGGATGTCAGTCATTTCATGAATCAAAAAGGTATGCGACAAGTTGGTGGTTAACGAAGTGTTGTCGGCCATGGTGTTATCAACAACACTAAGGTCGACGTTTCTCTTCTCCAGAAACTAACCTGTCGCAGCAATCTGGTTTTGATGTTGTAATAATAGTAATAATAGTAAATCTTTTTTTTTTTTTTTATCTTATTTGCAAGTTATATATATACCCTAATCAACTGTCAATTGTCCACGGTCTTCCTTTTGGCTCAGGTACAGCACTCCAACGTCCCTAATTTCCTTTATCGTTAGTTTCTATTTACTTTTTTTCGCACCTTTTGTACCATCATTTAATATTTAGCACGTTTAATTTCTTAATCTTCTTGCTTGTGAACTGGCCATCCGTAATTTACAATAGCCGGCAAACTTCTACCGGCTTTATAAGTCTACCACCTTAGCCCAAGCCCATTACCCGCCATATTTACCATTCAATCACAATCGATATTACCCTATACAACCTCCCAGTTGTCAACCCTCTCCAACCTAATTCACCTCTCCCCCTAGCATTTCATTTGGTAAGACATGTCTATTATCACATGGAACTGCCAAGGTTTAAACCAGCCACCAACAATTCAGCACCTTAATGGACTTATATCAATGTACAAACCAACCATATTATTTCTATCTGAAACTTTGGCCAATGACTTTCAAATGCTGCGCATTGCGCAGACTCTGCAATTTCCAAATCACTGCACAGTTCATAAAATCGGCAGAAGAGGGGCTTATGTCTATTATGGAAAAATGAGGTCAACATCCAAGTCATCCTGAAGTCCCAAAGTTATATTCATACTCTCGTCACACCTGCTGCTCCAGCACAACCTTGGTTTTGCACGGGTATATATGGCCCACCATATCCGGACCCAAGAAAAAACCTGTGGGAAGATTTTCCAACAATTTTTCTTAGCACTTCAACACCTTGGCTGCTACTGGGAGATTTCAACGAAGTTTTGGACCAATCGGAAAAGAAAAAAAAAGGAGGCAGACCGGTTACGTATGCACAAATGCAACCGTTTATCAATTTAATGGATCAGATGGGCTATATTGATCTAGGATTCAGAGGAGACCCGTTCACCGGGACAAACAACCAACAAGGTCATGACAACATCCAACAAAGACTTGATAGAGCAGTAAAAAATCAGCATTGGAGAACAGCCAACCCCCATGCTGGAATCACACACCTTCCACGAATAGCCTTAGATCATGCTCTTATCCTGCTTCAAATGAAAACCTTGGACTGGAAAGGGAGTAAGAATTATAAATTTGAGCATCTATGGCTATCTCACCCTCAACTTCATCAAGTGGTTACCTCGGCATGGGATAAACTACAGGACTCATATCCACCTTTTAACCTCCAGCTCAAACTCATCTCAACCAGTGAAACTCTAACAGAATGGAATAAGATTAACATAAGCCATCTTCCCACTTTAATCAAAAAGTCAATCGCAAAAATTAAAGCTGCCCAACATCAATGTGCTATGCAAACTGGAGATGCACTGGAAAACTGGATTCAACAGGAAAAGGAACTCCGAATTGAACACCTAAATTTATTGGATTTCCACGCAACATATTGGCAGCAGAGTTCTAGAATACAATGGCTTCAGTCAGGCGACCGTAACACCACATTCTTCCATACCAAGGCCACAATTCATAGAAGTTGCAACAATATACAACAACTTCAGGATCATCAAAACAATTGGATTAACGACAAATAAGAAATTATCATGATCATGCTTAAACACTTCACGGACCAGTATACGGCTCCAAATACAGTAATTGATGAAAACCTGTTCGAGGCAATAACACCAAGTTTAACCCCCGATAATGTGAGAAACTAACAACGGAAGTCACCACTGAGGAGATCAAACAGAAGCTTTTCTCCATAGGATCGGATCGCGCTCAAGGACCAGATGGATTCACCCGTAAGTTTTTTAAAGTTTTTTAGGAAACAACCCAACCACAACTTATTGCTATGGTCCGAAGTTTCTTTGAGTCATTCAGCATTCACCCTCTCATGAACCACACTAACATCACTCTAATCCCAAATATTGAACATCCTTCAAAACCATCTCAATTTAGACCGATAGGGTTATGTAATGTCACTTACAAAATCATCTCAAAGATCTTGGTCAATCTCATACGACCTCTACTCCCATTTTTGATAAGCCGATACCAAAGTTCCTTTGTGCCTCAATGATCCATTCATGATAATATAGCTATCGCAGCTGAACTTTTTCACCATATCAGAACATCATACCGTACGAAGGATCCTAAAATAGCACTGAAACTAGACATTCAAAGGGCCTATGACTCCTTGGACTGGGGTTTCATCAAACAGGCTTTCACCAGCTTAAGCTTCCCCTCCAACTTTGTGGATTATATTATGCTATGTATATCTACGGTAACCTACTCAATCAATATCAACGGTACACCGCATGGATACATCACTCCAACCAGGGGAATACGACAGGGAGACCCTCTCTCTTCTTATATTTTTATTATTTGCGCGGAAATACTGTCCACCAATTTGGGAATACTTGAAGCACAAAATAAGATAGAGGGGCTCCGCATTTCTAAAAAAACTCCACCAATACTGCATCTTATGTACGCGGATGATCTCTTGATAACATATAAAGCAACTCCTGAAGGCACCAATCACCTCAAACTACTGCTACAGGCTTACGACACCTCGGCGGGTCAACACATCAACGAATTTAAATCCACACTATTACATCACTCGAAGCTATAACAACCCCAGATACATAACTTAACCTAATATTTCAACATGCCAACAACATCGAACCCCCTACCTATTTAGGAGTACAATTTAAACATGGTAGATACTCTAGCCACATATTTTCCCCTATGCTACAACGGCTGGCACGCAAGGCAAAAGGATGGATGACCAAATGCCTCAACCAATCAGGAAGATTCAAACTCATAAAATCATCACTAACCCCTACTACCAACCACCTCATGCAAACCCAAATCCTTCCTTCTCATATCCACCAGAAAATGGATCGTATCACAACAAACTTCTTATGGGGTCACGATTCTTCAATCAGAAAACTCCACCCACTGGGAAAAGACAAGCTCCACAAACCCAAATCACAAGGAGGGATCGGTATCTGAAGTAGTAAGGAACACAACAAAGCACTACTCATGAAATGAGTTTGGCACATTCACAAAAACCCTAACTCTATCTTAGCTATACTATATAATGCAAAATACCTTGATCAGACCTCTATTTTCGAAAGCATCCCACCACTCCTGTCTTCCCCTAGCCCTCGGTTGAGGCAAATGGCCTCGCTCATACCATTTTTCAAACAACATCTCTTCCACCAAATAGGAGATGGATTACACACCCCCATACAAGCAAATTGGAATACCACAATTTGAAAATACCATTAACCCAGCTTCTTATTATCCAATACGATCAGTAGCTGACATCGTTGACCCATCAACCAGGAATCGGGATCATGAAAGATTAAGCCTACTACCCCACCCCATAATTCAACGAATCATTAACATCCACATCCCACAGATAAATCAACCCGATACGATCATATGGACTTTTACCAAAAGCGGACAATATACTACTGCTTCAGGATACAACTGCCTCATTAGCGCTTCTGCGCATACTCACCAAAAACCCCTTCCACCATCCAACTTCCTTTGGACACTCCCATGTCCCCCGAAAGTACAGCTTTTCTTGTGGAAAGAAATTAATGAGGGTTTACCAACCTTCAACATTCTTCATCGCATCCATCTCACCCGAAACATCCAGTCATATTCTGCTACACTGTCAGACAGCTATAGATTCTTGGAACCTCCTACTAAACCACCTCAGAACCTTCACGTCGCCTCACAAGGCATACCCATTTCACTACCTCACCAAATAACCATATCCGAACTCCTTCAAACAAAAGTGCCTGCACCAATAACCACAACCTTCTGCTTCCTTTTTTGGTCCTTATGGTTAACCAGGAATGGTGTGATGTATCGCCAACAACAACAAAATCCGATAAATGTAATGCAAATGGCCATCAAGCTCCAGCAGGAATATTCTTGGGCCCAGACACACCTCCCACCGGTGCTCCCTGGGATGCAGCCATATGCAAACCCTGCACAAAGAACAGTAACAACTTCAACTATCTTTGTAGGACGGCTCAAGCCTCAATCAGATTGGATCATAATCAACACGGACGGCGCAATAATAGGAAGCCCTGGAATAGCGGGAGCAGGTATTATTTGTAGAAATTAGGAAACCAACACAATCCTAGAAATAGCACAACCTATAAGCATCACCACAACACTTGCAGCAGAGACCTGGGCCATGCACATAGCGTCTAAAATGGCGACGGTACGAGGATGGCCAAAAGTCCAATTTGAAACGGATTCGGAAAATTTAATGAGATTTATAACCTCAGATACAGGCCCCCCCCCCCCCCTGATATATATTTGACCTGGTTGCAGAGACCAAACAAAGGTTCGCCCAAATTCAGCAATATACCGTTAGCCACGTCTACAGAGAAGCAAATCAAGCGGCATATGGTTTAGCAAACCGAGCAGCGGATGATTGCTCAATAGGGAGACTCACGACAACAGTATGGGAACATATAATTCCGCAATCTGTCAGTTCTATTGTAATAGCTAACTCTATGGGTATTACATACCCCGTGTAATTTCAGTCTAACCTAATAAATTTCATGCTTCAAAAAATATAATAGTAAATCTGATCATATAAAGAATCCCTTAAATCTAAGATCAACTCATTTCGATCCATTGGGTTGATTGCTACTGCCTTTAAGACGCGATTTGTTTGAAGCCGTCTGGGGAAGCTGTCTGGTAATAATGCGTGATTGCTAATCAAATGCCAATCACATATGCCACTGCAAGTATTTTTCTTTTCGTCAAGTATCCAAACGTTCAACTGGCCTTGTTTACTTGGAATCAAAACGAAGAAACCTTCTGATACACCAAGACATCCATATGATCCATCTATAAAGTTTGTGTCAGGTAAAGTAATTAACCTACACTGATGTGTGCCACTTTTATTGTTGAGATCATAAGCTATTATTCTATTTTCATCTACTATCCAATACGCGACTCCATTATTGATTACTATATTACCATCAGAACGCCTAGGGGCGGAGCCATCCCATTGCAAGGGTGTGCAATTGCACCCCTGCCCAGCTGGCTCCAAAGCCCAATTTAAGCCCAATATAAAAGATTATACTATCAACAAGCCTAAATTCTCTTTTTTGCACCCCTAAAAAAAGAAAATTGTAACCCAAGGAAAAATTTTGCACCCCAACTTTGAAATCTTGGCTCAGCCCCTGAGAACACCATCTAATTTTCTCTGGGACTGTATCTTCATACCTATTCCAATGACCCAGATCAGAAGAAAATATATCAATGTTGAATTTTGTTGTTTGAGAGGTTGATTTCAACATCCATGGGACACAAACAATTTAATAAATTGTGGGTGTCAACGATTCGCAAATAAAACCATGCTTAAGTGAACCGCGAGAAATATGATTTGGCACTTGATGGACTAAGAGCTTTGTCTTGGTGAGTGGATTACAAAGGATATACGACTTCTGGTTATAACTTGTATTGGAACAGAGAAGTACACCATTGCGTGATGCTAAAACGTATATGTATCCATATTTTGGACATTTATCTGGATAAAGAAATCTAAGAGAAAAACCATCATGATTACGCAGAAGCTCAGAGTCGAAATCACATGTAATTGAATTGGATATAATTGAATCCGATAATTGAATTGGATTTTGAAGATTTGTAAAGAGTGCCCATGTTCTGCTCAGTTTTTTCGTCAGGAAACTAGGTTCTGACAATATAGATGACCATAGATTTGAAACACATCTAAACCTGATTATTGATTTTAGCGGCAACCGAGTCGAAATCTCAAACAAGATATCCTCATCAATCTTATTAGCGTCATGCATATATAGGCTAGAAGAATCCTCTGAACGATTTGCTTTTTCTGTATTCACTCTGACCTTAATCTTGATTTTCTTTTTCTGTATCTCCATGAGAAATATGGGCCTGAAGAATTCTTTTCAGGAATTAGGATTTCAAGCTACAAAGAGTTGCAAAACCCTAGACTTCTAAATACAGTAAACAAAACTTTAATTTGCCGGCACTACTTATTAGGAATATATATAATCCTTGCCGGCACGAGATTGATTTATTCACCCGTGTCAAAATTTACTGCGGTACCCTTTCCGATCTTGGCCTGTCCTACGCGCTCTTTCCGAAATTAAAATGTACACGTCTACGAGAATCTAATATTGCGCACTTTTTTTTAAGGAGAGTCTAAGTTTGTGCACTTGGATGGATTGATTGGTGGTAAAGTATTTAAAGATTACTAACACTACCACACCAGACAAAAGTCTCACCTTCGTTAGAGAGTATGCAAAATCAGAGGGTGCGTCAAGCCTCTTTTCTCCATAACCTAGTATTGTGTTTTCCATACTTACTTTGAAGCATGATCTAATTTTGAGGAACCAACCCCAGTTGTTGATTCCGGATTACGGACCGAATCCACAAATCAAGTGGATCCGGGCTTGGAAATACCTCTTATATCTTACTCGGTCCTGGGTAAAAGATCATTTCCATTTAGTTCTCCTTCCGAACCTTCCATCGTCTTCTTGTGAATTTTGAGTTTTTTCTTTGGCCCGAATCAATTCGGAGGTACCAATCCCGTTAAGGGTCTTCTTCCAGTTTTAACAAATCCGGGTCAAGATGAGTGCACGGAGATTCAAATTAGGTGACTCCTAATTGAGTTCATTCCTGATTGTATACTATTTCGGCCACATGGATTTTCAATATGCTTTCATAAACTTTCTCAGTCAGTTGCTTTCCTTTCATCATGTTTTTTTTTTCTTCTAAATCTGACAGAAATCATTTAACTCATCTAGATCTGACTCAATGTATTCATTTTTTTTAATTAGATCTGACTCAACTGACTCAAAAATATATAAGTCAATAGCTTGGTCCTGTGAATCGGGGACATTTTAATCCGGGACTCAAACGAGATCAAGTAAAGGATAAAGTCCGAGTCATGTCACGAGTCAGATCTGACTGAAACTAAAAAAAATAGTCAGACTTCTGACTCGTGCTGAATCAGGGCCGAGTCAGATTCAGACGCAGATTCAGCAAAAAAAAAAAAAAAAAAAAAACGTTGTTATTCTTATTCATAATTAGGCATTTGGAGTCTTAAAATATTACTCTCTATGATGAAAATTATATCTCAACTTATCCAAGCATGTGGCAAAACTATGACGCCAAATCATCTTGTGACAAACTTGAAAAAAAAATATCCTCCAACACTAAATCTCAAAGACCTCTGGTTAAGTCTTTGCTCTTCTCTTAGCGCAATGTATATTTGGTGGACCCAGATGCTATTGTACCAGCCAGGGGCTTAGTAGTACTCTAGGTCGACGGGTTTCATTTTGAAATTATACAATGGAACATCAATATAAAGAATGAAAATATTGCTTATATTTTGGACTAGGTAGGTGCTTAGCAGTAGCAAGGGTCGTTAATTTGCTTTTATGGTAGTCCTTCTCAAAGGAATAAAAATATTGCTTGCCCCCCCGAGTAATTGAACCCCACGGATTCAAATGACCCGCGTACGAATTCAATATCTTCACGATACCATTGACAGTCACTATACCATTACAAATTTAAATAGCATGCTGCATGATTTTTAGATGGTCTAAAATCGCAACCGATAAGATACCCTACCTTAAGCTAATAAAAACATATGCATGTTGAAACCACCCAGTATGACAAAACAAAACAAAAAAGAAACGAAATAAAATGAAATTGTTAACCTCCTCAGACGTAGACACATTATCCTTGATGGGTGCAACTATCCTGATGCAGAAGCATCATCCTCAAAAAACGTAAAATGGCTCTGGATGTCAGTGATTTCATGTATCAAAGGTATGCAAAAGTTGGTGTTTAATGAAGTGTCGTCGGCCATGGTGTTATCAACAATGCCCCCGTCGCTGTTTTAAAAAACCCGTTTTATAACACCCCAAGATCAACTCAGCTCGATCTTTTGGGTTGATTGCAACGGTCTTAAAGACGTGATCTCTTTGAAACCAACTGGGTAAACCGTCTGTTACTATGAATGAGAACGATTGATAGCTAACCGGACTCCAGTCACATATGCTTCTGCATTTCTCAAGTATCAACGGAGTGACATCCGTAAAGAGGGAAGGCTGCTTCAAATGGAACTGAATGGGATATTGGAATTTGACTCTGAATATTTGAAAAGAACACCCAGGGGGAAGGGCTTAATCGTTGAATCTTTTTCGTCAGAAAACTAAGATCTGACAATATAGATAACCATAGTTTTGAAACACATCTAAACTTGATTTCACCGGTAAACGAATACAAATCTCAAACAAGACACCCTCGTCAATCTTATTAGCATAATCATGTGTAATCCGAATCCTATTTGTAGGATCCATTGTGCGCTTCTTCTTGCGTATAATGGTCTGGGAAAAGTTCACACCTTCTTGATTTGCTGTTTCTGTATTTGCAAGCGATATATAGAGTCGCAAAACCATCGACTTCTAAGTCCGGTAAACAATAAAATAGGGGCCGGCACGAGATTTATGCACCCGTGTCAAAATTTGTTGCGGTACTCTTTCTATATATTAGACGTCCGTCGGTGCTCTTTCCGATATTAGAATTGACAATGTACACGTTCTACTGGAATTAATTTGGTGCACACTTTTTAGAGAGTATGTAACTAGAGAGTACGCAAAACAAGCGGGCACGCACAAAACTGGGTCCACACATCAATCTTATACTGTAATAAAGAGAACACCCTTTTCTTTTTTTTTCTTTTTTTTTTGGTGTCCCAAGATTTTTTTTGTTACTTTTTCGTTGGACACTAATGCCCCTTCTTCCTTCGCCTGATCCTTGGCCACATATTTGGTTGATTCCATCAAAACGAGGGTCAATTATATATATTTAAAAAACTCATCTGTATTCTACTGGTCGTTTCTTCCTCTCCTCTCCTCCACTGTACCACCACCACTCTCCTCCACCTGCTTCAATTTCATCTTCTGTCAGCCCTACCACCCTCCTTCTCCACCACCACCACCAGCAATACCACGTTCGATCAAAAATACCAGTTTCAATTCATCCCACTAACGTTAACACCTCCTTCAATTTCACCTTCTAACTCTCACCGCCACCACCCTCCTCCTTCAATTCTAAAATCCATCGTTTCAACACACAATAAACCCCAATTCCAGGAGTTCGATCTGCTGCCGTTGCTTCTAAATTTTGAATTTTTATTTTATTGCTAATGAATCTCCTCAACTCCTCACCAGTTGAATTTCAATCTATTCTGATCCCATCAATACATTAAGATAATTCTCCAACAATAAATTTGAATTCTCCTAAGGTAATGGACTTTCTATTATGCAACTTCTTTTCGATCTTTTTCCTGTTTATCATGGGACGCAATCAGTTGTTTGTAACTGAAACCTTACTAATTTGTAGTTAAAAGAACCAAATTTTCTTACATATTTTATTTGATTGCAACCTAATAACGTTCGCCAATTTTGTTTGAAGAAATGCCTCAAAGATTATATTATGAATTGATATAGTGAATTGAGCCTGCTCGAGTCATTAGCGTTAACTTATGTTGCCATCCATGGGTTTTAGATCACATTTGCATAACCACATGTGGTTACAGGAAAAACCAACTGAGGGTAGTGAAAACACCAGCTGAACACAAAATTGAAAAAATTTATGTAACCCTAATAATGGTTCCAAATTGACATTTTCATATTCCTTACCATCCCTTTAAAGCCTCATAACACAAACCTGCAAATTCTTATACTTCTGTGATTAATAACATCTAGACTTACTTTAGTGTTCAGCCTATGTGTTCGACTTCAAGTTTAAAACAGTATGAGTAATTTACTGCACCCTAATTAAGATATACATAGCATCATGAAATATGTATGGCGCCCACATTTTGGCAAGATTGTTTAGTTTTTGCACCAGCAACAAGCTCCAGTTGTAGTTGCATCTTTTCTGATGGCTACATCCAAGTAGATCTAAAGGCTATAAAACTACTAACATTCAAGATTGAAAGATAAACAAGATGTAAAGAACATGAAAGTAAAGATTGACACAAGCATATAACATGGTTCGGCCATGAAGACCTACGTCCACGGGAAAGAATATGTTTTCTTTATTGATTCTAAGGTCTTATCCTTGAAGGAGCTACAAATATCACTTAGATTTCTCACTCTCTCTTTATCTAGATCTCTCTCGGGAATTCTCTGTTGAAAGACCATCTAAAATTACATGTTCATTTCCTTCTACATGGACTGGTATTTATAGGCAAATTAGACTCGTGAAGGCCTGGTCTCGCCGAGTTGGTGGAGCTATCGCACATCTTCTCGTTACTTTGGACGAGCTCTATACTATCCCTCGTGATGGCTTGCTTGGTTCTCCTTCTGAGTCATCTCGCTCCGTACGTCATCGTGTTGCTCTTCCGAGGGGAACCTCGTGCTGCATCATCTTTGGGTTATAGTATAGATCGACCGAGTCTCCTGGTACGATATAGATTCGTCCACGTCTCCTCTGATCCTTCATTAAATGCAGTCCTTCTTTTTAGACTTGACCGTCTGAGTCGATTAGACCACTCCTCACACGCGTCATTCATGTAACGTTTGTAGCAGGTTCAGACGAAGTCACCTTTTAGAGTATGATTCGGTGCTTCTATCTTATCACCTTATCATAAAACCATCCCTTGAGATGTCGACACGTGGTTATCGGGTAATTTACCCTCACACCAGTCATCGGGTAGCCTTGACTTATGTTGGGAGCAAGTTAAGAAAAGGTAAGCACCAGTTAAGACAGTTCTCATCCAAAATTGAACATCTTGAATCCAACTTCTAGATTCATTTGTACTGATGTACATTAGATGTAACACTTTACTTCACATAAGAAAGAAATAAGAAAAGGTACAGTTAGAATGAGTAATAATTTTACCTGTTCGAATGAGAAAGTTAAGTTCTGCGCAAATTGATTGTTCTTTATATAACGTTTGGTTGGATTTCTCAATAATACATACAGGTTCTTATAAGTAGCGGGCACATAATTTATATTCTAAAGCGTTAAACCAGTAGCCAAAACCTTGGGTAACTTGCTAACACCCTACTGGACTATACGGAATTTGATTTGAACAGTGTACAAATGGATGCAACACTCATCATCAACCATTATGGCACAGTTGCTCTTTATGTTTGTGTACCCTTACCGTCACCTCTATCTTATGTTTGGATTTCTGAATACTTGAATTGAATCATGGTTCTCCTATCTTAGGTTTAAAACGATTTTTATCTGAATCTTTTTTACGGTTCTCATAATGCACAATGCAGTGTTGATTTTTTGAGACGGAAAATAATTTTTCATGGTGATCAGTTTGTTTGTTTGATTGTTATTTCTAAAGAAAAATAGGTGCTTCTGAGATCTTTCAAAAAAAAAAAAAAAAAATTAAATGTTTCCATGGTGATCAGTTTGTTTGTATTGCCATGTGGTTTCATTGTTGTCTTTTTATTTATTTATTTATTTTTGGCAGATAAGGCACTGAAATCGTCTGATTTTGAAACATTTTAGCCAAGCCAAAATGGTGGTGTCACGCTGGATATGATAGATATGGATGATTAAACTTTTTGGAAGTTGCCAATTTTCCAGTGTCAAACCTAGCTAATACCACAATATTGTTAGTTTAAAGAAGAGTAAAAAAAAATGGAAAACTGGTGATGCATGAACAAGTTGTGCCTATTATAGTATTATTTTTGTAACAATGGAGGGTAAAAATGTTATGTTTTGCAGTTTTGAAATGGAACGGCACTCACGGCACTCGCATCGCGCGTCTTTGCTAGTACTCTATAACAAAAAGATGGACAAAAAGAAATAAAAAAATCTCAAGAAACCGAGAATTATGAACATCTTAAAACCGACACACATGTATGTGGGAATTTCCAGGGGTGGGGGGTCGGGACGGGAGCGGAGACCACCAAAATTATGTGTGTGATTTTGTTTAAAATCTGGGTCTGTGTAGAAGGGCTCGATAAGAAAAGAAGACAAAATTGCAAGAAAATATTTTTTATTAAGCCCAAAACAAGACACATTAGCACATCTTTCAATGCCATTATCTCTATATCTAACTATGCATAATACATGTACAGACTGTTTGCAGCAGCACAGGCAATTGAATTCTCAGTTGGGTGCCACGCTAGATGAAGCAACTTTGTTGTGAAATCAAATGCATTTCCATTTGTATCTATAGGACTAGCATCCCCACCTGTTACAAGACACAATGAACACTCTGAATGACTGGTTTTGAGAACGTTGCAATTTCAGAATCAAGTTTTCAAAATCTTAAAATCAATGACTGGTTTTTGAAAGCTCTCAAATTGTATTCTCAATACGCCACTATATTTCAAGAAGGTAGTCGGGAAACACTAGAAACTATTTCAAAATCTGAATAGCTACAGAATGAAATACAGTTTCACAGAAAACTCAAAAAGTTCTTCTTTCCAATTTAAGACTTTGGAGTTTGGACTGGTTTATAAGGGTTCCATCCGAATTATCCATTTCTGAAATATATGCTAGCTGAAGGCTTTATTTTTATGGGTTCTGAGTATCCCTAATTTCTTTGTCTTCGAAAATAGAACATTGTATTTCATAATGAACTAAAAGTCAGCTAAAGAGAACCAATATTATGGAACCCTGTGAGCTACCAATACGCTATAGACCACACCAGCATAATAAAAATGAAACATAAGCAGAATAACACTAACCTCGCCGCACAGCACCGGTGCATCTTGCAGGCTTTAGAGGGGTTTGAACTTGCCTCCTAAACAAGATCACAAGTAGGGCGTTAAAAAAACTCAAGAATCAGTGATCAGCGTAAACCTTTAAAATAGACATAATATTCTTTGAAGTAATTCTAGTGCAGGAAATTATGATGTATTATCATGTCCACCAATACCCTTTTAATGGACATGCTTTAGCAAACTTAATAAAGTTGTCACATACCTCACAGGGTTTTTGCTTGCTTCTAGAGTTGTTGCCTCTGTGCTACCAGAAGCACAACCAAACACGCGAAATAGATTGCTGGAATCAGAAAACCAGAGTTAGCACCATGTTTAATTGCAGCAGCGGCAGGATATTAGGTTTCAGAAGATTATGGAAATGGAAAAGCAGACCTGTACGATCCTGTTGCAATCCGCGATCCATCTCCACTCAGACAACATTCAAATTTGTCAAAGATCGAGTCATTTCCGTATAAATCACAGAGCTGATAGAGGTTTAAATTCGTTATAAACCGTTAGTAAAGAATGACTTGGTATCATCAGATCATGTATGACCAAGTCTGCTATGAGTGTAAGTTACTTCGAGAACACCCACCTTAGGCCTTAAATATTCATGAACCTCGAAAGTTGCAACTGGACCAGAATCCATATTTATGTCCCATAGCTGTTAATTAAGAAAGGGAATTTGAATGAGTTTATATCATGCTAGCCAGTAGCTACTAATCCTGGTAAGGAAATATATAAAAACGTTAACAGATGCTATCCATCAAAATCCATTTAGAAACTTTTGACTTGTTATGATTTTCAGAAGATAATGCATGTACATAAGACTTAATCATTTCAAGCTACAGTAGAACTTCGATAAATTAATCCTCGATATTACTTCGCTAAAATAATAAAATTCTCTGTCCCAACTAGGCTTGGATAAGCTAAATTTTAACTCGATAAATTAATAACTTCGCTAAAATAATAATTTTCTTTGGTCCCAACGCTATTAATTTATCGAAGTTTTACTGTATATAGTATAATTTCTAACCAAACAAGCAGAGAAACCTGAATTATGGTATAACAGAAAGAACATGCTTAAAAGTTGAACCACAAGGCATGCATTGTACAAGAACCAGAGAGAGAGGGATCATCAACCCAAGTTCAAATAGCAGCAGTTTTCTTCTCGTAAATTTTAACTGGATCACTTTGTTTACCTAACCATATACTTAAAATAACAAATGCACTTCCAAGATCCTCTAGATAGGTGACAGCTTTCAAATCATGTCTCGTGAAAGCATTAATAAAACTGGCCTCCAAGACATAACTACTATGTTGCGAATGATATAAACACTAGCGGGAGAGGAAGGGAGTCCTAGTCAACCTTGTCTAGGACTTCTTGTTATGCTCGCTGCTAAATCTTAACAAGCTAGAAGGAATAGTCCATCAGCAGATACAGAATAAAGGTTTGTTGATGGAAAGAGCTACCGTCAAAAGAATGTTGGGATACTACCTAAAGATTTTACTCTAAGTGGCATTCCCAAACTAAGATAACCAACAATTTTTGTTACTAATTTAATGATACTAGGTTTTTCAGGAATCATACAAAAACTTGCATTTCCATGTTCAAGGTGATAACACCTTCTAGGAGTTTCCAGAAACATGTCTGACGCAGTTAAAATAATTCAAGTTACCAACGACGATCTAACAGAACGTAAAGATGTGAACCTTAAGAGTCATGTAATCACGGCTTAGTATGTGTCTTCCGTCCTTTGCAAACTTAACATCTGAAATGGAGGCGATAATCTCCGTGAAAAAAGACTTTGAACCAGGTGATTCTTGCTCCTCAAACCTGTAAGTGACGATATATAGTAGTGACTAACACATCAAAAGACACAAAACCATAGCAAAACAGAAGATTGAGGCAATGAAAATGGTGATGATGTGTTTGCTACTAATGATGTGTCCAATGCAAATATAGTTTTTAAGCCAACTCCATGCAGTATAAGAGTAGATCCTGGGAATGGGTTACTTACAATTTCGTATGACTATCACATAAAGCAGATTGCCGTAAATCAATAAGTCGAACTGAACCCTTTGAGCTACTATATGCTAACATATTACAATGTGTAGGATGGAACTCAGCTGATGTGATCACCTCTGCAATAGATACAACAAATTATTGTTTGAATATGTAAGATCATCAAAAGAAAGAGTCTGGAAAAGTTAAACGCACTATTACATGTGAAAAAGGTACAAACAAGAGGTTACTGAATTGCAACCCTTTAAAAAATGACCTAAGGATCTTACAGCGAACTACACTAGTGTGTCAAGCGAAGAGTGCTTCCTGACGCGTGACTGGATCACATGGCTCCTAAATATGTACCCTATTATTAGCTCTCCTAATGCAACCCTGGTCCCTGGAAGTAAGTATTGACTAAACTTCAAAAACATGTCCCTCTGGTGTCCGATCCTTTCAGGCAAATTGACCTTCTGAGGCAGTTAATCTCATCCGATTCCTATTGTTCTTCACTTAAGTTGGAACCAAGTGTCTCTTTGCGAGAACAATGTCAATATACAAGGCCTTCATCGAGAAGACCCTCTGAGGCAGTTATTCTCATCCAGTTCCTATTGTTCCTCACTTAAGTTGGACTCTCAAATATGTTGATGTAAGACCAAGTGTTTCTTTGCGAAAACAATGCCAAAATACAAGGCCTTCATCAAAAAGCTCCCATCTGTAACCTATATTATCTCTCCCATCTACTATATAACCTTAACATAAGTGAATGCTCAGCTAATCAAAATACATAAAATAAACATTGACTGCTTATTTATTTTTCCCATGTAGGGGTGCATTGAATATGCAAAGAAAGTGATCAACAATAAAAGCACTTTGCATTCACAATATTAACAATTGCTACACCGTTTCGAGCAAATGTGATCGTGAAGTACTAAAGTACAGAACAAAATGAACCAAACAATTAATACAAGTTATAACTACAATAAAATTTAGACATACCGGTTAGATCCTCCATGTTTTTAGGCTTCACGTCAACAATATTGAAACTTTGGCTGCTTACTTCCAGGTTCCAAAGATTTATCCGCAGATCATCAGCTGATATAAAGGTCTCCCCATCACTGTAGATAACGTGATTATTAAATAGTATGTAAACTTGTGAATCTTAAGAAAGTGATATGAAGAATAAAGACCACATATAGGATCGCCAAACACAGAAAGTATACTATAATTCACCTGTTATTTGAAATTGAGTTGATGTGATAATCATGAGCGTGAGCATATACTCTGCGACATCTAGCCACTAGGCTTGTCTCATGGTTGGCTACCTAAATACCATCAATACTGGAAATGTTAGTACTGCTGACAAGAAATCGTACACAGTAGTAATTAGGCTAAAGGGCCAAAATTCTATCCCCCGAGAGATTATGAGGCGCACAATTTCTCTGTGGGAAAAAGACCACATTATGCAATTTACTAGGGTTTTCATTTCCATCACTATAAACACTAAATGTCTAAACCTGAGCTTGGATTTTGGTCCTCTAGGCCAATTTTCCTCACATATATTTGCTAACCCAAATTTACGGTAAAAGAGAACATCGAGAAATTTCTATGCAACTGTAGCTAGAAAAAGGATAATCGGTTAGCAAAAAAGTAAGTGACGGTCATTTACAATTATTGATAGGTCCATAAGCAACTTAGCATGTTGACTGGATGGGCTAGATGCTGAAAGACTGAAACTACAGTTCATTTATTCAAGACGAGACTTCAAACAGCAAAAAACTTATAAATAGATAAAGTTACTCGGATTAAGAGGTGGGATAGAGGCAATACCACTACAACAGGTAAATGTAGTGACGGAACACCCCCAGGTGGAAAGGAGAAATCATTGCTCAAATAATTGTAGGATCTTTGTGGACTCCCTCCATTAGAAAGATATGGTTTTGGGCTGGTTGATGTGCTCGAACAAGCCATACTACCATTCCCAACAGTTTTCAAGGGATCAACATTCATCTCAGATATTTTCTTCACCTTCTTTTCTTGAACCTGCCCATGATCAAACAGGTATTAGGACCATTTATCTACACTCTGCCAGTCAAAAAAAACTCTGTTTACGGTAAACACCATTAAGCTAGAATGCTAAGCGTATGCACGCCGATACAATATTTTGACTCATTACATAGGTCCAATCTCATTGGGCCACCTGAGAACATCCAAATGTACCATGATTCTGAAGGATTGCACTATATATATAACAAAAAGAGAGATGGGCAAAGTTGGCCAATAAAGAGGGCCAAAAACCAATCTGGGTACATTCGTTACAACTTCATTACCAAACCTGATCGTTTGATTTTCAGATGATATTCGGGTCCCTAACATAATCTTATAGTAGAAAAATGGTATCTGATGCTTCGTGTACGGTACAACCAAAACTGACTGAGATAGTGAAGGAAATACTAAAGGACCAGCACACAACTCTAATCAATGGTAGAACATACAAAGGAAAAACAGTATATTCGGTAAAAAGAGTATGCTCAAATTAAATGATGGGGAATAAATATTTAACGGTATTCTGACTTTCATACTTCTTACCTTCCAAAATTTAATTGTTTTATCATTAGTGGATAACAGAAAATCGGCCCCATTAGCTGTCTGGCACCATCTGATCTTGTTGATTTTCTCCTCTATTTCCAAACTCTTGAGATAGTCAAACTGAAGGACAAACCAAGGCAGTTTTTAGGTTAGCAGTCAGAATCTAAAAAGTAGAAGAGAAAAGTCATTAGCAATAGCCAAAAAATCCTACCTCTGGTTCATGGCTTTGAAATTCAGTTTTATAGCGATACTCGGGATGCCTAATGCTTCTGTAATCCATCTTTTCTTGATCTTTTCGGTCTTCATGCTACAAAATGCCAGATGGAAATTCAATGATGTTGCCAGGAACAAGATTTGAAACCGCATGCCGGGTATCAAATTATAAGAAGAGAGTCAATGAACATACGTCACTTGCGTCAATCTTCTCAAATAGAACCACTCGACCCCCACGATCACCAGTAGCAAGATGATCCCCATTTTTATCGAACTCAATTGCTGAAATAATGTCAACTGCAGAAGGCAACAAGATAGTTAGCCTGCTAATAAACTCAGACGACACCTCAAGGTACATATAATAACAGGACAAAAATCAATCTGCCATGCATTTGAGGTTTGTTTAGACTCTGCTTAACGAACAGGAAGGAGTAGAAATATCGGCAGATATACTTATTCTTGGAGCCGTTGTTGGGACCAATATCTTATGAGATACAAAGGAGTTGATATTTTCTGGTTGTAGTTTTTCCTACTAAATTTAGTCTACACGGCATTTATATTCTTGCATTGCTGCTTGGATGCAGGTATTACTTCATCTCTAGAAACAGTACTCTTTAAAAATGTTCAACAGTTAGGTATTGCACACACGTTCATTAGTTGCAGCTTGCAAACAGAATTAAGTTCTGAGAGAAAGATAAAACCTTTTCTGGCAACAAATTAACTAGTTCTGTTTCAAGGGTCATGCTTGACTCTGCAGAGCGCATCATTGACATGTTACATTGCACTGCCCATTTGACTCTTACACTGGCAAGCCTCCTTTCAGTAAGCAAAAATCTTACCAACACGAATCACCATTTTAGATACTTAACACATATTGTCACTGCAGAGTAACGAGTTCCAATTATTTAAATTCTGAAGCCGATACAAGCTGAAAAATACCAATTACTTACAAACTTGGATTACGTCAAGGAACTACAGGATTCACTGCCAAGAGCTTATAAGAAAGCTTTGGTGGAGGTGCAATCCCCTAGGCTAAGCAAAAACTTCGACAACCACAGATAAAAGGTTCACGGGCACTTACTCACCACTACATGAACTAATTTAACCATGAAAAATCCTGATACCCCTCCTCACTATATGTAGCCTAGTTAACAAAGCATCATCTCACCGAAAGCCAGCTTATTTCCAAAACTCTGAGCTTACACAAAACAACTTAACCAAAAGACTACCAACATATTTCCTTCAACACGAAACCCCCGCACTTATTCCACAAAACCCCCACCTATTCCACAAATCTACAAACATGGATTAAGTCAAGGAACTACAGGAATCACTGCCAAGAGCTTACAAGAAAGGTCTGGTGGAGGTGCAATCCCCAAGGCTGAGGATAAACTTTGACAGTCACAAATAATAGGTTAAAGGACACATATTCACCACTACATTTGCTAAATTAACCACGAAAAACTCTGATACGCCTCCTCACTATACGTAGCCTAGTTAACACAGCATCGTCACACAGAAAGCCAGCTTATTTCCAGTCCTCTGAGCTTACACGAAACAATTTAACCAGAAGACTACCAACATATTTCCTTTAACCCAAAACCCCTCACCTTTTCCACAAATCAACTAAAATTTGTGCATGGAAGTCAACTACAATGGTTATCATAGAACTAAATTCCTTCAGTTGACCTAATTACAAAACCGAATACATCCGAATGACAATAACTCCTAATGCAATACATTTTAGACACAAATATCAGCTCCAAGAAGTCTCTAACAGTGTTTTCTTAACTTCCAATTGAATCCACCAAATCACACTTCCAGCATTATCAAAACCAATTTCACAAAATATCTACCCAAAATCTAATCATCCAAAAACAGATCGGAAAAACTTATAAAAACAAGAATAAATTCATAATAAGAAAAATAAAAAAAATTAAAGATTTATATACATAAACAAAGTAATAAATACCTTCTAGAACATCTTCACCAGCCGCCCGTTCACCAAAAACTTGAGAAAATTTCCACTCCAGATGTTGTTGTTGTTGTTCTATTGATCCTTCCCCTCCACCTTCTCCACCACCACCACCACATCCTCCTCTTCCTGAACTAGTAGTTGATTCACCGTCATTCATGTTAATTGAAGAATTTCTCTTAAATCAATTAAAATCACTCTTTTTAGCTACTGCAATCAATTGTTGGAAATAAATAATCTGAAGAACCAGTCTCTGGATTTCTACATGTAGAAATCCATTCAAATGTAGGTTTTTTTTCTGGATTTCTACATGCAAACCAATTTCTTCACTAACTCTGTATCTATCTCAGATGATGATTTGAAAAACTACAACCAATCTCTCTATGTGTCTGTGCTTCTTCTTCTTGTTGTTTTTTGTTTTTGGGTTTTATCGGATGAAGAAAAAAACGGAGCAGCAAAAAAACCAGAGACAAAACAAAACACTCTCTCTCTATCCCGTATCTGTAAAAAAATGTTTTCTTTCGGTGATCCAATACTTTTTGGGTTTATATAAACTATCTTACTTCTGGTCTTAATATAAGCGCGTGGTATGTCCCGTGACTCAACGATTGGCAACTGATAAGGCATAAGGGCCACTCGTAGCGGACACTGGACAAGCTTGGGTTTACGATGCTTGGGCGTGTATTTATTTCCATCTATTTGGGTCCAAGCTTATAGGTTTATGATTTCTCTTGGAGAAAGTCGGGGTTTAATCCCCACCGAGTATACATTAGTGTAACCGGGTACATATTAGTGTAGTAGTTGTGTAATTGGGTTTAGCGGGGTGGGTTTGGCGGTGCCGCTACTTTAACTGGCCGGATTCAGCTAGGGGCTGGTTTAGACTTTCAGGTATCAAGAAACAAAAATATTTCCCAACGGGTTTTCAGTGGATTTTCGTCTCTAATCTTATTCATAAGGGTGAATTATGATTTTCGCCTCTGATCTTATAGTATGTTTAAATCGCCGATATAACTGTAGTAAAATGATAAAATCATTGGATGACCATATTAATGACCTTTGGAATCGAAATAGTATGTTTCTCAAGAGCCATACTAAGATTTTAAGGAATCGGAATGGACCACCAACATGCTCTAAGTCAATATTAGAAACAATGATTCTAACGATGGGTGAAAGAGTTAAGTTACCATCTGTAGTAGGTAATATATGCTACGAGTATTCTTTTTATTACTAAGATTTTGAGAAGAAAATTCGGGCAAAAGGGAAAAAACATGCTTGGGGAGTTGACAAAATAAACCCGTCACTCGGCTTTTGAGACGACACGAAGTGATGCAGACATCGATAAGATTCTTTCTTGTGTTTGTGATCAACCACCGAGAAATTTTAGCTAATAGATGGAATGATGCATGAGTTCATGTTCGTGGGAAACTCAACCTATATATGGTATTGTCGTGCAAATTAGAATAAGATAAAAAAGAAAGATTACATAATGTCGTTGGACCACTAGGACGAGCCAACATGGAGAACCTAAAATATCATAAGTGGTTCTATAATAAGGTCGTACACAAATATGTGTGTCTATTTCGAAGCTTGTGCAAACGCCCGTGTAAGATGCGGCAAAGTCATTCAGTTGGTAATATCTACTTGAGTTCCTTGCAATACAAAAAAAAAAAAAAAATCTCCTTGGGTTCGAAACCTGTAATGTAAGCACGTAATAGGAATCGGTAGTTAGCATTTCTTTTTTCTTTCTTTTTTTAAAGAATGGATATATTAGATAAACAATATTACATTAACTAATTGGAAGCATAACAAGCTAAGCTCCAACAACATACTACTACATTAATTGAAAAGGTTGCTGTGCTAGCCTACCAGCGAGCCTCATGGGTAACCTAGCCAAGGGAGCCGAAGCGGATGGGGCTGAGATTGTGTCACAAGGGGTGCAAACTAACTCTACCTTCCATGTTAATTTCTGCAATATTACGCCATTGGGGGCTCGAACCTGGGACCTCCTGAAACGCATGAAACTTTGGGGAACGGGGATGACCAGCTGAGCTAGGACCCATTATATATTAAAAAGGAAAAAGAGTATTTACAAGTTATATACAAGAGTCACAGGACGTCTTAAACAAGACACAAGAGTTCTACGAACTCATAATGTCCTCCCAATGGTTAATAATCTGATTCATCGAATGATTCTTGAAAATATCTGAAGTAGAGCTCCAAAGACATATGCAGAGTTTTACAGCATACTCAAGCTCATCCTTAGACTTTGGTCTTCCACCATGCATCCTTCTATTACGTTCATTCCAATGCTCCCAACATATAGCAAAAGGCATAAGATGCCAATCCAACCTAGTCCTGTTAGAACTTCTGTTGATCCTCCGGCTTTTCATTAACTCTTTGAAATCAAAAGGCATTACCCAAGCCAGCTGCAAAGAAGAAATAAAGTACTCCCACATATGATAAGCCCAGCTGCAGTGGATGAAGAGATGTTCCAAAGTCTCCTCCGTTGTATTACAAAAAAGACACAGATTTGATTGAAGCACAACTCTCCTGTGCTGCATCATCACCCTAGTTGGCAAAGAATAATGAAGAGAAGCCCAAAATATGAAGAGAACTTTGGGAGGAACAAACTTGCTCGATAAAATATGATACCCATCCCAATATGGGTCAGAGTTAGTTAACTTAGTATATAAGTTTTTAGAAGAAAAATCACCTTCCAAAACATCCTCTTCCCCTTGAATAAGAATCACGTTCCGTATGTCATACTTCAACTCCAACAAATCAATCCTTTCTGCTGGATCTAACTCTCTCGAGAACCGGAAGTTCCATCCATTTTCAAACATCATAGCAACCGTATGAAATTTTTGCTTACTTAACTTATACAATCTTGAATACTTCTCCTTAAAGGACTTGTTCTCATTCCACCAGTCATGCCAAAAACATAAAGACCTATCGTTCTTAATCTTAACAGTCATAGCACCAAAGAAAACATCTTTAGTTTTTAAGATATCAAACCACATGCTTTTCCCAACAGAGTCATTCACTTGTCTTGGCAGTAAACCCTCCTCATTTTCCTTAGTTTTTTCGCAAACTATACGCCTCCACAGTGTTGTTTTCTTCTTGCAGTACCTCCCCAGCCATTTAGCTAACAGCGACTTGTTAACCAATCTTAAATTTCTGATGCCTAACCCACCTTTCCTCTTAGATTTACACACGCCTTTCCAAGAAACCCAACTCATCTTCTTTCTACCCTCATCTTCTCCCCACAGAAATATCCTCATTATTGTGTTTAATCTCTTCTCAACCGACACCGGAAGAAAATGCAGAGACATGAAATAAACTGCCTGACTCTCCAGCGAACTTCTAATCAGAACCACTCTACCAGCCTTATTCAGAAATCTTTTCTTATAATTTCCCAGATTACAGTGCTTCTTCTACCTGCTCCTATAGGCATACCTAAGTAAGTAACTGGTAGAAACTTCGTCTTATATCCTAATTCCAAAGCCAACTCCTCAACTAACTCATCTGCACCAACACTTATCATTGAGTTTTTTTCTAAATTTAACTTAAGACCAGTGAGAACCTCAAACATCAAAAGAACAATAAGCAGCCTTCTAACCTCTACCCTAGAAGCATTCAAAAAGATGATAGTATCATCAGCAAACTGCAAGTGAGACACAGCAGTGCCTCCCTCCACCACCTGAAATCCACTAATTATATTTTGAGAAACAGCATCATTAACAAGAAGAGAAAGAACCTCCACCACCAGCAGAAATAGAAAAGGTGACAAAGGATTACCTTGCCTAATACCTTTTTGAAGGTTTAATCATATTTGTAGCTTCACCATTAACCAGTATAGAGATTGGGCACCAGTGACACACAATTTCATCCATTGAATCCACTTTTTGCCAAAACCATTCTTTTCCAAAATAGAAAAAAGAGAAGGCCAACTTACATTATCAAAAGCTTTCTACATATCAATCTTACACATGATTCCAGGATTCTTTTGTCTCAGTGATGTGAATTTTAGTTGTAGTGAAAGTGGTGGTAATAGGATTCGAT
>JAJJMB010015994.1:565406-601712 GCA_023531105.1 Papaver atlanticum
ACACCTACAAGGGATTAAAATACCAAAATTAGTACAAAAATGGGTACTAACACTATACATAAATGAGATGAAAATAGACACATAAATGCGTCTATCACTTAGTCTACTATAAATGCACTCATTGGAAATCAGGATGCCATCAAGAATCTGCCTATCCTTCACAAAAGCCCCTTGAACATTAGAGATCAAACCAGGCATCACCACTTTAAGTCTTTCTGCAAGCAACTTAGATAGAATCTTATAGAAGTTGCTTATTAAACTTAAGGACTAAAATCTTTAACAGTGGCTGTGTTTTTTTTTTTTGTATAAGTTTCAAGAAATACACATTCAGTCTCCAATCCACTTTACCTTTACAGAAGAATTCATTAATAGCAGCCATGACATCTACCTTAAAAATTCCCCAGCAAATTTTATAGAACTCCAAATTATACCCATCTGGTCCAGGAGCTTTATAAGTTCCACACATCTTAACTTCCTTAAACACATCCTCCTCATCAAATGCTCTTTCAAGCCAATCTTATTGAGTATTATCAATCTTCCTGAAATCCATATTATGAAAAGAGGGAGACACAGAAGATCTGGCAGTGAAAAGATCCTCATAATAATGATGAATCTCCCTTTTTATAGCTTCCTGATTGAAAACATCCACACCATCCACCTCCTATTTAGTAATACAGTTCCTCCTCCTCTTGCCATTAACAATTGTATAAAAATAGTGAGTGTTCTTGTCTCTATCTTTGAAACCTTTTACTTTAGCTCTTTGATAAGCCATCCTAGCCCTTGTGACCTTCACCTCATAAAGGGACTTCAATAAAATTGCTCTTTCTTCCCGTTGAGAAGTAGACAAAGCAGAACTCTATTCAGCAATGTTCAACGAATTAATTTTCTCAGTTAACTCCTTCTCTTTTTTCCTAACACTCCCAAAAATTTCCTTGCTCTAGTTCTTAATGAAGTATTTTAAGTTTTGCAGCTTTCTAAAAAGGACATAACCAGGAGCACCAACGAAAACCAAAGAATTCCACAAGATTTCCACCAATTTAATAAAGTCAGGATGATCTAACCAATGGTTCTCAATTCTAAAAGTTTAGTTATTCCTAACAGTAAGGGATAAATCCAAAAGTAAGGCATTATGATCTGAAATAGTTCTTACCAAGACAGTTTGAGTATCTCTGAACTTAGCATCAAAAGAAGTGCAAACTAAACATCTGTCCAGTCTGCATAAATAAGGATCATCATGTTTATTGCTCCAAGTGAAATCACCTCCATTTAAAGGAAGGTCAATCATCTCCTGATTTGAAATAAAGTTATTGAGAAAGTTCATATTCCTTGTATCACCTCCGGGTTTATTCCTTTCTGCATCACTCCTAACTGAATTCACATCACCCACAAAACACAAAGCTTCATTGGACCAAGCTTTAATCTCTGCCAAATCATTCCAGAATAATTCTTTCAAGTTAAAATCACAGGTAGAATAAGCATTAGTTAAGATGAATTTAAAACCATTGCTTCTAAATCTAAATAGACATGAGATTGAGTAATCTCCCATTCTCTTATCCAAAAACTCCAGACTTGCATTATCCCATATTGTAATTAAGCCTCCACTGTTATCAGCAGAACCATGAGATGGGATAAATTCCATCCCAAAGTCAACATCATACCACAACTGTCTGACAAACCATAAAGAAAAAGAAGTCATCTTAGTTTCTTGAATAGAACAAACTAAACACCAATGTGCTGTAATTAAATCTTTTACAGCTATTTGTTTGTCATAGGCATTTAATCCTCGAATATTCCAAGAGATGATCTTAGTTCCCATCAGACACATTATCCTCCTTTGAATTGACTTCCTCTGTCTCCTCCTCCACTTTTGAGTTATTTGAGTCATACGAATCGCAACTATCCTGGGCTTTCCTTCCATCAGCAATGGCCTTATACCTATCTTTATATTTAAATAGAATTTCATCAATGACCTCTTTGGATTGCTTCTCATCCTTATAAGTTATACCTCCCAGTCTTGAGCATAATTCAAAAACCAATTTTGAAGTAGAAAATATAACTTCATTAGAGTCTATATTTGTTCCTTGAATGTCACCAAGATTTATAAATTTTTTATCCTCTACTACATTAAAGAGCTCAACAGGAATAACTGAGATTATTTGCAGAGGAATTGTGTCTTGAGCAACATCATGAGAAGCCGCATTCACCCTATCACCACCTGACTTTCATGCAAAACCAATTGTAGGTCGTCAGGGTATCCTGAGGAAGAAAACCTTCTGGTTGCATGTTTGTCAAAATCAAATTCATTAACCACAGGAATGGCAGGGACTTCACCTACACATCCACCATTCCCAGAAGCTAATAAAATCTGATCTAATGAGTCTAAAGTTATGTTAGGAAGATTGGGAACTCCAACTTCACATCCAAACTTACTAGACATTCCTAGAGACTTAGTTGCCATAAGACTGTCAATTAATTCCAATCTGTTTGAGATGGGAACATCACCTTCCCTTCCATCATCACCCAGCACTTGGAATTTATTGACAGTTGGGACTCCAACCCTGTTGAAAGAATAATTTACTCCTCCACCATTATTCTCAAAACCAGAATTAACAAATCCCCTCCCAGAAGCTTGACTGAATCCCCCATCAATCAAAGTTCTGTGACTAGAAGCAAAAGAACCATCCTCCTGGTCATTACCTCTAAGAATGGTATTACCAACGGGGAGTGAGTTATGTATAGAATTTTCTTGCTTGTTCCCCAAGGTTAGTGCATCCGTACCTCGACTCACCCGATTTGACTCGTCATTTTCCAATTCCAAAACTGACACCGAATTAACTCCCAAAATAGTAGGAGAGAATATTTTTGAATTTGAAACTTTCCTTTTGTTATGAAACTCATTCATCAGTCTAATATACTCCTCCATTGATGTCTTTTTTTTAGGATCAAATCAGAAATCCCATTCGATTGAAGCTACCCACTTTTGGTCTTCATCTTCCACCATGAGAATCGCCGCAATCATAGAAAAATCACCTTTGACGGAGATTCTGAAAAAGTTGTGATTCTCCAACTTTAATGTGCTTGTAGCAATCTCAATAACACCACCTAATGAATAACCAATTGACTTAAGCAACTTAGAGCTCCAAAATATGTGTGGAATTCCTCGAATTTTTAACCATTTCCCATATTTTTCCATAGCTTGTAAAGGAATAATATGATCTTTAACTGGAACAGAATTTGAGTTTGAATCAATCACCTTCCTCACACTGGGGTCCTCCCTTCTGGATTAAGTGATGTAAACAGCTACATTATCTACAAAAATCTTTTGAGGCCTCCACAGGTTGAGTCAAAGATCCTTCTCCAAGACAATCTTAGCGTTCTGCTCATCAATAATCTCAAAATCAACAAATGAATCCACTGCATCTGATTTCTCACCTCTCTATCTTAATAATCCATCGACCTTAACGAATCCTTCATAGACATGGTGTTTGGATGAGTTTTTTGACAAGGATTGTGCAAAATCAGAACTGACAGGAAACTGCTGCACTGGCATCTTGATTAGATTATTGTGCTTCAGTAATCTGTGAATCTCCTTACAAAGAATCCCCTAGTAATAACAACCATCCCCACAGAGTATGCATAAAGCATAAGACCTGTTATCATCTCCTCTTCTAACTTTAGAAATTCGAAAATATCTTCCTTCTTCATTCTCCCTTACCTCACACAGAAAGGAAGCTTCTCCTTCTCTTCTTGGCTATCTTTTCTTCTGAAAATCAATGTCTCTTGCCTCCTCCAATACCTCTATCAACCGGTTTGCAACATCAGCCGAGAAAATAATCCAAGAGCTAAATCCTCCCATCTTCCTCTCCTCCAATCTCATTCCCTGGGTTTCCATTGAAACATGAAAAAAATCCTCTCTAGGTAGAGCGTTTTTTTTTTCGCTCCTTATCTTTCCATCATGCTCCTCACCTTTGTATCTCTTCCAAAAATGCGTTGTTGGTAACCTCCGAGTTATCCTCCTCTAGGGGTCAGTTCATGGTATAGCCAACCATCACTTCCACTTATTGCTTAGATTGGGTAGCCAAACACTCCTTCAAGAACCCAAACAGTTGGTATTTTAATTACCTGTTTTGATAGCACATCATAAGTATCTTTTCTACTTTTGGAAATAGAAAAGTCAGAAGTCAGTTTGGCTTTCAAATTTCAAAACGACTTCTAGAAATTGAAAAGTCAACTTTTTGTGAAGCAAAATAGTTTTTCTTCTGACTTCTGCTTCTAACTTCGACTTCTGGAGAAGCAGAAGTCGGAAGAAGATTTGTGTCCAAACGCAAGCTAAGTCGGCCCCAATGAAGTCCGGATACACATTGTTGCACTAAAAAATGCGAAAACGATTTACGCATCTACATATTAATGTTTTAATAATCACAAAGAATACAAGCACTCATATAAACGAGAACATAAGAATTTTTAGCGATATTAGATCCTCAGCAAGGAATAAGTGATCTTACATACGAGGGAGGATTCCCTCACACTCTTGAATTCATACTACCTCACTTTTAGGGAGGCATTTTTCTTAATAAAATTTAAACAGTAATATATTTGAAGCTAATATTTTGGGATATGCTTGTTTTATAATTCTCTATACACCCATACAAAATGAGCACGTTTCGAAATACATAACCTCACCATCTACCAATCTTAATTCTAACGGTTGAATTGTTGATTCTCAAAGGTTGATTTTCAATTCAGTAGATGGTGGAGTTGTGCGTTTCGAAATGTGCTCATTTTTTGTGGGTATGTAAAGCTTTGTAAGTTGAATATGATCCGAAAATATTAGCTTCAAATCCTACAATTTGGTTTTTTGAAGAAAAAAAATTAATGCCTAAAGTGTGAGATGGTGTGAAAATAAGAGTGTAGGAGAAAAAATATATAAGAGAGAAGAAGAATTTTTGGTGTGATTTCTAGGTTCTTATGAGCTATTTATGTACACACGGGTAGGGCACTTTATTTATCCTGCAAGCTAGGGTAGACTGAAGGATCATGTAAACAATTAAGAGTTATTACAAAATTACTAATAATCTTAATTGGTGACGAACTAAAATTGGGTTTATCTTAACTTTCTTCCACCGGTTAAGTTTGGTTTAAGTTATCTAAAAATCAAGCCCATAAATCTATATACAACAATTCTTCACCTTAGGTCATGCATTCATGAATGAGACGATTAATGCATAAAATTATCTTCGTCTTCCAAC
This sequence comes from Papaver atlanticum, assembly GCA_023531105.1. Lineage (NCBI taxonomy): Eukaryota > Viridiplantae > Streptophyta > Magnoliopsida > Ranunculales > Papaveraceae > Papaver > Papaver atlanticum. Next base: position 570,656 of record JAJJMB010015994.1, read on the forward strand.
ATTGATTGCACCAAAGGCTACCCACATATCCTCAAAAAAGGAATCAAACCGACTGTAGTTCACTTAATGGCCTTGCTAGAAGGTCTCATCCAAGTTCCTGAGAATCTCTACCCAAAATGTTTTATCACCAAACAGGAAGAATGTGGATCAATTTTGAGCACTGACGAAACATGACCCTTGGATTGTCTTTGATATCGATCTTCACAAGAGAAATATCTTATTCTTCAAGAACTTTAACAAAATGAAATCGAACATCTAAATGGCACTCAAAATATCGCAATGAACATGAAGTTGATCATACATTATGCCCAAGTCATATGAAAAATCTTATAGCATCCATATAGCTTCTTTAACTGCCATTGCCATATATTTGGTTTCAGTAGTTGAGAGAGCCACAATAGACTGCAAAATCGACCTTCAACTAAACTGGTGCTCCTAATAAAGTAAATACATACCTTTTAGTTGAAACCCTTTTGTCCAAATCACCAACATAGTCAGAATCCACATAACCAATATCCAACCAATTGTTCACACATTCCTTCACAAACTCCAAGCCAACATCAATTATACCATAAATGTACCTCAAAATCCATTTCACAGCTTCCAATGTCTCGTATACCAGTATTATGCATATAGCGGGTGATGATACGTACACAATGTCTGAGACGAAGAGTACTTTGTAATTTATATATATCTTGTTTATGATTTATAGTTCGGAAACTACAATAATCAATAAGAACAAGATCCAGATAACAAAGAAAACTATCAGGTAAAAGATAGTCTAAATGGGTTTTACGAATCCATTAGTGAAGTCTTTCAAAGTTGCCACCTAATACATTTTCACCAGAAAAAACCTTGGGTTTTAGAGGACGACTCTAGCCGTAACTAGGACTCAGAAGTATCGGGATTGAGATTTCAGTTTGCAAGACGTCCTTTATTTATATTGATGAACAAGTTTTGGTAGCTTATAAACAAACTGTTAGAGCAATATGCTCGGTTAAACCCACAAGTTTTTCTATCTCAAGCTTGTTGTCAATGTTAGATGATCAAAATTATTTCTTTATTTCTAGTCTACTAAGTCAAGTCTCGGACTAGGTTAGAATTTTGTAGTTGAGTATCAGATATCACCTCGAAGACTGAAGATCGACGAAGACATTTGAAGAACTTTTGTATCAGGTGTATGAAGATAGAACCTTTTATTTACCCACTATATTACCATTATATCTATTGAGAATATGTCGTATGACTTCTAGTAGACTTACAAAGAAGAAATTTTGAGTCAAGTTTGTCTTGTTAAAAATATCGAAATATGATTCTAGCAGGGATGTTTAAAGGTCCTTAAAAATATTAGTTCAAAACAATTTATTGTTTGAGAATTAATTTTTGGATCAATTGAAAATAGCTTATACAATTGATTTTATCATTTAGGAATGTTTCAAACATCATAAGAGAGAATTTCATGAACTTATGATATTTCTGTTCGAGTTTGCCAACCATAGATATCTGATTTAAGAAATACAAAAAGGTTGGCGAACTTGTTCACAAACCTCAAGTTCAGTAAGGAACAGTTCACGAACCCCGGTTGGAAAACCGTGGTGAACTGATTTTGAATATTTGTACATAAAGGCTAAGGTTGGGGAAGCCGGTTGGCAAACTGTATCCATCTGAGATCATAAACCACAGAATGGTTAGCGAACACAGTTCGCAAACTCTATCCATATGAGTTCTCGAGCCGAGTAGGGTTGGCAAACCCGATTCACAAACCATAGCTCCCCGAAGCGTGAACTATACTTACAGTTGGCAAACGGTCTCACCAACTATCCCAGCAAACTTAGCAGATGCTCAAAGAATTATTATTTTTAAATATGTTTAGCATTGCTATAGCTCTCTTAAATACTTCTAAGACTTCATTGATCACGTAAACACTTATGTGTGCATCATGATTAAATTCTTAAGTGTTTAAATGAACATCATATTGCTTATTGTTCACATGGCATATTTTCCAAACTGAACAATCATTATACACGGCTCTAGAACCGCACCACTCTATATTCTTCTATTGTATTTTAAAGACCTAAAGTGTTTGATTGATTCCCAAGTTATCTTAACTTGAATTCTAATCAACCCTCAGTCTTGAAAATCCATAAATAGAGGTGCTCTTTCAACTGGAAAATTTAATCCCTGACACTTTGTGTCCTTATTGATCTAGAGTCGTCCTATATGAATGTAGGTTTCCTTTGAGAAACATAATTAGGTTTACGGATAAAATACTTTGCTTTGGGGATTTGTGAAGCCAGGTCTGACTATCTTTTACTTGGATAATTTGTGTATCTTGATCTTGTTTTTCTGTTATCAAGGTTATCTTAATCTCTTTCAGGCAAGATAGATAGATATCGCAGAGTTCTCTTCATCTCATACTTTGTGATTCCTTAAGATAAATATTTGATAATTGATCTTGATCGATCTTTTGAATATTGTTCGTGAACGGTGGTTAAGAATCTAGGCTGCTCTCCGGGAGTCATAAGTTCTGGATTTGTGAGGGTTGCTAGCTTGTCTATTGCAAACATATTTCCAAACCTTGATCCCTCGATCTAAACGGAAATCAAATAAGCTTATTTGTTAAAGAAAGATTGGTATCAAAATTCTTCACTTCGGCTGAAGCAACTCTTGGGCTGTGAAGGACGTCAGCTAAGGGAATCAAGTGCATAGAAACTTGCGAGGTTCAAGAGACGTAAGGAGCGTGGTTGTAACTGAATCGCTTGGAGGGTTGATTCGGTCTCATATACATTCCAGTCCAAAGTCTGATAGTAGGCTAGTGTCCGCAGTTGGTTAATACGACTCAGTGTTCAACTACGGACGAGGTCCTGGGTTTTTTCTGTAGTTGCGGTTTCCTCATTAACAAATTTTCTAGTGTCTTCTGTTTTTCCTTTTCCGCATTAAATTTACACAAGTTGTACATATTCAATCTAAGTAGATGCTTCCATCTAATTATGATTGATTACGATACTTGTTCTTGTATAATTCGTATATTGAAAGATAGATAACAAGTTTAATTACGTGGCAGAATTCCGACTGTATTATTTGGATACAACTAGATTGATCTTGGATATTTATTTTTGAGATCGTCCAAGTATTATTCTTAACAATAAGGTTTACAGACTTATTATCTTATACATACTGGTTGAGAAGAGGTAGAAACTTAAACTCTATATACATATTGTCAAGGATCATTAAGTTGATCTTCTTGATATTATATTCGGTATTGTCTATACAGGTTTTCGAACGAAAAAGTTGGTGGTGTATTTGGTACCCCCGCGTTTTTAATTGGTGTCAAAGTAAAGACAGCGAGACCTAATAAGTTTGTGTTTGAAACATTCTATTACACCTGTATTCACGTACGATATAAAGACACCAAATGGTTTTGGTTATACCAAGTGCTTAGGAATTAACTCAAAGGATCACTCCTTAGCTGATTCTTCTAAATACAGAGGTAAAGATGTATCTTTAGTTCCTGAAGCTCCTAATGGCACAATATCAAAATCATATAAGAAGCTTTCCAAAATTTGCGATGACTCTTCTAATATCATTGAACATCAAGCCTCCATGATAAAAGATCTTTAAGAGAAGTATGCTCAGTATGTTAATGAACTCAATTATTCTCATAACAGAGAACGTGAGCTTTGTGAGGCTATTGAATTTTTTTCTGACAATATCAATAAACTTGTTCAAGAACTAAAACTTAGAAAAGAGAAGGTTGATATTCCTTAGGATACTATCAGAAAAGCAGTCACTCGATAAAAACGTATCATTGAGTCTCATACCTCTGAGATGGAAAAACTTTGCTTACTAAAAGACAAAGCTGAATCTGATCTTCTCATATCTCATAAGAAGTGTAGATCCCTGAGAGAGAAAAATAAATCTTTAACGTGTAACTCTTCTCTAACATCTGACACTGTGCTTAATTCAAGAATAACGCCTAATGTTGAGAAAGTCACCGGTGTCCGAGCTAAGAAACGATTGAGAAATTATCATCGGAAAACAACTTCTAAGAGAGTATCTGATCTAAGACATGGTCAAAGTGTATCATCTGATACCTTGAAATTTTGTTCTCACTACAGTAAAAAGGTTCATCTTGTATTGAAATCAGGGACGGAGGGAGGTGGGTGCTAGTGGGGTCACTTGCACCCACCAAAATTTGAAAAATGGGAATGGGCATGAGTTTTCAGTAATTTGAAAGTATTGTAGGTGCAAAATGTGCGTGCGTATATGTAATTTGAAATCCATGGGTGCAAATAGCAATAATAAAATTGAAATTTATTTAAATTGTACTCACTCGGTGCAAAATCTTTTTTGTTATTTAAATCTTTTTTGTACTTTGTAAACTGATTATTTAAATCTTTTTTGTTATTTTCTACCAGACAAACTCACTCGGTGCAAAATCTCCTTACCGAGATTGACGTATTGAGAATGAGATTTATGGTGCCTTCGTGAAAATGTAAAGTTTTGTACCGCATGAACCTCCATATTGGTCAAAATAAAAAATTATGAATCTTAAAACAAAAAATTTCAACCTCATAGCATATAGGCCCTGGCTCTGTCCCTGGTTGGAATGTTTTCTTAAGAATAAACATATTAGTAGCCTTAAAAAGTTGATTTCCTTTGCAATTAAGGAGGTGAAAACTGACATTGGGCCATATGAGTATGTTATTTAGGTGACCTAACTCTAAATTGAATGAACCAGAGCCCGTGTTTGGGTGATATTTTCCTAGTGATTTTGAAAGCCTTGGGAGTTTTGGTGATGATATTATTGGTGATGTTGTTTCCATTTCTTTTAATGATTCTAGTATTTCTAGTGATGAATGTGATTGTCTAAGAGGGTTTAGTGATTGAGTTGCCATGAGTTTCCATGATTCGGGAAAAAATAGCTGTGTTTCATCAGATTCCGGCGAAAAAACAAGGTCAAAAATAGCCGTTAATTACCATAAAATAATGCAACGGTAAAACGAAAGCACTATATGCCGAGGGAGATTCAGGCATAAAAGAGAGAAGGAATCGTACAGAGAGAGGAATGAAAACTCTGAGGAAGTTGAGAAGATTAGTATGATATAATCATTTTTGCAAAAGCGCTCGGGCAGATATGGGACAAGAGGTGGCGCCCTGGGACTATGGATTAATTAGCAAGGGTGCTTTTGTGGTGCCCCTGCGACCATAAATTAGCAGAGGGTGCTTTTGTGTGCATTCACATATTGGCGCCACGTCGCTTATCCTTTCTTTCTTCCAGTCCCATATCTGGACTATCTTATCTGCCTTTACTTTTGTCCCATGTATAACATTTTTTGGTCTAACTCCACTCAAAGGATACAAAAGCCTCTCAGAGTAGTCATACAAACTGCAGTAGACAAAGCCTCACCTAAGGCCTATTCCTATGCACATGTCAAACATTTGATTTTTCCATATATGCACCAACTATGGGTATGCCAAAGTGCCAAACATATATGCATATATGTCAAATATAACATATAGACATACACGACAGACTTTCCAACGAGCGATAAAGTGTCCATCGCTAGATGGTCAAATTATCGCTCGTTGGTCATTCCAGCGCCAGCGCTAGTCAAGATGTCACTCGCTGGTATGATCATCGCTCATCAGTTCCTCATCCAACGGCTACAATTTCCCCACTCTATAAATTCCCAATTTCAAACTCATTTCAATTCACACCAGAATTTCTAAATCTCTCTAGAATTTATGAATCTCTTAATCTTCTTCAAATCTAAAACAATCACACCTTCTCTACAATTCTTAATTTCTTGTAATATGGATTCACAATCTCAAATTCAAGGTGAAGGTAAAAAAAAAAAAGTCTATGGTGCAAAATACAACCTCACAGAAGATGAATGCATTTGTCATAATTATGTTTTTTTTACTCAATATTGTATCGATGGTGCACAACAACATGGTAACTCCACGTGGGAAAAAATATTTCATAAATATGAAGCACAAACCATGAACATCAATTGTCGTGATGCAAAAGGGTTGGCAGAATGCTTCATTACAATCAACAGGGTCGTAGCCTCTTATGTTGGATTGATAATGCAATCCAAAAGAGGTCGGCAGAGTCTTATGGATGGTGATGTTGAAAGACAGGTTCATACAGATTAGCAGCGAAAACATGGCAAACAGTTCGCTTTCGAAAGTTGTTATCATATTTTGAAGATGTTGAACAAATATAAGACAGAAGTATTAGCATCTAATCAACAAGTACCCGAAAGGTCACCATACAATTCTTCTCCCTCAACACCAAATTCTTTACCATTTTCACCAGGTCCATCAAATTTTTCACCAAATATCCCACGAAACCCAAATGTGAACTTAGTTCTCAATAATGATGACGATAAGAGAAATCTTCCAGAGAGAAATAATACAAGACTAGCTAGAAAATTAGCTCAAGAATGAGGAAGTTCCAATGGATTTAACATGGCAGAGTTTATGGAGCATCAAAAGGCCGTCGAGAAGCAAAGAGCAGTTAATAGGAAATTTCAAAACAGGGAGAGTAAGAAAAGTCACCTTTCTCAAGAAAAATTTGGGTTTGACTATGACAAGCATAACATTCTTCAAGCTGATACTTCCATTATGAACCCCCAGCAAAAACATCCGTGGAAAATCAAATTTGATAGGATTCAAGCACAGATTGAACAACAAGCTGGATTTACTAACAACCAACCTGGTGGTGATGATGATGAGGATGAGTTCGATGTAGTAGAACCTCTAGATGATTGATGTATTAATTTAAGTTTTAATTTGAAGTATTTCATTTTAATTTGATATGTTGTTATTGCATTCTACTTAATATAGTTTGAAAATAAAAAGTTGATTAATTTGAAATGTTATTGCAGTCTACTTAAATAAGTTTCGCTCATTAACTTAAAATAAAATACATAAATTAATAATTAAACCAAAATACATAACTTAATAGTTAAACTAAAATACATAAATTAATCATTATGTTCACCCGCTCTTCCATGGTCTGCCAAAGATTCACTCTCAGATCATCTCTTAAACTATCGTACAAATTCTGGTTATGAATGTAATTAGTCATTTGAGCATAATTTCTTGCACACACGCATCTTTGTGGTTGAATCTCAGGCCTCAGATCTTCATCTTCATAGTTAGTCCACTCCTTATCGTAAAGGGTTTCATATATTACCATGTTATGAAGAATTATGCAAATGAGCATAGTCTTGTGCATTTCACGAGGACTCAAACCACGATATGGCCCACAAATGATAGCGATCTTCTTCTTCAAAATTCTAAAGGATCATTCCACATCCTTCCTCACTGCCATTTGGCGATTTTTAAAATGCCGACATAAATTTCCCAATGTACCGATCGACATGGGGCTGACGGTAACATTGAACCAAGGTGGACCATTTTGGATAGATACCATTCGCAAGATAATACCCATGAGTGTACTGATGGCCGTTGATCATGAAACGGACTTGGGGGAAATTCCATACTTCATATCTTCAAACAGAGGCGACTTGTGCAAAACATCAATATCATTTTGTGAACCCGGAAGACCAAAAAAAGTGTGCGATATCCAACAATCATAAGAAGCAGCAGCTTCAAGGATAACGGTTGGTTTCGGATAATGACCCTTATATTGACCGTCCCAATAAACAGGGCATCCTTGCCATACCCAATGCATGCAATCAAGACTACCTAGCATTTATGGGAATCCCCTTTCCCTTCATCTTTTTCTAACATCTTCCTCGGTTGGTTTTCGTAAATATGTTGGACCAAAATGATTAATCATTACTTCACAAAACAATGAAAGGTAAGTTAATGAAGTTGTTTTACCCATACAAAGGTACTAATCATTCGCATCCGCTGGTTTGCCATAACCTAGAATCCTTAAAGACGAAGTAACTTTTTGTTTGGGACTATGACCTATAATATACAGTGCATCAAAATGATAATTAAGTTGAGGTTCTACTCGACAAAGCTCTTCAATAATCTTTTTCACCAGATTCCGAGGTATGCAAAATTGACGTTGGAAATCTTCATCAGAGTACACACAATTGGAAAGAAAATGATCGTGCATCAGCTTCTGGTGGTAAAATTCCCTCCCTCGATATGTATATCTTGTTTAGAATACTTCTTGTGGCTATGGAACTCTAGGTATTTGGCCCGTATGTACAAGCATCAAAGTGTCAATTAGTTTATTATTTTTAGCTTCCTCATCGTCAAATTCTTGCAACCTCCTCTAATGCATTTCTTGCTGTAATCTAAACCGATTCATAACAGCATTCCTCTCGTTATTGGATCTCGCTATTGATGATTATGAAATTTAAAATTGAGAATAGAGATAGAGAAATTGGTGAAATATATGTAGAAGTAGGTGTGAGTAACTTGAAGAAGTACAAGGGCGTATATATAGGAACCAACTAGGGGGAAATAGCCGTTGCAAAATAACCATTGATCGATAATCGTAATATCTCCAGCGACATTATCTATATCGCTCGATGGATTTGATGGCGCCAGTGATATTCATTATATTGCCAGCGCTGTTAATAATAACGATTGATAGAAACTCTGTCGCTCAGTGGTCTTGCTATAGTAGCGTTACTCATTTGCCATGCCACCTGATATGTCAAACAGTTTTTTTTAAACATGTGCATAGGAAATTAGGAATATGCCTAAGAATTATTTTTGATTTGCTTTGATTTTGTGTGGTAAATCGACCAACTTTTATGTTGTTTTTTTTTTAATTATTACATCTCAAAAAGACTATCATCCGGCAGGAAATTAGTTGGAAGCCTAGCAACAAGCTGAGCTCCAACCCCCTTTTGAATGACCACGCCTAACCTATGGAAAATAAATTCACCAGCACGCATATTAGCATCATAACTAGCAATGTAATTACGCAAACGCTTTAGAAAATCTGTGGTTTCATCCCTAAGATCTCCCAAGGTGGTGAAGGCAAGTGTCCCAAAACTGTACCCCTGAGTTGTGCATTTCTCCAGGTATTTGGCATTCTTACGAATACCAGCATTCTTGATGGCAAGGCCCGGGATGAAAGTACATATGCCGCCACCAGTAAAGGGTGAAACACCTGTTATATCAAAACACATGTCCCGTCCATTATCCCAGTTGTACACAAAGACATCGGCTGGTCTCAGAGCAGTCCCATTACTGGAAAGAAGCCCCAAGTCAACCTCCTTCCTAGCTGGCACGCCCGTGCGGTAGCACATGTCAGCAATAGTATCTAGCACCAAGTCATGCCTAAACTTAAGACCAACCTAATTTGCACAATGCAGGGCGTGATCACCAAAAACATCCATATCCCTCTTATATAAGGGGCAAGAACTATCCACCTTGAAAAGGGGGATCCCTAGCCTATACTGGAGAACTGCACTTGCCTAGCACCAATATGTTGATTGAGCCCCACAATAGGAATTTCCATCAGGAAATCCCAAGCATGTTTTGTTTGGTTGCATTGCCAAAGCACAGAATCACGCTCCGAAAAAACATAACTAGTGGGTAAGTTCTTCTTAATCGCATCAAAGTAGACATTTGCCAAGGAATTCATGGAAGGTATAACAACACTACTAGTGCAAAGAGGAGGGACAACACCCGGTAGAGAGTTGAAGGAGTCGACGGCTTGTTGAAGAGCAGGACCACTCCCACTTATGCCATAGTTTCTCAAAATGATGGACTGCAAGTCCTGAGTCTGCAAATTAGAAGCAAGAAAACAATATTGTTTGGTATCTTGCATAGTATAAACTCCCAACCCACCGTGCTTGAAAGGCAAGGTAGAGAGTCTCTGCTGAAGAAGCCCGTAACTAGGCCCATCTCCAGTAATGATGTTCCTGAGGAAAAGATGCAGCCGCGTGTCAAACAAGTCTTGAGCTTCCTGCAAAAACTCTGGCATGGTAGTTCAAAGTGCGAAGTAAATCCGTGACACCCCCGTGTAATTCCTAAACAAGATCAATTTACATTTAGGGTCTTTTAGCTTCTCTACCGCATCTATTAGAACCATAGTCTTGCGCACTCTGCTGACAATCAAATCTTTGTTGAATTGAGCATCAAGACTGACTGGACCTCCCAAAATTTTCACACCCTCAACAGGTTTACTAATATTGGGAGGGAAAACACCCACAACCGCAGCTCTAGGGTCAGGGGAGGGCCAAAACAACTCAGTTTTCGCTATATTCAGATGTAGCCCCCTTTCCGTCCCTTCATCATGTATAATCTTAAAATCCTTTGCAACCATCAATGTGGTCCCCTATCAAGGTGCCATCATCAAGGTACCATGCTTGCATTTCAAGTGTACATTGCGCCTCTATTCTCTTGATTAAGGGATGAAGAGTAAGAGCAAACAACAATGGCCCTAAAGGGTCCCCCTGCTGCACTCCTTGGGAAGAAGTGAGAACATGATCCATATAATATAACCGAGATGGATAAGCATAACAAAATTCTACCCAACAAGAGATTGGAGGGCATATCTTACGTACCTCGGATAACATAGTCGAGCGATCAATGAGGTTGAACACATTAGAAAAATCCACAAGCAACATGGACAGATAATCCGAGCTCCCCTTTTCCTCGAGCATATGATTAACAGCATGTAGAATTGCTTCACCCCCACATTTAGCCCCAACTCCAAATTGATAATCACCCAGATAAACATTAACCTCCTTACCAACATGAGAAGACGCATATTTGGAGACAAGCCTTCTCCATATGGTGCCAACGGCGATAGGGCGCAGACCTCCACCAGGTTTAACCAAAGGGGTAAGCAGAGCGCTAGCAACAAACTCCCCCAAAGCACGTGGGCATAAACCAGCAAACCAGAGATTAACTACAGCCGTGATTAATGTAATAAGCTCTTCCGATATAGCAGCCGCAGATCCACTAAGAGCGTCTAAGAGATGTTGTGCCCTAAGGCCATCTCTCCCACATGAAGTTCCCTTGGGGAAACTTTTAATTCTACCTAGAATAAGGTCTGGGGTCGCCACCATAGCTTCCTGCATGGATAAAGGGGGCGGGACAAGAGGAGGGGGTGGACTGGGGTGTTTGCTCCTCAACTCATTCAATGTGCCTTTGCAGTGATGTGCAACTCCGCTGGAAGTAAGGATTCGAATGGCAGCAGCATATAAACCATCTCGAATCTTCCCCTTGCATAGCCGTAAATTAGTAGCCTCTTGGTTCTCGGGTTACTATATCGGGGCTCCAAGCTTTTGGTTTTGAGGGCTCCTATAGATTCAAGTGCCCCAAATGTGGGTAAGGGGATATTTCACCCATAATAATTAAAAAAGAAGAAGATATTCTTAAATAAATAACCTAAAGCCAAAAACTAAACCTAAACCTAATCCTCTTCTTTTTCTCCATTGTCTCTTTTTTTTTTTTTTTTTTTTTTTTGTTGTTGTTGTTGTTCTTCAACCACGATTCCCCGCAAGTAATTACTTCAATTAGGTAAAAATCGAAAACCCACCCTTTTTTGTTGCTTTTGATCGCATAAATAGGTTAGATTTGATCAAATTAGGGATTTTGAAATAGTTTCAGAATTACTTACGGTTGGGAAGTATTGGTTTTCCTAACCGTAAAACACTTATACGGTTGGGAAAATATGAACTCCCAACCGTATTTTAACCTGTTTTTTTTTACGGTTGGGAGTTCCAACCGTATATGGTAGTTACGGTTGGGAAAATATGTATGTTAAATTTAAAAAAAGAAAAAGTTAGATGATTTTGATTTTCAAACCCTAACTATAAATTAGTCTAACTTAATTACTAATCATACTTAATTTAGTTAATCTAATTATTAGCACTAACTAATGGAAGGTATTACCATTAACAAAATTAATCGGTTAAGGGGTTTTTGTTGATTATTATTTCATGATTTTCTATTTTGTCATCTTGTGAGCCCTAAAAAACCAAAGTTTGGAGCCCCTATAATAGAGTGTTGTTATTAGGAGGGAAGAAATGGATATGCAGAGGGAAGGAATTCTATTTTTCTAAGTCAAATTCAGGTCAACCATTAATTATACCAAATAATACCATAAATATCATTCTTTATGTGAATACCTATCCTACCTTCATCTTGATGAACCCTAATCAACTACTGGACAGAAACTTGAACCCTAATCAACTACGAAGGGAAATAAAATTCCAAACAGTTTTGGTTTGGATTCAGTCGTTAAAATTCGTTCCTTTCCGAACGAATTGTTTAGATATTAAAATCTAACATCCTGAAGAGATAGAAAGGCTTCGAGGATTGGCTGGAACAAGAACAAATCCTAATTGAAATTAATTGATAATCAATCATGAACAAATCCAAATTAAAAGCGACGGAAAATCAATTGGCCACTGTAAAATTGAAAACGGGAAAACATCATTTCCATGCCTTTTCTTCACACCTCTTTTATCGCCAGTCATTGTATTCTTAGACAGAGAACGTTAACTCAATTTTAGGGAAGAAGATGAATCGTTGATTTTTAGTTTAGGGATATCTTTGACACTTCATCTGTAAATTAAAAAGTCAATTCCTCTCCTAGCATTTTAATTCTCTCCTCGTAATCCTTTCCTCCTCAAATCCATTCTTTCCCTCCTATTAACAACAAGACTCTTATAATAGGTTTCAATTTTTTCGGTTATCTTTATCGAGGAAACATTCTTTGTGTGGGAAATCGACCAACTTTTTCTTTAGGGTTATAAACGTCAATTAAAAAACAATAATATATAATTCAAACTTTTTACAGAAAAAGATGCAAATAAATAAGCTATTAATTCCATTGAAGACTGGTTTCTTCTGTTTGGATTCCCACCTCCCAAGACTCCATTAGAGGAGTGAGAGATAAAATTACTGTATCATTAAAAAAAAATATGAACAGTCTCTGTGAATCGTCATCACTGAGTTACATTTCCACGTGCGAAAGGAGCTATAGAACCAAGAGTCTGTTAGTATCACCAGTAACAAGAGTCAGAATCTCAGACGTAAGAAAGACTAGTAGAAGAGGAGCTGGTTTGATAATCAGAGCATCAGCAACAGTGAGTAGTGAAGAGAAGAAGAGAATGGATAATAATAATGGAAAAGAAAAAGGTTGGTTACAGAAAGGAATAGCAGAATTTTATGATGAATCTTCTGGTTTATGGGAAAATATCTGGGGAGATCATATGCATCATGGGTTTTATGATCCTAATGTTACTGTTTCGATTTCTGATCATCGATCTGCTCAGATTCGTATGATTGAAGAAACTCTCAAATTCGCTGGTCTTTCAGGTACTACTACCACTCTGTCTTCTTCCTCTACAGTACCTTATCTTCATTTTCTGGTCAAATTTGATTTCTGTATCATCTAATTTTTGATGCATCTATAGATAGATAAAAAAAAACTCATAATTCAAAGATTAGGATTAATTCCATGACTGTTGACTGAATCATTCAAGTTCTTGAAAAGATAAAAGGAAAAAAAAATGAATCATTCAAGTTCTTAAACTTATTTTGGATTTGGTTTATTGAGAAAAAAAAATGATTAGATTTCGTTATAATGGTGGGTCCCACTGACTGATATTTCGGAAATGATTTTTTATTTTTTTTTAGGATCCTTTTAATTTGATTATTATTCTGTACGTGCTCGTGATCATTGATCGGTGAATTTGAAAAGAATCCTCTCATTTTCGTACATATTAGATATACATCCCCTCCCCTGGCTCAATTAGAGAGTACTAATTGAGCCAGTTGATGTGCAACTAGTTGTTTGCATAATTACCAGCTATCAAAAGTCTTTTAAGAGTTCTAAGCTATGTTGGATTAAGTTTCTAGTGGTTCACTTCACTGCATCCTTTCTTCGTTCAAGTGCAAATTCCACCATTTGAGAGTCCCCCTCCAGAATCCACTGCCTCTACCTCTTTAAGGCCTTTGCTTCTGCTTATTATAAGTCTTTTGATGGGAAGCATCTAGCTCCATACCTTGTACCTGCACAATCACTAGTCCCAGCCCTTTGGTACCAGTTTCCTTTATAAATGCCGCATCGAAATTTGTTTTTATGTGATTCAAGAGGAGGATTCCAGTAAGAAGTCCTGGTATTTCCAGGTTCGCTATTGCCTGAAGTCCTGATTTCTATTGAATGTAACCAATCCGAGTAAAAGTTTTGAGTTCTTCTCACTATATCAATTATATTGACCGGCATTATCAAAAACAATAGAGCATCTTGCTTTGCACAAGTGCCTAATTGGTAGACTTAAGAATGACCAGTTCATTGTCAGGATTAGTAAGAGCGTTAGTAGCAAATTTATTTTTAATCCAATCCACAATATCAGTGTTTTCAATAGCATGAGCTAAATTTCCATCCACATCCAGCCAGATGCTTGCTATCATCTTTTGACATTTGTGTAGTTGATTTCTATTTTTATTGTAAATAAATTAAAATTTGATTTTGTATATGTAAGATGATTCATCAAACAAGCCCAAGAGTATAGTAGATGTTGGGTGTGGAATTGGTGGTAGTTCGAGATACTTATCGAAAAAATATGGAGCTGAATGCAAAGGCATTACTTTGAGTCCTATTCAAGCTGAAAGAGCACAAGCTCTTGCAAATGCACAAGGTTTGGGAGATAAAGTATGTCAAACTTTTTTATGCTACATTTTGTTAATTAAGAATTTTACAAGCTTCGCTAGACGCATGTACGTAGTTGTACAACCAAAGCAATCTGACTATAAAAACATTTCGATTGACTACCAAAATGATGTATCTGGATATACCAGGAAATTTTATGTATGGTTGTTAATTGTGGTTACTGGTGTTGTGGGCAGGTGTCATTTCAAGTTGCAGATGCACTCGAGCAACCATTTCAAGATGGACAGTTTGATCTTGTTTGGTCCATGGAGAGTGGAGAACACATGCCTGACAAAGCCAAGGTACCCTTCCTGACTATAAGTTGCACTGGTTTATCCCTCTTTTCTAGCCCTTTTCTTCCTAAATTTCTATTCTTTACGCTTCGGTTCTCCGTCACTAATCCCGCCCCTTTACAAGTTTTTAATAATTTCCACAATATCACATCTCTCTTTCTCTCGTCAAAATAGTAGGATATCTCTTAGAAGGAATATCTAAGGGTTCTTGATTTTCTTCTGCCTTACAATATGTACATTTGAGAAGCAGGATGTGGTCCTGGAATTTGTTCTGCACCGAACATCCTTACAGTTAACCTCTTTGCTCACTGTACATTCGATCTGTCCCTAATCTTGCAAAAAACTGTTTTAGAAAGACGAACTTATAAGGGTAAATAGTAAGACAGAACTCAGAAAAAAGACCATATTTGGACTACTAATTTGTAAAAATCCAGGAAAATTTATAATGTCTTTCCCATATATTGTTTACATTGGTTGTCTTCTTGTTTCTTACTTAAAACTAATTTGATCAGTTTGTGAACGAGTTGGTGCGGGTTGCATCTCCTGGAGCCACCATAATAATAGTAACATGGTGCCATAGAGATCTTCTTCCCACCGAAAAATCGTTGAAGCCCCAAGAGAAACAGCTTTTGGATAAGATTTGTGATGCTTACTACCTTCCTGCTTGGTGTTCTACTGCCGAGTATGTTGAATTGCTCCAATCCCTTTCAATGCAGGTAATATATTCTCCGTTTTAGTGCTGTAAAATAGATTCTTCATACAGGCATGCATTTTCATTTGGTTTCTAATATTTATGATCATGCAGGATATCAAGTCAGACGATTGGTCAGAATATGTTGCACCATTTTGGCCAGCGGTGATCCGTTCTGCCTTAACATGGAAAGGACTAACTTCCCTGTTGCGAACCGGTAATCAAGCGAGCCAAACATAAACTCTCATGTTATGTGTAGCTGCACACAATTTTGATATCATCTTCTTTTACTTTTATAGACTTCTTTTTGTGTTTGATTTAGGTTGGAAAACCATAAAAGGTGCATTTGCAATGCCATTGATGATTGAAGGATTCCAGAAGGATATAATTAAGTTTGCCGTTATTACTTGCCGAAAACCAGAATGAAGAAAGTAGAAGAGGGCAAAAAGTGCAAGAGACAGAACTCGCAAGGGAAAAGTTGTTTCCTATGTCTACTCATCAGAAGCAAACATTATTGAAGTATTGATCTTCCCAGCTCCTACTAGTATTCCACAATAATTGTATTGTTCTAGTAAAAGAATATCTTACATCTAAAAATGAATGACAACTTCAGTCAAAAGATATGAAACATTTGAAACAATATGCAAAATCGAAATTTGAGAAGTAGAAACAACAATCGAGTGCGACTTAGATATGAACATAGGATAGTTACGATGTTATCTGAGTAGTTCATCCTCGCCTGGGATGGCATGCCACAACCATATTTGTAACCCACCCGGACCAGATTTATCTCATTTACATTCTTGTTTCCATCTCCACCCTGAAATCTTTCCAGATGAAGGTAAAAGTAACATAGCAAGCAAAAACAAAGGCTAAGCAAAGAATTGTGCTAAGAATTGACACTAATGACCTTTGGTTTGGACCAAAAACCTGTAGGACTGAAATGAATGTAAAATAACCAAGAAGATGAACGGCCAAAAGTGCACAAATATTAGACTACTGGGCCGACTTCTTGTCAATTATTTCTAAAGTCGGGATAATTTTATGGTCCACATTCGGACAATGAATTCAGACCTTTGATCACTTCCCTCTTTACCCCACTACCAATCCCAATGCTAGAGTCATTCCCTCTATGCCGTTCAGATTGCGCAAAAGGGTCATTTTGGATTGGTAACTTTTGGACAATCAACTATCCTGACAACAATAGAATCAATAAATCTCCTGTATGGAGACCGCATTTTTATTTATTTAGTAAGTAAAATTAAAAAAAAAGACCCAAAAAACCAAATCCGAACCCCAAGGCAACAATATCATACAACAACTTCTCTTTTGCATTTTTACGATCGACTTCATCAACTTTATTATTTCTTCACGGGTAGTATTAGGATCACCCTCGCAAAGCTACTTCATCAACTTTATTATTCTCTTCACGGGTAGTATTGGGATCACCCTCGCAAATCTTTTCTATAGGATATCCACACTATAACTCATTCCTCAAAAAATGTAGAACCATTCAAACTCAGTGTATCAAAGTGAAGACCCCTAAGAATCTTGCCCCTCTTTAGAAGATAAGTTTAGAACAACAAGAGAATCGGTTGTGGAATATGCCCAAACAATTTATTAGTGTTAGACTTTATGTTGGTTTAACAACAAATCAGGCTTACGTTAAGCTAATCCTTGTTTAGTTCTAATTTAATTTGGATAAAGTATATGCCAGATTAAGAATGATTAACGATAAATTTTGATGAAGCTTTTTGTAAATTTAATGGAAAAGCAAGAATATGCCTAATCTTAAGGAATTCTGCAGGTACATCTAATAGAGCTAGAAGTGCTTCGGAAACACCAGTAGATCCAGAACAAGTAGAGGCATTAGAAACTTTGGCAGGGATCAAATGAGAAATGGAAAAAGGTCTTACAAATATACATTTGGAGGGTGATAACAAAAGGGTGATTAATGCAATCAATGGAAAGCAAAATGCAGTCAACTGGATCAACTCCAACATCATCCGAGACTGTCGTTTTTTAGAATGCACTGGCGATGATAATAGTCAACTCTGATCTTCTTACAAATATGCATTTGGTTTGTCCCTAATCTTGCAAAAATCTATTTTAGAAAGACGAACCTATAAGGGTGAATAGTAAGACAACTGAAGAAAAAAAGTACATACTTGGACAACTAAATTGTAAAAATCCAGGACAATTTGCAATGTCTTTCCTATATATTGATTACATTGGTTGTCTTCATTTCTTACTTAAAACTAATTTGACCAGTTTGTGAACGAGTTGGCACGGGTTGCAACTCCTGGAGCCACCATAATAATAGTAACATGGTGCCATAGAGATCTTCTTCCCACCGAGAAATCATTGAAGCCCCAAGAGAAACAACTTTTGGATTAGATTTATGATGCTTATTACCTTTATAATACCCCGATTTCGGCAGTGGTACGCCGATGAAATGAAATATATGTAATGATTTGTCCTTTCCTAACATCGAGGCTTTTTCAGCACAATTGGCTCCAGAGTTGGCATAAAACACTACAGTTAAGCGTGCTCGGGCGGGAGTAGTTACATGATGGGTGACCTCATGGGAAGTTGTTGCTGGATAACCGCAGCAATGCCCGTTAAATATCCCACACTACCAGATGACCGCAGTGGCTAAGTGGGGACAATATCGGTGAAGGGAAGAGTCATTACAAATAGTATCAAAGCCGACGATGGGAAGGTATGCTGGACATGGTTGTTGTTTAAGATGCTTGTCTTATGAGGGGCAGTGAACATCGGAGATCTGGGATTGAATATATTTCGGAGCCGAGGACGGCTCCAGTTTAAGGTGGTGGTATTGTAATACCCCGATTTCGGAAGTGGTACGCCGATGGAATGGAATATAGGTAATGATTTGTCCTTTCCTAACACCGAGGCATTTTCAGCACAGTTGGCTCCAGAGTTGGCAGAAAACTCTGCAGTTGAGCGTGCTCGGGCGAAAGTAATCACAGGATGGGTGACCTCCTGGGAAGTTGCTGCTGGATAACCGCAGCGATGCCCATTAAAAATTCTACACTGCCGGATGATCGCGTGGCTAAGTGGGGACAATATCGGTGGAGGGACGGGTCATTACAACCTTCCTTCTTGGTGTTCTACAACCGAGTATGTTGAATTACTCCAATCCCTTTCAGTGCAGGTAATATATTCTCAGTTTTAGTTCTCTAAGTTAGATTCCTTAGAGGCATGAATTCTCATTTTGTTTCCAATATTCATGATCATGCAGGATATCAAGTCAGACGATTGATCAGAATATGCTGCACCATTTTGGCCAGCGGTGATTCGTTATGCCTTAACATAGAAATGACCAATTTCCCTGTTGCGAGCTGGTAATTAAGTGAGCGAAACATAAACTCTCATGATACGTGCAAATGTACATAATTTTAATAGCATCTTTTTTACTTTTATAAACCTTTTTTTATGTTTGGTTTAGGTTGGAAAACCATAAAAGGTGCATTTGTAATGCCGGTGATGATAAAAGGATTCTAGAAGGATATAATTAAGCTTACGACTATTACTTGTCAAAAACCAGAATGAAGAAAGCAAAAGAGGGCAAAGAGTATAGGTGACATAACTCACAAGGGAAAAGTTGCTTCATATCTGTTATGGATGAGCCTATGAAGGGATAACTGAGGCTCTAGCCCATCCGTTGAATTAAGTAGAGTGGGTCTGTACAACTCCTTATTCTCAGCCCATTTGATTTCAGCACATTCATAGGATATGGCGAGTAAAAACATTATTTTTCCAATGTTTGGCTGAAAACCATAATTTTGTAGTGTTTATAATTTCGTGTTCTTTCATTAGTGTTATTTTTGCTTTTAACTTATTTATTTATTTTAATCTAAATTTGTTCCAACAATATATTGATTTAAACCTATAAAATTACAAAAAGCATATAACATGTATACTATCCAATCGAGCTATATGGAATACGGTGTTATAGACGCCAAAGAATAAAAAATTTCATTTGGAAATGCATAAAAGAAGTTCTGCCGCCAAACAAAAATTGAGATCTTTTCTAAATCTTGTTGCAACCTGTATTTTGTGTAAAATTCCATACCGTCCATCCATCTTTTGGGTTTTGATTGTGAGTTTGCGCGAGAAGATTGGAGTCTATCACTTATGACAATTCAAGGAGCAATTTATAACCCTTATCTTACCTTTACAGATGAATACAATGAATGGGCAGTAGGGAGAATAAATGCATGTGCAATCTCAATGGATCTTGCATCTACTAAGTGATGGTTTATATGCAAAGAGAGATGTGCTAGGAATTTCGAAAATAAAAACTCTACTCCTTTACAGGTTTCACTAGCAATACAAAGGCACTTTAGCTATTGTAATCCTAAAATATTTCATACCATCAGTAGTACTATTAAATATAAAAAATGTTGCAAAACTTGGATCCAACACCAATAAATTGAACTTTCATGCGTCTTGGATCTCCGTAAAATATATTTCAGGCCATGGTCTAATATGTCGAAATGCTGCAGGATCCTTTAGAGGAGCAAAATCAGGAACAATCCAAGATGTCTCTGCCGAATAAGTAGAAGATATGAGCCAGCTTGAAGTGATTTAATGAGTCAGAGAAAAGGAAATGGAAAACTTGGTCATTGAAAGAGATTGCAGGTCTACTATACACTATCTTTAGGGAAGAAATGATGATGTTAAATGGCAATGCCACCTTTTTATGTTGGATGAAGCAATCACATGAGCATAAATATTGCCTTCTTTATTGGGTTTCATCTTTACTCAACATGAAGCAAATGGAGCAACAAACATTTTTGGGATGATCAAGCACTTATGTTCATAATTCATGTTCTTACTTTGGACCTTAGTAAAGTTTTCGTAAATGTATTTCTTATTTTATGGATTTATATCCTTCAGGCATCTCAAACTATCTGGAACCAGTTATCTTAGAAGATCCTATTAGAAGGTAATATAATTAGGGTATTCTTTTTATGAATATATATCTTATCAAATTAGGTTCTTTGAGAAGTCCATTTAAGACCAACATATACAAATAGAGACGAAACATACTTATTTAAGTTTTTAACTTCTCAAATGAAATAATAGAAACATGGTATTATAAATCTTCAAATCTTCAAATTAATAATTATTGTTTGGGTACCATACCTCAATCTTCGGAAGCAAAATACCATAAATGTTTTCATTTATCAACACCATTCTGAGAGGAAACCCATCAAACTTCTAAATTAATATTCAATGATTCAAATAAATAAATAAATGCATGTGATAAGGTGGTCTCCGCATTAGTGTGCTGGACGGGAATAGAAGATTACATTTTTGGGTTGTCACCTCGTGGAGGAATTTTGGAAAGAGTTATGACCGTTAGGTTTATATATCTTTGTTTTTACCGTTAAATTTGTAAATGTTTTCAAATGTTTAAACCATGTTATTAAATCTCCAATACACTTTATGAGTATTTATTTTCCAGTTTTTATCCCATTTAGCTTGAAAATTGGGTATAAATTGTTTTTATACGTAACTTCTTTTGATATCATGAGAGAGAGACAAAAATTTCTAAAGGGTGTTTACACCTTAGAAAGTAACTTTTCGACTTAAATAATTGAAAGTTAGGTTGATAATCAAATTTTCGAATGATTTCTATAAGCAAAAGAGTAAACTTTTTGTGAAGTAAATTTTCATCTTCTAAAAATGACTTTTTCTTTTTGAAGTAGTATTCCTGCTTCCATAAAAGTTGTTTACTTTCATATGACAATGTAATGTCGCATATTTGTTATAGCCTTCAAGCTAGTATTGTTGTGGGAAGCTACCGATATATTGAAGCATACTATCAAATGTTTAATTATTTTAGCCGTTCTAAAATCTTGGTTGAAAAAAAATACTTAACAGGATAGGTAAGATAACTGAATTCATTGTGCAACTATAGTCATTGGATCTCAAGATACACAAAAGTAAAAGATTTATTTTGTAAAGAAAAATATTTTTTTTTAGCCTTCACTTTGTTTCTTAAGTTTTCCATTATAGATCTTCTCAACAACATTCATTGCGACACAAATCTATATCAAATATCAATCACAATCTAACAGTATTATAAATCATTTTTCAAAGAATAGATCATGTTGATAGAACTATAATAAAACACACCAAAACTAATAATAAAACGCAATGACTTTCCAAATTGTACATACGGTAATACAACCATCATCATTAATAACAAGATTCAAAAATAAAATAAAATATTATTTGCTATTTTACTTCCACTAAGTAAGCCCTTAAACAATGATATTGTTAACATTTCATATATCTAAGCTTAAAGATTTATGTAGTGTGCCAAATTGATTGTAGAGTTCAATTTATAACTTCAAAAATATTTGTGTTATTTATATTGACATTGTCATTGGTTTTCTTTTATCATGTATGATGGTAAAGTATAAATGATTTTCGTACGTTTTATATTTACTGCATTCCCACTTCTTCTTTTTTTGATAATAAATAATCTAACATATATTAACCAACATATATTTTCAAAAAATATCATCAACACTTGACAAGAAATACTTATGATGCAAATGTATTAACTAGTGCATTAGTAAACTTAATTAATCAAGATAATGTATTTGTCTGTTTTTTCTCAACTTTAGGTGAGAAAGTTATTACTGATTTTGTTGGCTTAGGTTTAAATTGGTAAGAACGTATTACATGACTGCTAAGAGGATGGACGAGATTAGGGAATAGTGTAAAATGATGTGAAGGTAGACGAATGGAAGGTCGACATGACCAAGATCAGATCAAATAAACACACCAAATAAAAAAAAAGTAACACACCAAATAAAGAAAGTAACATACACAAATAAAAATTATCCAGAAAAGATAAAACCCCTTCCATTCACCATCTAAAATCATCTACAACCACATAAGTTTTGAGTTGACTTCTACAAAGATTTCGAATTAACCCTAGCTAACACGGGAAAGATAAAATATCACAGAAATTAAAAACCCTAGATAAAACGGTAAAGATACAATAGAAGGGGGAATTTTCATGCATGGAACAACAAGAAGATCACTAAAAACCCACCATAGAATTGGTCTACTGAAGAAAAAAAATCTTCTTTTTTTTCTTCCTCCTCCTCTTCTATTCAATAAAAACCCTAGTAATAAGACGGAGGGATTCAAATACATGAAAGTGTCTCACAAATAAAATATCAAAAGTATAGCATCTTGATCTACAGATCTTTAGAAAAATGTAAGTATCTGACGGCTCAACACCACATACTCCAACCAAGATTATTGCGTTATTTTTTCAATGGGGAGTATCATAATCATTTTTAGTGACTAGATTCTTGAAACAATGATATATTCAACATGGTCAATATTCAAGCTCAGAGAGAAACTGATGCTTTATTCGTCTCTTTTTCTATCGATACACATTTAGGGATTAGATTTCATTTTTCAAAGAAATATATGCAGGTATATATAGAGCTAGTTAAGGAAAGAAGTGTTGTAAAAGAAAATGAACTATCACTAGATTCAATACCCTATCACACTTCTCTGGAATTTTCTTCTTTCTTTTATCTTCATTTTTTTTGAAGCATTTATCTTCACAAGTTTGCTCCTTTGAACTTATTACACATTGTAATTGGTAAAGTCAGAACTTTCACTGAATGGGTCTATTTCTAAAGACTGATTTACTTCCTTCACTGCCAAAAAGTAATCATATGTTTCTGATTCCCTGCAGCACACAAAACTTGAGTTAAATCTTCAGATAAGACTATATGAATCCAATCTTTTACCGGTCCACGGGCTTTAAATTACTAAATTTTGTATCTTTACAGTACTCCAAAAACCTTAAGGAAAATAAAAACTTACCATAGCCTAGTTGATGGTTAGATACACACTTTTCAAGCAATATTACTAACACCTTTCAGACACACTAACAAAATGTTTGTGCTATGCTAGACTACTTCCTAGTCACTTTCCCCCCATCTAAAAAGTTGCAAACATACATCCTCATCCATGAATGCGTTCTTAATTTTGATGTGTTCTCGCATACAAACACTCTCTACCCAACTCAGTGAGAAGCGTATACACAAATTCCTTCCGACATTTGCACCTAAAAATAAATTCATGAATGAATAAATATGAAAGTGAAGGTAGGGGAACTGTTTTCCCTTCCCTTGCTTCACATGATAATGGATGTTCCTTTTAAATGACATATTAAAGGGTATACAGGTGTTGCAGTGCATGGGAATTAAAATCATAAGCTTGACACACGTTTTTACACAATAATCAACTTGGATAACAAAATTCCCATAGTATTTAATCTTTGACCAAGTCCACTTGTTAAACACATAGTGAATCAACCACCGAATAATTGGATGAGTCAACACCGATTTTCAATGTCATTTCCCCTCTTCTTCTTTTTTATCTTCGTCAGCAATTCGTCTGAATAGTTAACGCTCCCTTGGGAATAGAAATTTTTGCCCATTTCACTAGCTTTCATTGTCTTTTTAAAAGTTTTGGTGATTAGTCTTATAG
The DNA here is from genome assembly GCA_023531105.1 of Papaver atlanticum. NCBI lineage: Eukaryota > Viridiplantae > Streptophyta > Magnoliopsida > Ranunculales > Papaveraceae > Papaver > Papaver atlanticum. Next base: position 594,822 of record JAJJMB010015994.1, read on the forward strand.
GCTCTACAAAAATACTGCTTTTATTTAAGGCAATGAAGAAGAAGAAATTATTTATAGAGATTTCTTTTGATGCAGGGTGATGTATATAAGCAACGGGGAAACAATAATTATGCTTTTGACTTGTGGTGAGAGTAATTTGTTGTTTTTAATAAGAAGAAAAATAACAAACATTTATTTGGATTTTGAAGGCTCTTCTTTAATCATAGGGTACTTCAGAGTTTAGGCCTAGCTATATGTCAGAGTCAGCATAATGGCGTGGCAAATAGTACACCCATACTTTGACGTGATTGATAGCGAAGGTAGTTTTTTTTTTTTTTTTTTGTTATTTAATGTATATGAGTATATCTAATTTGGAAAAGCAAAAGTTAAGTCATAAGTGTTTGTGAACACACTTTAGTAGATGAGTGTTGATCGAGAAAATTCAATGAAAAACAAAACATAGGCGCCGCTAAGGTGGTGTTGAACTGCCGCAACTTACTAAAAAGAAAAGTATGTGAAAGATACATTGAACATATAAATGTGCTCTTTTTTTTAGTACAAAAACAGATTCATACTCCCTCCGTTTCAAAATAATAGGCTGGTTTCATGTGTAATTTGTACATGAAACCACCGTATTTTTTTGAAATGGAGGTAGTAATTCAAACAACAAACTCAGGTTAACTGAATCTCAAATCCTTGTTCTGCCATTGGATCAAGTTGTTGTATGATCTGAAAAATCTTCAAGCTTTCACAAGTGTAATTCTAAAGCTTCGAACATGATTTCATGGATCAAAAACATCAGATCTGAAATATATTGACAATGAGATTTAACAACTAGAGCATCATATTGCAAATAAAAATATCTAGAATATTACTGATTAAAAAGAGCACCATGTTAATTCATCTTCTCAAGTTCACAAACCTTTCATTCAGTAAAACTTAGATTTAGGAGGAAGATTCATTCAAAATTAAATAAACAAGCATCCATTATATGTATCTTCACCTAATGGAACAAACTGAACTAATTACCCAAAATAAAAGCATAACAAACTGAAGATTCATTACGAAATGGGACAAATCCATTGCATGAATCTTCACCAAAAACATAACAAACTCAAACTGAAGTAACAAGTATTAACTAATTACTGAGCAGAATGTCTCAACAAAATGAAAACCTAAATCGTATCTTCTCAAATTTATTTGGAAAACTTTTCTTCAACACTAGATAACAAATTGATCTAATACGTATTAAACAAAATTATAAAATCCTCCACCAAGTTTTGCTAGAACATTTTCAAGGCTACAATACAAATCCAAGTCACCTCTAACCGATGAGTTGACAATGATACCAATAAGAGTTGGGTTTCTTCAGTAGCTCTTAAACCATCCAATTTTTCCATTCAGCTGAGTTTCAAAGCCTTGGTAGAACTGATTGTGAAAGAATTCATTACTTTTGTATCTCGATAGTAGGAATAACTTTTACTGCCTTTCTAAGAATGTAGTGGTAATTACGGGGTTATGGTTTCATGGTGAAACCTAACCCCGTTCATGAATACATCAGGAAATTCTATATCCTTCTTGAATAACTTTTTAACTCCAACCATCGGAGTACTTACATTCATATGAAGATCATTATCATCTAAATCTTCACAAACATATACTTTCTCGACTAACTCTGTGTTAAACTTTAATTTCATTATAAAGTTCCAAACTGTAATTAGTTTTTAGAGTACAACCCAAATGTTCCTAGACACCATTATAATTAACAAAACCCTCATCAAATCTTGGAAAGTTCTTTATCAGAGGTTTTGGGTAACCTAAGTTTACACTTTCAAAAACATCGCATAAATCATTCCCATTAGCATTCACTAGAATTTCTCCAAACTCTAATTTTTTATATCTCATAATTTGTTTTATGATTTGAAACCTATGGATAACATCCATTTTTTTATTTGATTGACTGATATGAAGAAGTCATTTGAGGTGATTTGGGTGAGTGGATTGGTACATATTTGTATGGAATGCATTGCTTCGTTTGGCTAGTCCAAAATATTTCCCAGAAGATATGTATGCACATTAAAAGAAATTCAGTTTCGATTTCAAAAAGAAGTAAGAGATGAAGAAAAATACAGAGAACGAGGAGAGAGAAGAAAAAAAGTGTTTAACTACTTGATCGAGACTCGAGAGAGAAAGGGATTTTCTTATGGAAAAGAAAACATGGTTAAGTGGGATCCATGATGATTGAGTTTCACTTTTACTTATTGATGTATTTATAAAATTCTTAGATTATCTATCAGAAATAATAAACACCCTTATTTTTACCCAATAGACTAGGTATCAAATACCTTCCTCGTTTATAATCAAATGCCTATATAAGTAATCTCCTCATTTATGGTGGCAAATTCACTGGGATTTAGATAGATTTGAAATATAATTAGAAATTTGGATTTTGTTTACTCTTTTTTCCCTTGTATATAAATACGCGAGCTTATGCATACTTTCATTTCGGCTTGCACCTTTAATGTTCTAATTTTTAGGAAAATTTGAGGCTAATAAACTGCCAATTGGACATTATTAGAAAAACCATCATAAATTTTGATCAACTACCAAAGAGTACATATGTATTTCTTAAACTATGTGCTTATAGGTTGTATGGGCCTCTGAACTATATAATTTCTGAAGTTACTCTTTATTTACAACGAAGCTCTAATACTATATTTGTTTGAGCGAGAATGCCTTGTAATATTATTAGTTGTAGAACTTTGATCTCGTAACTTTAGGTTTATTTGTGAGTCAAAGTAGTTGAAATCGCTCATCGGATCCTACTCGGCCAGGAGTGAGAAGCAACGAGCTTGGTTGAGGAGATCGACAATACCCGGCTACGCTTATATATTTAGATGATTCTAATAAGATTTTGTATTACTAACACGCGTTGTTCGTGATTAATATCAAAACTTAGATATTAACAATGTTAATTAAGCAACTTGATGGTATCAATACTATATAAATGCAACTTAGTGGTGAAAAATCGGTAATTTTTCAACTCGTTCAAGTGACAAAAATAACGAATTACCAATTAGTGCAATATCAAGAACACGAAGTCCATGGATAAACTATACTCTATAAATCCATATATTCATGTTCTAGAAACAACTAGTGTACTATTTTTTTTTTTTTTTTTTGAAGCATGTATATTATTCCTTTATGATACTTTAATCATAGTATAATGACCAAGTCACCAATACTAAAGTTATTGTAAACAAACTTAACTTTGTATGTAATGTTTTCAAATATTATCGACTTCAAATAACAAAAGCTAGAAATGAAACAAGTCAAGCCTGTAGTTACTAACCTCAGACAGAAGATGATATCTTCGTTGTTTTCAACATATATTCAGGTTTTAGTGAGTAACCAGAGAAAGTCTCAACATATCTATGTTCCTAGTCTAGCCTCATGAAGTTGACTTTAGTAATCAAATCAAGCGTCTCCAAGTTTTGGAACTAAACTTGACAACCAAACTATACATGCAAGTTTTAATTATTTTAGTAGTTGATTAATAAAATAATTCGAAGAAAAAAAAACTTATATCGATTTGGATGAATTACGGAGCCGAGAACCAGATAGATTCAAATTAAGAACAACTCTTGTCGTAATTGCGTCCATTGGAATAAGGGTTTTTCCAAGGTCAAAGATATTTGATTTCGGAATCCTAAGATAGAGTTCACTATCTTAAGTTGCTTCAGCCGCTGCGAAGACTTCAAGCACTCAACTCCTTTGGATCATCTTCCGAAACTATAAAGGACTAATTTGTTCGGTAACCACTCTTTCAGTATTAAGAAGTAAATTGAAGATTATAGTTGAGTTCAACAAAGGCTCTTCCATTTAATCTAATAAACTCATTTTGTTGGGTGTGATCTACCAAGATCTATGTTATCAAGATAACCAGATCTAGGAATACAAACTATCAAATTCAGATACTGAAGTATACCACCAAATGATAGTTAGCCAATCTAACACGACTAGCAAATAAGATGTCTAAACAAAGGTCTAGTCGGATCCCAGCCGATGAAGTTTGTACAAGAAGATAAATCACAAAGATTCCAAACCAATAAGAAATATTCTTGTCTTCAATCTGCAATGTCTTCTTTTGTACCTGCACACACAAACTTGATTCCAACTTATGATCGATCACGCACAGAACGGAGTCCGTTGACAATGGATGATCACAAGTCACCGTCAGATCTAAAAAATAGAACTACCGTTAATCCCTTGATCTAGTTTGAGTGACCGTATGTCAGAAGAGAAGACTCTCAAGAACAATCAAACTAGGTGCAATCAAGGTTTATCAATCGTTAGTCAAACAAATCAATAATTGAAAACTAAAATAACAATGCAAATTCTAGTTTCCCACCAACTGTACTAGTAAACGCTTCTTTATCCCACATAAGTCTTTAAACTAGCGAACGTAAGAGATTTCGCCTAATTAGGTTACTCTGCTCTCCAGTCGGCTACAACAGTGACTGTAAAATGAAGTGACTGCCTCAGGATAAGTTTGTAAGAAGAACAAACTTTACTATTTATAGACCAAGGTAGTTTGGACACCAAATAATTTCCATAACCAAAAATATTCTCAAGATATGCAATAAACTCTAATATTCGGTTTTGTCTAATTCCAACCAATATCCAGCTGTCATATCGAATTCCCTCTTGGATTACAACTCAATATTATCTTGCATAGAAGATATTTAACTAATATATCCTCCAAAGATATGTTTTGCTTGCTTGAAAAACAAAACACGTTTATTCATAAATCCTTACAAAAAGATTCTCAAACATTTCAGTATGGGATCTCACCTTGAGTATTAAGGAATATCTTTGAACAATAAGAGATAAGATTTGTACACATGTTCAAATTACTCATAATGTCGATATCTTGAACTTCCCTATTTTGGAAACCCAACTTCCAAAATCACACAAACCTAAAAGTGTATGTATGTCAGAAATCGGTTTTTCTATGGTGATTGGTTCTAATAGAGATCCCCAAATAGGTAGGGATCGGTTCTACAAGAGATCACTAAATAGGTAGGGATCGTTCTTTATATAGATCTCTAATAGGATCCAGACCACCAATCTAATTTGATTTCTTTCAACTATGAAACAAGTTCGTAAGTCAACTTTCTTAAACTCATGTAATCAAACATAGTTTCTAGGCATGAAATCAATCCTAAGTTCATTACAAAATCTAGTAACAAGTTCCGAAGATTATGTCTATGTCGCAATTACGAAGTTAAAAAAATAAGCATTATACTTCGTAAGTCAATATACGTAAGTTGTGAAACAACATGTATATTCTTTCCTTGACACTTTGATCATAATAATAAGATGATCAAGTCATATAATACTAGAGTTTCATATATATAACTTCGCATGTTATGTTTTTAATCTAAAAGACTTGAAAATAACATATATAGAAATAGAAATAAGTGTCTTGTGTTACTAACATCAAGTAGAAGGATGATGTCTTCGTTGATTTCGATATGTCTTCAGAATCTTCAGATCTTCAGAGTTATACTTGTATGTCTTAACATTTCCAGACTTCCTAGTCTAACTTAAAGAAGTTGACTCTAGTAATCTAATCAAGCGACTTTGAGTTTTGATACTAAAATATGACAACCAACCTTGACATACCAACGCTTGGTGGGTTCAACCGAGCAATGCTCTAACTCGTACCTTTCCTGTTTCGGAACTCAAATGTCTAGGGTACGCGTACTAGAATTTTACTAGTTCTGAAAACTTTTTTTTTTTTTAATTTTTTTTTTTGAAACATTCCCTATCGCCATAGATAATGAATATCATTTCTTAGGAAATTTGTAAATGATTAACTCAAAACAAAAATAGGTCATGAACAATAAATTGTTCTTAACTAAGATTGTCAAGGATCTATGAATAACCATTGCTTGAATCATATTTAGAGAGATTTATCAAGACAAGCTTGACTCGAAATTTCTTGTTTTAAATCTACTAAAATCATATGACATAGTCTCATAAGCTAGAATGGTAAATTCTGTGAGTAAATAGGATGGTTTAGTCTTCACATACCTCTTTGTCGATGAAGTTCTTCAAATGTCTTTGTTTGATCTTCAGTCTTTAATCTTTGAAGGTTATTCAGTGATGTCTGATACTCAACTATCATAATCTAATCCTTGTCCAAGACTTGACTTTAGTAGACTAGAAATCAAGACAGTTTTATGCATCTAACATTACTAAGAAGCTTGAGATAGCCAAATTTGTGAGTTCGACCGGGGAGTGCTCTATCAATCTTCCCCTTCGTTAATTTTAGTGACAAAACTATAAATACATATGGATTCAAAATAAATAATCCTTTCATCTCCAAATCCATCACGCTTGATGTTAGAGTATAGCTCGGTTGAACCCACCAAGGTGTGTCAAGTTTGGTTGTCATATTTTAGTATCAAAACTCATCTAGAGTTTCTTGATTAAATACTAGAGTCAACTTCGTTTAGGTTAGACTAGAAAGTCTAGGAATGTTGAAACGTACAAGTATTACTCCGAAGACCTGAAGAAAGTGAAGAAGTAATGACTACAACGACGACATCATCCTTCCTCTTGAGGTTAGTAATATTGACTTGATCTTGTTTCCATTCCTAACGTATCTTTCAAGTTGGATATATTATATTAAAAACATAACATGCAGAGATGTATATAAATAATACTCTAGTGATTAGACTTGTTCATGATATTATGATCAAACTGTCAAGGAATTTATTGAATTACGAAGTATAACGCTTATCTTTTGAACTTCGTAAATACGACATCGACATAATCTATTGCATATATTTGTTTGATTATGTGTGCATTATATAGGTATGATTTCACCCTAGGAAACAATGT
>JAJJMB010015994.1:601722-622091 GCA_023531105.1 Papaver atlanticum
ATTATGTGTGCATTATATAGGTATGATTTCACCCTAGGAAACAATGTATTATAACATTTGTTTAAAGGAATTACATATATATGAACTTGTTTCATAATCGAGGAATGAGAAGGACTTTTTTTCCTCTTGTAATCATTCATTCTCATCTTTTGAAAAGTAGTCTTGAGAATGGGAGAGGTAGTACCAAGAGAAGTACCAATTGAAGCAATTTTGAAGGCTCGACAAATCCTCTCGATTAGACAAGGAAATCCCAATTTCTTGTCATAAGGAGTCATGGTATTGATGGGTGGGAAAACCGACTTTGTTTTACCGCAACTGCATGGTGTAAAAAATAGGACACAATAGCAAGCACGGTTCGTTCCCTCAACGAGTGTGAAAACTACTACTAATCAATATCAAGAACTATCCAACCAAATTCAATATTTTCAGAGATTGTTGTACTAAGGAAATAATAACAAATTGATTCAAGCAAGTTTATAAGAAAATGTAATCAAGGATTTAAAAGTATTAGGGCTATGGAATCCGTTGTAAGCTATGTTTACTTATGTTCTATCACAAGGTCTCATATTTACTCGTGCGAAGTTGCAAACCTAGCTACTAACACACGGAAGATATTTCATTAAGGATTATAACAAGAATTATCATAAAAGATTGTTTGTTCTCAACCTAAAAGGTAGATATCCTAAGTACTAAGCATACATAGTCTTGGAATGATCATAAAACAATTGATACCTAGGTTATAGATGGAATGATGTTCTAGAATTCAACTATGCAATATACATGGCATAAGACATGAAAAACTCTTAAAACAATCAACCTCTTTTGAGAAACACAAACATGGAATTAAGATCTTATTTTGGAAACCATTATTCAAGAACACAAGCACCTTAACCTACAAGTTCATCCTTCACCCTAATGAGGAGTTTAGCTAGACATAACTGCAATTTCTAAACCCTATCTTCTGTCCATCTGAACCTCGATCACTGGATCAACTCCCATTTCCTGAACTAATGGCAACAACTCTATACAAGATTAGCCAACAGCTCCATTGGTTCAATCAACATTAAACCCACGAATTAGAGATGTAACATCATTCAATACAGAACCATCTCCCAACACCGGGCATAGCACCACCAATTCTGTCTAACCACTCTCCTCTACTGGTTGCCAAAGTTCATACAAATTATGTCACGAATAAGACACCAACAGGCTCATATCAAACCTGCTAAGACTTTCTATAACCTGCATTTGCAATTGAGCCCATTCACGGTCCACACTAACCCCAAAATCTGTTGCCTTGCCTCAGGTCCATGGTCGCTGCTGTTGCATGACATCTCCTTATACATCTGAAGTCACAACTACGAATTGAAATCAATCAGTGGCTAATCAATCTCAGATATCACTCTAGGCACTGGTAGTTTCCATCTTCTTTCACGTCTAAGCTTCCTCCAAGACTGCTCCGATTTCGACAGGAAATACCCCCAAAACAGCTCCAAAAATTCTCACTGAACTCCACCATAATTTACATCTCAGAATTATCCATCTAGCCATGAACCAACACCAATTAAAAACCCCACAGATCTATTGATGTCACGACTTTGAGAAGAACAACTTGAATCTCTATTCCCTTATGACCTAAAAACGAAATGAAACTAAAGAGAAATGCCGGCAACTGCTTGAGAAATGAGAATTTCTCTTTCTTGTTTGATATGAAATGAGATGTAGTGGGAAGGATGCCACGTCCCACTTGTTCCTTGTCTCACCATTCTTTGTCCGTGAAATGAAGTAGCCCAGCAGGTGACTTGGGTGGTGAGAAACATGTGCGATGATGGCCAGGATATGCCCAGTCTCTTTTGGTGCCTTGGGCTATTTTGTGGCAAGCGCCATTTAACACCCCATGTAGCCATTTATCTTCTGGGTGAAAAGAATTTCTTGTATTTCCTGTAAAAGCTCTAAAATATAATTATTAGTGAACTTTTGAGACCTAGCTAGTATAAATGTGGGTATAAAAGTGCCTCACTTGCATGCTTATCAGATTCCCCCACACTTACATTTTGCTAGTCCCGAGAAAAACAATAAAAAAATTATATCCGCTACACAGCTGGATATGGAGAGACGTCTGCTAAATAGCGAGACGAAACCACTAAGCAGTGGCTTAGGGAAGCATCTGCTAAACAGCGAGACGGAACCACTAAACAGTGGTTGAGAAGAGTCTGCTAAACAGCAAGACAAAGAGAAGCCTGCTAAATAGCTAGACCGATAATCAGAAAGACCCGCTCAACAGCTGGTCATATCATTATTTTTTATTTTTTATTTTATTTAAGAAAATTCATAAAGAAAGTGAATGCCTACCACAAATATGTGCTTAACCACTCCCCCACACTTGAATCTTACATTGTCCTCAATGTAATTGAGTCATCCAACATATAGTTAAGTTGGGAAATTCTAAAATGCGATATGCAAGAGGAAAACAAAAATAGAAGATAGAGTAAAGGGAACAAAACTGATGGGTTGACTCCCACAAAGCGAATGATGTCTGTTCCCTGCTTGCGGGTAGCAAGTAATCTCAAACGAAGTGAATAATGATGCATAACAGCAACCTGCCAGCATATATGTAAAGCCTGAAAAGTTGGGGATCAACCCAACACACAAGTTCAGCTACAACTATGAACCTGCAAACACTATCAACACCCAAAAAGATATGTGAACCTGCAAATATAAATAACTCACTCCCATAAGCAATAAGTTCAGAATGTTTACCAATTTTGATTCTCAGTGGAGACTACCAATTGGGTTTTAGATTAGGAGGGAGCAATGCATTAGCAATGTCAATAAGCACAAGATCACAGGACTTGGCAAAAGGAGCTAAGCAAACAATTCTTGGTTCTAATTTGTTATTGTGAATTAACTGACCAGTATCCATATGTTTCACACTTATATAAGCATCTTGATAACTACTACTAGTCTCACGAAAAACTAGTTCATCAGGCTTGGCAAAACAAGATGAGCAAATATATGATGATTCAGTTTTAGTTAACTCCTTACAACCTGCAAAGTTTTCAGACATGTTTTCGAGATTCTCATTATAACAGTGAGTATAATCATTCACACCATTAACCATGTATACATGTTCACAAGTTTCAGAAATTGCAGACGAATTTGAAAGGCTAAACACATTTATCTCCATTTTCATATTTCCAAAAGTAAGCTCCATGATTCCATTACGACAGTTGATAACCGCATTCGAGGTAGCCAAAAAATGTCTACCTAAGATGATAGGAATCTGCCCACTAGGATTAGAAACAGGTTGAGTATCTAAAACAATAAAATCAACGGGATAAACAAAACTTTCAATCTGTATAAGAATATCCTCTACCACTCCTCTAGGAATTTTAATTGACCTATCAGCCAATTGGAGAGTGACATTAGTGGGTTTCAAATCACCAAGTTCTAATTTCACATACACAGAATATGGAAAGAGATTCACACTGGCCCCTAAATCTAACAATGCATGTTCAATCCTATGTTCACCTATAGTGCAAGCAATCGTAGGACAACCTGGATCTTTAAATTTGGGTGGAGTTTTCTTTGTAATAATTGAGCTCACCTGTTTAGTAAGGAAAGCTTTCTTATGCACATTCAATTTTCGTTTCACAGTGCACATATCTCTTAGAAACTTAGCATAAGAAGGAATTTGTTTAATGGCATCTAAGAGTGGAATGTTGACGTTAACTTGTTTAAACACTTCTAAGATGTCATTAGGACTAGCTCCTTTCTTACGAGGTAGTAATGGTTGAGGAAAAGGAGCGCGAGGAACATAATAAATTTCATAATTACCTTTTTCGGTTTCATTGGTTTCTTTTTGTGTTGAAGGAGTAACCTGTGTAATAGTAGGCAGGTTCCTATCTTGCACATTCTCCTCAGCATCACTAACATGATTATCAATGACTCGTCCACTTCTGAGAGTAGTGACGGCCTGGACATGATGAGTTGGATTAGCACCAGATGTGCTTACCTCAAACGAACCTTTAGGGTGAGGCTGTATTTGACTCAGGAACTGACCCTTGTCTCGCTCATTCAGTTGGATGGCTAGCTCATTTAGCTGTTGTTGTAAGTTCGCCATAGATCTTTGAGTAACCTGCATAAACAAACTCATACTTTTTTCCAAACTAGGAATTTTTGGTTAGTACAATCACTAGGAATAGAAGATGCATACGTAATACACTCAACATGCTTGACTTTAGCATTTCTTTCCAACGACTCAAGTCTTCGTGTCAAAACATAAAACTTGGCCTCATAGTCGAATTCATTATCAACTCTGTGAACCCCTTCACTACTAGCTACTGATCTTATGGGTTCTCTAGCCTCCCACTCTTGGATTTTTTCAGCTATTTCATGCAAAAATTTGTAACCTTCTTCGGCACTCTTATCAAGGAAATTCCCACCACAAAGTGATTCTATCGTTGTCACTGTTTTGTAATCTAATCCCTCATAAAGGATCAATATGAGCCTAGGAGTATCCAATCCATGGTGTGGACATTGTAACAAGAGATCATGAAACCTCTCTAAATAATCATAAATACATTCTCCTTCTTGTTGCGAAAAACTATATATTTTTTGACGAATGGCAGTAGTTTTATGCTTAGGAAAGAATTTATGCAAGAATATATTAATCATGTCATTCCAAGTACTAATTGATGAAGGAGATAATGCATTCAGCCAAGATTTTTCCTTATCCTTCAAAGACAAAGGAAACAACCTATGTTTAAGAAACTCATCAGGTAAGTCCTTGAACTTCATTGTACCATACAATTCTTCAAAATCTCTAATGTGGTAGTAAGGATTTTTATTCTCCTTACCGTAGAAATTAGGAAGTGCTTGAATGGTGCTTGCTCTAATTTCATAGGTTTCTGTGGTGGTAGTAAAAATAATACAAGAAAGTTGAGAGACTCTAGTAGGGTTCATATAGTCTCTCAAACTTTTAACCGGAGGGTTCGTACCCTCATCATCTGTTCTCGTCATGTATAAAGGGTTACTTTAACAAGATGAATAATTGTTTTCTATCCCAACTACTTGGTAGATCTTGCATATGCTAACAAAATGCATAATTCAGTTCAAACTCACCTTGCAAAGCCTCGCGAGGATTTCAGATACTTACTTTTCTGCCTGTTTTGGAGAGATTCCAACTGCGTTCATCAAACTAAGGTACCTAAAGAAAGTTCAACAAACTGCGTAAAAAGAACTAAAAATAAATAAATAAACTATGTACAGAAAATAAAAACTAAGCTACGACTAGAAAATAAACTATATCAATTAGAGAGTATTTTTCAACCACTCCCCGACAACGGCGCCAAAAACTTGATGGGTCGGAAAACCGACTTTATTTTACCGCAAGTGCATGGTGTGAAAAATAGAACACAATAGCAAGAACAGTTCGTTCCCTCAACGAGTGTAAAAACTACTACTAATCAATATCAAGAACTATCCAACCAAATTCAATATTTTCAGAGATTGTTGTACTAAGGAAATAATAACAAATTGATTCAAGCAAGTTTATAAGAAAATGTAACCAAGGATTTAAAAGTATTAGGGCTATGGAATCCGTTGTAAGCTATGTTTACTTATGTTCTATCACAAGGTCTCAGATTTACTCGTGCGAAGTTGCAAACCTAGCTACTAACACACGGAAGATATTTCATTAAGGATTATATACAAGAGTTATCATAAAAGATTGTTTGTTCTCAACCTAAAAGGTAGATATCCTAAGTACTAAGCATACATAGTCTTGGAATGATCATAAAACAATTGATACCTAGGTTATAGATGGAATGATGTTCTAGAATTCAACTATGCAATATACATGGCATAAGACATGAAAAACTCTTAAAACAATCAACCTCTTTTGAGAAACACAAACATGGAATTAAGATCTTATTTTTGAAACCATTGTTCAAGAACACAAGCACCTTAACCTACAAGTTCATCCTTCACCCTAATGAGGAGTTTAGCTAGAAATAATCTTGTTCAAAGCTATAGAAAATGATATAAAGATCAATAAACTCAAAACCGTGGCTATAATGTTCATGAATTGATTCGAGTGAATCAAAATCGATTTTGCTTCAATTATGTCTTGTATATATCTATGAGAACATACACAATTAAACAACTTTATAACTAGTTTCATTTGAGTCATTTGAACTAGTTGTGTTAAGATGAACAAGGTTGATATGAAAGTGTTCATATGGCTAACTTCGGTTAACTATTGTTGAGCCAACAAGGTGTACACGTTTAGGTACGGTTACCCATATCTAAATGAAGTCACTTTTCATTTGTATGTAACAAGCTATGTTCGATCTAACGGTTGAAAGATATTAGCTTGAGTCCAATCAGGTTTTCATCTAACGGTGAATATTGAATGCTTTGTTACCAAGGTAACATTGATTGCAAACCCTGATTTGAAGACTATATAAGGGAGAACTCTAGCAACTGGGAAACCTAATCCCCACACCTCCTGTATGATACTAGTTGCGACTAGAGTCGATTCTTCTTTAACCTAGGTTTTTCCTAAAACTATTATAGGTTAACGACTTAAAGACTTCATTGGGATTGTAAAGCCAGACCTAACTATTTTCTCTGTAGTTGCGTGTTCTGATCTTGTTTTATTCTATCGTATTGAGTACTATCTTCTCTAAGATTTGCTCGAGATTTAATCTCCGAAAGGTAAGATAAAAAGGAGTCACAAACATCTTCGTCTCATCGTTTGTGATTCCATAATATCTTGTTTCGCTTCCATACGATTAAGATTATTGTGAGGTGATTGGTATTACTAGGCTGTTCTTCGGGAATATAAGTCCGGTGTATCAATTGGTTCCTGTTCAACTTGATTTATCAAAAGACGGAACAAAAACTCGTAGGTATTTTTGTGGAAGACAGATTTATCTATTCAATAGACTTTTCTGTGTTTTGTTTATCAAGTCTTCGATTTTGGGTCGTAGCAACTCTTAGTTGTCGGTGAGATCAGCTAAGGGAATAAAGTGCGTAGAGTCCTGCAGGTATTCAGAGGCGTAAGGAACGCGACTGTACCTTGATCAGTGTGAGATTGGTTATGGCTCAACTATATTCCATACTGAAGTTAACTTGTAGTGGGCTAGTGTCTGTAGCGGCTTAATACAGTGTGGTGTTCAAATATGGACTAGGTCCTGGGGGTTTTATGCATTTGCGGTTTCCTCCTTAACAAAATTTCTGGTGTTCGTGTTATTTCTTTTCCGCATTATATTTGTTTATATAATTGAAATATCACAGGTTGTGCGTAGTTCAATCGATTAGATAATCCGACCTTTGGTTGTTGATATAAATTGATTGACACTTGAACATTGGTCTTTGGTACCGTTCAAGTTCTTTCTCATAATAATCAGGCTCTCGGATTTTATCTGTTTGATTTGCTGATTACATTGAGAAACAGAGATACAACTCTTAGATATATTTCCATTGATTGAGTCTGATAGTCTTGTTGATTCTCTTGGAATTATATTGGAGTTTCTCCATACAAATTGCTTAAACGAAATATTGGGTGTGGTTGTTAGACCCCCGCTTTTTCAGTGTAGATCTCTTAATTGTGGATATTAATCACAATATCATTAATTGCCTAGTCAAGTTTGACTCTAAAAATGTTGTTTCTCTAGTTTCATTTATGTATGGTGCCTTAAATGACAATGCTATAGAAACACAATGGAACTATCTAGATGATATTAGAATTTATCATAATAACACTTGGATTCTACTAGGTGATTTGTGTTAGAGCATTGCTCGGTCGAACTCGCAAGCGTTGCTATCTCAAGCTTGTTTGTCAAGTTTAGTTGCCAAAACTATAAGTCTTGATTTCTAGTCTATCTACGGTTAAGTCTCGGATTAGGATAGATTGTGTAGTTGAGCTTTAGAGTTCACGGCGTTCATCGATTGAAGATGAAGAACTACTAAGGCGAGCTTGTGGAACTTCATCAACAAAAGGTATGTGAAGACTTTAACTCATCTATCACTCAGAAAGTCTATTTCTACTCTATCTCCTTCTTGAGACAAAAGTCGTATAACGATATAGTTTTCAGTTTATACACTTTTGATATTTCGAGATGAGTTTAACTCACTTACATATTTCTCGAAATATGTGTTGGTAAGCTTTTGCTTTAACCAAGTTTATCTTATGTTCTTGACGCAAGTCAAAAGATGATCATGTGGAAATCGCCTTGTAACATCTTACATGATTTGTGTGAGACGGTCATTTGATGTAGAATCGGAATGTTTCGTATTGATGTAGACGGTCATTTGAAGCTAATAGTTTGTGTGAGACAACTATTCCCGTCTTCCGAGAATGTTTCAATGATTGAAAATGGAGTTTAGAACGATTAACCATGATTGAATATAGCATAGTATGCGTACTTGCATATATGTTATCCATATCCGAAAACCATGGTATGCATGCCCGTATGCGTACTGCTTGGTTTAGTGAAAGTACGAGAACCATGGTATGCATACCCGTATGCGTACTGATTGGTTTTGTGAAAGTACGAGAACTTAAGTATGCATACCCGTATGCGTACTGTCGTAAGTATCAAGTTCCGGAATTTCAACTGAGGTTGGTGGTATGCGTACTGGTGAACCCAAACTCAGTCCGGCTACTTAGGTATGCGTACATGAGTAGGTTAAGTTCTAAAAATTGGTTTATTCATGAACTAATACATTTATATACTAAGGAATGCAATCTTTTGCAAACCGTGGCTATAATGTTCATGAATTGATTCATGTGAATCAAAATCGATTTTGCTTCAATTGTGTCTTGTATAATTCTACGAGAATATAAACAATTGAACAACTCCATAACTAGTTCATTTGAGTCATTTGAACTAGTTTTGATTGAGATGAACAAGGTTAATAAGAAAGTATTCATATGGCTAACTTCGGTTAACTATTGTTGAACCAACCGTGTGCACGTGTTTAGGTACGGTTACCCTTATCTAAATGAAAGCACATTTCATTTGTGTATAACAAGCTAAGTTCGATCTAACGGTTGAAAGATATTAGCTTGAATCTAATCAGGTTTTCATCTAACGGTGAATATTGAATGCTTTGTTACCAAGGTAACTTAGATTGCAAACCCTGATTTGAAAACTATATAAAGGAGAACTTTAGCAACTGGGAAACCTAATCCCCACACCTCCTGTGTGATACTAGCGACTAGAGTCGATTCTCCTTTAACCTTAGGTTTTTTCCAAAACCCTGTAGGTTAACGACTTGAAGACTTCATTGGGATTGTGAAGCCAGACCCAACTATTTTATCTGTAGTTGCATGTTCTGATCTTTCTTTATTCTATCGTGATTGAGTACTATCTTCTCTAAGATTTTCTCGAGATTTATTCTCTGATAGGCAAAATAAAAAGTAGCCACAAACATCTTCGTCTCATCGTTTGTGATTCCATAATATCTTGTTTCGCTACCATGCGATTAAGATTATTATGAGGTGATTGATATTACTAGGCTGTTCTTCGGGAATATAAGTCCGACATATCAATTGGTTCCTGTTCACTTTGATTTATCAAAAGACGGAACAAAACGCATAGGTTTATCTGTGGGAGAAATATTTATCTATTCAATAGACTTTTCTGTGTGAAACAGATTGGTTTATCAAGTCTTCGACTTTGGGTAATAGCAACTCTTACTTGTGGGTGAGATCATCTAAGGGAATCAAGTGCACAGAGTCCTGCTGGGATTCAGAGGCTTAAGGAGCGCAACTGTACCTTGATCAGTGTGAGATTGGTTAGGGCTCAACTACATTCCAGCTCGAAGTTAACTTGGAGTAGGCTAGTGTCTGTAGCGGCTTAATACAGTGTGGTGTTCAAATCTGGACTAGGTCCCGGGGTTTTTCTGCATTTGCGGTTTCCTCGTTAACAAAACTTCCGGTGTCTGTGTTATTTATTTTCCACATTATATTTGTTTATATAATTGAAATAGCATAGGTTGGGCGTAAGTTCAATCAATTAGATAATCCATCCTTTGGTTGTTGATATAAATTGATTGACACTTGAACATTGGTCTTTGGTACTGTTCAAGTTATTGGCCGAACTTATAGTTTGTAACTTCCGACCTACTTACTAGTTAAATGTTCGTCTAATAAGAAATTTTCATTACAATCCGAACCTTCTCTTGAGAGTTAGGTTCAGTTTTCACTCTAAATATCGTATCAGCCGAACCATATATTTTTCCAAGTTTGGCTCATATTCAAAAAATCATATCAGTCGAACATGTTACTGATTTTCCATAAAACACTTAAATTCATACACATTTATGGGTTAGGATTTTTGTTACATATGTTTTCTATTGTGCAGCCTTCTCATAGGATAATCAGACAAAAAAGTTGGAAATTACTAAAAGTGTTAAGAAAGTGAAGTCTACTAATGGAGAATACCAAGGTACAAATTCAACTCATTAAAATCAAGGAGATCTTATCTTCGACTTCAAGAGAATGAAAATACAAACACAACGCAAAAAGAATAAGGTCATTCCGACATCAGACGAAAAAGTTATGGCCAAAACAAGATCGAAAGACTTGAGTCTGCAGAGAGAAGGTTCGGCTGATAACTCATCAGCGCGAGCTAGCCGAACCTAGAGCCTGCAAACCAATATTTTCGAAGTGTTCACAGAGAGATGTTCGGCTTGAAAGTGATCAAATCGAGTCAGCCGAACCTAACAACCACCTGGGGTAAATTTCACTTCTCAGGTTCGGCCGGGAAAGGTTTGCAAGGTATTAGCCGAACCTGGCACTGTCCAGGGACATATTTGAACACCAAATTGACTTATATCTCAAGAAAATACGATCCCGAAAGAATTATAAAGCCTAACTTTGAGATCTTTATATAAGAAGACATCCAAAGCCCTAGGAAATGAGCCAAATCTCGATGACGAATACGTCGATGAGGAACCCAATGCTACAAATACACATGTATAGTTAAAAATAAAGTTGTGGTTCGGCTCATTTACTTAATATCGAATCAGCCAAACCATATATCTTTTAGGTTCGGCTTGTATATTGAATATAATAGTAGCCGAACACCTATTGGATTTTTTTTTTTAAAGTTAATTTAATACACATTTTGGGGTTCGGCTAAAAACGGATATTTACTGTTTAGCCGAACTGTTCATAGACACTTTCAGGGTGAAATTTCAAGAACAGTTCGGCTCAAAACTCAACTCAATGTTCAGCTTAACCCGCTACTGTAACCGTCAAAAACCCTAATTTTTTAGTAATTTAACCCATCCAACCGATGAAAAACAACAAATAAGAGATTGGGTTTGTAGGAAATACCTTCTTATCCTCATTTCAGAAGTTGGAGCTTCAAATGGTTGAATTTCCGATTCAATTATATAGTTCAATTTAATCGACGATTAAATTTTCACGAATCGATAATTAATTATGGCGATGGAAAAAAAAATCTGAGAGAGAAGGGAGGTGGTTCGGCTGGAGGAAGAAGAAGAGATGTTTAGGATAAAAACATTTTTTGTTTTTTGTTTTTTGATTTTAGGTTCAAGGGTATATAGGTAATTGAACTACCCAATAGACACCCCTTATAAGGTGACCTAGGATGGGAAAACTATTTTGTATGCCTTCAAATTTTTTGGTATGCCTTAAAACAGGGTTCTTATGTTTCATGGGAAACAGTTGGGTTGGGCCTGGGCCTGGGATGGACTCTCATGGAACAATTATCATGATTCATCATGAGTAGTTCTCTTCTCTTGGTAATTTTTTTCTTATATTTTCTTGTTTAACTCCACACTTTAGGGAAAAATAATAATTAAAATTGTTCGCAATATGTGAGCTTTCCCCAATTTCTAAAATGTTGCTCGAAACATTGAAAAATAGGAGTACTTGTTACTGAATGGGTAATCAGCGCTATCACTGACTGAGCAAACGCCAACTGCACTCCGGGACATATTGAATTGAAATGTGGCCCTGCTTAGCATGCAATGAAAATTAGTGCTCACCGGATAAACACCATACATGATGCACTAGACGGTACTTACTAATCACGAGTCTTCCAGACAGACGCAATGGTATGCCATCCGTAAAATCCATATTCACATGACAAAAGTGAAAAACAAGAATTTTTTTGGTTGATTTGAGGATTGTTGCCATAATTTATAACGGGAACTGAACACATTGCCATTGTAGTTCTCTAAAGTGCATCAAATTGTGTACTACTAGTGCAAATTTTACCATCCCTAAGAGAGATCACAAAGGGAGATTACTAAAGAGATGCGCAATCCAACCATTGCTAAGTACTTCTGAAGAAACTCAACAATAACAGATACAGCAACAAATAATATGTCAGTTTAAATTCTTATATTTAACGAGGTTTTGAAAAGGAAAGGTCCAGTACTCCAACTCCACCTCCTGAAGGTGAAATTTCGAAAATCATTAGCACCTAAAAAGTCTGAATCTTTATCCAATCTAAGAGTTTAAACAAACACTGCTACATCACAGATAATATCAGAAGCATTACATTAGTTATACCATTCTAACTACTAAACAAATTCTTAAAACGCATTTTAAGTAAACCCATAAAAAAGTTCATACAGAAAAAACTAGCCAGAAATATAACGAGTTCAAGGAGCATGCTTACGATGGCGCATCAACGAGAATTTTTCATGAGTTGA
The DNA here is from genome assembly GCA_023531105.1 of Papaver atlanticum. Classification (NCBI taxonomy): domain Eukaryota; kingdom Viridiplantae; phylum Streptophyta; class Magnoliopsida; order Ranunculales; family Papaveraceae; genus Papaver; species Papaver atlanticum. The sequence continues at coordinate 614,425 of JAJJMB010015994.1, forward strand.
TATCTCTGTTGCCAAATAACAAGAGTATAAAGGCTGATCATTTCCTCTCCCAATAATGTATACACCTAGACCAGTCCCACTTGCTGAATCTGCTGGTTGAATTCCAGAACTGTTAACATGGTAAATGATCCCGACATGGCGCGCCCCAGAATCACTAACAGCAGCAGTTTCATCAGGGGAATTCGCAGGAGGGTTCGCTGCGATAGCATCAACAACGTCAGCATTGCTCGTGAACCCAACAGTCATTGCCACATTTTCGAAAGGATTTTTAGAAGAATCAGTATCCAAGATGGCTAACGAGCGAACAATGTTTTCGTTGGTGTAGTGAGAAGGATGTACAGTTCCTATAACATTCAAGAAATGAGGAGATTGTTTAAAGTTGAGAGAGCAAGTAGTCCAGAAGGCACCTTCACGATTGCTGAATCAATTGGAGAGAGTCCAATCCCACAACTGTGAAGGCTATTGATTAGCCGCTGATAGTGACCATATACTAGCTCATGGGCTTGTGAACGCCCATAATTGTTGTCAGTGTTGGGAAGTGGGGCATAAAGAACTAGAGCATCTCTTCCCGCATCTGTTATTCGCAGGGGGCCAATTGAAGAAAGTGAGGAGCTTAAGAAACTTGGAAACACCATTTTGTTGTCGACGGGAGCACGTTTCTTCATACGAGACAGAGAGGTAGAAGAAGAGTAGGATTCTGCAACAGCTTGAAGGCGGTTGTATAAAACACATAGAGCAAAGTCGATGAGAGCCAATATATCAGACATTAAGCACTGGTCGATCTCTTTATTGGTACCGGCGTATTGCAAACACAGAGGATCATGATACTGATAGGCTTCTGAGAGAATGATTTGAATCTTATTAGCAAGTAACTCAAAGTCGACAGTAGGAGTTGTTGCACTACGGTAATGAGTGTAAGGTTGAGTGCGAATTTTGCCATGAGCAACAAGTTTTTCTAAAGGGTCTGGACTACATTCGTTCTTTCGTTTGGTTGCCATTGATGAGATCGAATTGTGGAATTTCACTCAAAAATATGTCAGCTCTTTCCTGCATTTTGTCAAACAAGTTGTCTACATGAGTATAACTTTGTTAGCTGAGAAACACCATAGGGAAATAATGTAAATACGTATCTGGAATAGTGTAAATCTTCACTAAAATGACAAAATACGAAAGAGAGATTGTTACCTTTTTCTGATCTGTGGAGAAATGGATGAAGTCTTGAAAACTTCACTAATAATGGTAGACGAGAGACACAGGTGATATTGTGTCAATATATATCGAAAGATAAAAATAATAATGCTCCTCCGATATTTCCACCACCACTATTTGTACGGGCATATTAGTAACTTAAATTTCCAATTTTGACAGGACATTTCCCAAAACTTGTTACTGTGACTATCAAAACGGCTGATAAAAATAAACATTTTCAGAGATGTAAAAAGGAAGATGATCAATTTTATACTCATACTGAAATGTAAAACCAAAAAAATTGCATATCTTTCATTCATCATGTATTCATCAACAAAATTAAGAATCCGTTCAATCCCACTGTTTCATTTTTCTTTTCATAATCATCAATATTATTATTGAAACTAGGCATCTGACCATAAACTCTCTTTGAAACTAGGCATCTGACCATAAACTCTCTACAAAAGCTTCTTGAATGTAGAAATAAGTTTTGGGGACAATAATAAAAAGAAAGCTAGAATGGAACCAAAAAACATTTTGATAATATAACTCATTGGATCAGCTTCCGCTTCTTCAGAAATGACTTCTGTAGTTGTAATGGCTTGGGCAGAAGGAAGAGCTTCAATCACAGCATCTGCGAGATCGGATATGAAAGGAGGGCTAAGTCCTAAAGCTGGGACCCTACCCCAATTTTCTACGCCAGATTCAAGAGCCAATTCCCTGTATTCCATATCAATCTCTTCTAGGGTCTCTATGTGCTCGCTTACAAAGCTGCAAAAGATGAAACGGTTTCAACAAATCTAAATATATTTGAAGATGAAATTCAAAATCACAAATGTTTTTCATTTTAGAAAAATACAGATCAACAGATGGAGAGTTAAGATAAGTAATAACAGTACATTTCCTTATACTATTCTATATCCTCTACAGTGAATTTAAGGTCACAATGGATATAAAGCCTCAACATGTGAGCCAAGTCAAATAGATATCTTTTACAGTGGTAATACACTGTTACCAACAAAGAGTAGCGGAAGGTGAAGAAAATTATTGTATAGTTAAGCTTTACCATTGGCAGAAACATTGATGAAGATCGTGGAAGCTAAATGTTGACATGGATTGGGGTTCGTGCAAATATTAAGTGAAAATTATGTTCTATTTATTATGTGCTCATAGGGAACTCAGATGGGCAGAAACAATGATACATAGCATAATAACTTATTTCCATTCCACTACCATTCAGGTCCAACAAACGAAAGAAAAACGCACCTTACTGGAACAGCTAAGAGGCTTTTTACTCCATTTTTACCAAGCTCAACAAGAACTTCATCAGTATAAGGCTTCAACCACTGTACAGGCCCCACCCGACTCTAATGAAACAGAATACAATGTTTGGTGAGTAATAGTCCAATTGCTGACTCACACATTTGTAAGGGAGAAAGGAATTAGAAAAACAGCAGTGGACTGAGAAGATATGAGACCTCTACAATTTGAAATATAGACAGATTCCAATTAAATATTTCAAGCCAACCTGGTAAGCAAGAGTGTGCTCATTCAAGGTTCCTCTAGCTTTCAGCTCTTGCATGATCAATCTGATGCAATCCTCCATCTGATCCTTATAAGGATCTCCTGCATCCTCGACATAGCTAACTGGTACTCCATGTGCGCTGAAGAATATCATTACCTAAAATGCTATCACAAAGGTAAGTAACTAATGGAAGCCACCAAAACAAAAGAACAACATTGATTGAGGAAATGGAGAAATGTTCTCGTTTATGAAGAGGAAACAAACAAGGAAACTACCTCCTCGGGATTAGAGAATTTTTGTAGCTCTTGCTCTATCAAGTTAGCCATGGACTCAATATAACCTATACGTTGATACCACGACTTTATAATGGAGACAGGTAGCCTTGACAGATATGAGTCTTTGCTGAAACATTGAAAAACTTGGTTAATTAGTCACGACGACATAAAATGTATATTTTCAATCATAAGATTCAAACACATATTAAGAACTATCGACGAAGAACCACCTGAACATGTCTTGAAGAACACGGATGCTTGACCCACTTGTAGATATGGAGTACTGAGGGTAAAGTGGTAGCACAACAAGTCTCGTGATCTTATCCTTTTTAATCTGTAACAAAGATGCAATACTGTCAGTCTATTGGAAGTTTGGCGCTATCAACTTTACGTATTCTACTGTTATCATAAGACCCCATACCATACATTAATCATAGTGGTTGTTAGATTTGAATAGTTAGTGGTGGTGGTGGTGGTGGTGGTGGTAGGGCACTACGGCTGTCTAGCTAGGTTTGATTGGTGTCAAATGATTCTTCTATGCTTCCTACTTGCAAACGCTTGCTTAGCTAGTAAGTTTATGACTGCTGAGACTACAAAGTTGGTCTAGTGACCACCATACTACTACTACATTAGTCATTCCAACTTATGTCTGGTAGGTTATAAAGAGTTTGAATTTAAAACAACTTTACTGCTTGGAATGGAATGGGTGCATTGAGCTATTATCTATCCTTCCACTCCTGTTGTAATAATGATAAAGGAAAAAACACCATAAATGAAAACGGGAAAAAAAAAAAATTTATGTCGTTGTTTGCAGATCTTCTGAACATATGCCATAGTTGCCTATGCTAAAGTAGCTAAAGTTGCACTTGATTAGTTTCTGGGTCATCAAAGATTATGCTAGTAACTATTTGCAAGAGACATCCTCATGCAAGAGTAATTATTTTTCATCAAGCTTCAACATATCATGTCCTTTATACAAGTCTCCCCAGTCTCCACTCTTAGGTCCTTTGTTCAGTATTAAGATCAAGCAGCATCACCAGATTAAGTGTATATATATCCATATCGCTACCCATATTTTACATCTTCATGACTCACATAATAACTCATTTCAGAGAAAAAAGATAAAGAGACCAAAAATCAGCAGTTAAGTTAATCGTTCGCTCTCTACAAAGAATGTATTAGTAAATCTCTTTCTTCACAAGTGAAAATCAGTTCCATTAATCACCAAACAATGCCCACAATTCAGCCGGATGACATCTTCGAAGGTTAAAAAAAAGTGAATCACATTATCCAATCCATTATGCATCATCCCATTAACGGAATCTCTTTTTGAGGTGTCCAAACAATTTCCTGCCACCACACATCAGATGGAGCTTCAGAAATAGCTGTTCCCAGCTAGTTAGGTTAATGTTAACAGCAAAATGCTGAAACTGTCATAACCAAGATTTTTGTGAGTTGTGACTGCCAGATGTGCCAACATTCAATATGCATGTAACCTACTTTCTTATAATCAACTAGAAGATCAAATTTGTCCTACCAAACCCAAAGAATTAAACAAACCTCAAAATTCAGAAGTACCATATAAGACCCCTAATAAAACACCAAAATTGCCTGCACGATTAGTTACAAACGCTTGCGCCACAATATGTCGTGTGAACCAAAACCTTACAAGATCCAGAACGCGCGGATATATTATGTCAGTGCATTCTTTGAGAGCTTCAGGCGTCTTTGCATAGAGGTTTTATAGTCAGAGCACACGCAACGTTATTTATTGATCACTGTAACAGACGGTGTAATGTACTAGTTTTGGGCTAAAACTAAAGCAAGCACTATCCTTGGTTTTCCAAAACACACAGCAAAAACTAATCATAACATGTTACACTATTTACAGAAAATCAAAATCATAACACAAACAAAAGACCTGATGTCAAAATAGCACAAGGAATGTGCAAATAGAGAAACCAATAGGTACCAAAACAAATGACGACATACCTGATGCACTGCTTCTTCTGTAAATGGGAACCAGTACCGCATTCCAACATATACATTTGCAGACATTTTTTTCTCTTCCAAAGCCATTTTCAGTGCTTCCGCCTAAATCAATATCAAACCAGTTACACTATAGTCCTCCAATTAAATCAGGCAAAACACAGAAAAAAAAAACTATTATACCTGTTCATCGGTTATTCTACGCAAAGGTGATCCCCCACCTATAGCAGCATATCCTTCTTTACTTTTAGGAGCCCTCAAAACTGAGATCAACTGAGCCAAAGGCCGTTGAAGAAACCTAAACAATCTCGGCAATCTAATAATATCCTGCACCATAACATGCCATATAATACATTCAGAATTCGCACCTTCACTAATTTTAACACATTTTATTCACATCAAAGAAAAGTTATAGAGTAGTATCTTACCGGATCAGCAAATAAATTAAACAAAAACGGTTGCACGTCTTGAAGCGTCTCAGGTCCTCCTAGATTAAGCAGCAACACCCCTAATTTCTCTTCTGCCGCATGAGCGTGTGATCTTTCTAAAGCATGTTCACCATATATACATGCTCCTGTTCCCGCTCCTGCAGAGCAGACGATTTCCCGCTGCTTCTGTACTGGACCATACAATAATCCATTCCCTCTACCACCATTTCGTCTCTCTAATTTATCAAAACCTTGTGATCCTTCAGATGAAGAACAACTTATAGATACAACAGATTTCGTCTGCGAACTGCATAACAAAAAAAAAAACTTAAAAATTCAATCAAATCAAATCAAGATTCGGTTGATTCATAAAAACAATTCGAAAAAAAAACAACAGAACTTACAATTGGGTTGAATTACGACGAGAACCAGAGAGATTGAGATTAGGAACAACTCTTGTTGTAATTGCATCCATTAGAATTAGGGTTTTTCAAGGCTAAAAGAAATTTGATTAGGTGAAATTTTGAGAAAGGAATTTGGGAATTCCGTTTGTTATTTCAACCACTACTAATAATGGAAGGAGACGTGCATTTAGTTAGTACACCTAACTCTGCTACTGACTATTATACTTGAGAAGAAAATTCAGAATTTGAGAAATGGAAGACGAGTTTTCACCACAGCCATGAAATTTTAAGTAAATGGCTGAACTGCCCATTTGGTTTTATTTTGACTAATGGTTTTTGACTTTTGAATCGTTGGCTAGTGGGAATGTGGTGCCGTGCCGCCATCAGTGGTAGGGGTGGGTCTGTTTTGGTGCGAGTCTGTTAGTTGTGGACGTTAATGGTCCTATGATCAACGAGTTTTGGTTTGTCATGTTTGCCTCGTTCATCCAAGGTTATTTAGATCGCGAAGGCTAACAACAACTACACCTTATTCAGGATCTCTCTAGGCAAACCAGTTGAATTGGAGCTTAGTTAGATTAGTAATATTAAAACTAAACTCGAAGCTCGAAGTTTGCATCTCGCACATGTTATAAGAACTGCAAACTATGAAATAAACATTTTTGTTTTTATAATCGATGATAACTGTGAAGTAAAAACTTAATAGTCAAATGATATACAAACAGTCTAGACTTGGTGGAATCTTGTTCCTAACTTCATAAAACGCTATTTTAAAACCAAAAAAGCTTGGTTTTCTCCGACCAATAAACAAAAGAAGTTTTTTATAAATGTTGCTAAAAGCATACATTTTGGTTTTCTTTTTCGGGAAAAATATCATTTGGTCCTTTTATGCCCGAGCCAACAACAGTTTGGTCCTTTTATAAATCACCTTTTCCATTTGGTCAATAATTAATAAAAAAATACCAAAGAGACAATAATACCCTTACCTAACTGTTACCGCCTTCAACACACGATCTCCCTAAAAACGCGTTAACCGTCTCTCTCCTTCTTTTTTCCATTTTCAGTCTCTTGGTTTTCATTTTCAGAGAAAACACAACTTCTTCATCTTCTTCTCTTCAAAAACCCAGAGAACGAACAACATCAAACTCAAAAAATCAAAAAATCAAAACCACCGAAATCAGTCGAAATAAGTCGAAAATCATTTCAAATCGAAATCAAAACAGTCTTCAAAATCAGAAAACCAAACCCAAAAAATCGAAAACCCTAGAAAAATTAAAAGAAATCAAAACCCTAAAATGGGGAAATCGAAGAGGAAAGTAGTAGTAGATTCATCTTCAGACAAAGAAGTTGAAGAAAGAAACTGCCAATTAGTTGTTTATGAAGGAGATAATCAAGAAGAAGAAGAACCAGTGACAAAGAAATCAAAAGAAAAGAAACCATTGAAAGGTACAAAAAACACTAATTCGAAGTTGATTTTTGATCTTCTGAAGTTGAATTTTGATCTGTTTGTTGTTGATTCAGTTTGTATTCCAGTTTTTCTGCTGTCTGCATGAAGTTGTATTTTAGTTATAGGTGGGGTATATCTTGTCGGAGTTCATTTTGTAGAATGAAGTTAGTAGACCTATATGATGAAGTTGTAGAATGAAGTTAGATCTATTTATGAGTTCATTCTTTAGAATGAAGGTGTAAATCTGTTTGATGTTTGATGAATAATACCATGTTTTATGAGTTCATTCTTAAGAATAAAGGTGTATACCATGTTTCTTCTTGGTGTTTGCTGGACTTCATTTCTAGAATGAAGTCTAGAATTTTTTTACTGAGTTCATTTCTTTACATATAAAACCAATATAAGTGATTTTGA
>JAJJMB010015994.1:622101-705438 GCA_023531105.1 Papaver atlanticum
ATATAAAACCAATATAAGTGATTTTGAAGTGTTTTTTGAGTTCATTTCTACACTGAACCATGTTTCTTCTTTGATGTTTGCTGGAATTCATTTCTAGAATGAAGTCTGGAAAAATTGTTGATCTAGATTTTACAGTTCATTATATAGAATGAACATCATTTGAGAGAATGAAGTCCATTATCTAGATTCATTCTTGAGTTGGTTCTTCTTTGAAAGCCTCATTTTAATGAATGAACTTCGAACTGCTTGAGAGTTCACCCAGTAGAATGAAACTGAAGTATTGGTCCTTCTCAAGCCACACTTTATGTTCTTTTATCAGCTAATATTTATATAAAAAAAAGTAACCATTAATCTTCCTTTTGTTTCTTTAAAAAAAATGTAGATAAGAAGATAAAGTGTAGCTTTGCTAGAGCCATTGCTCTTGCTGATAAGATTAAATCTCTTCCAGAAAAGGAGGCTTTGAATGAAGAACAGAGAAATGCTTTATATAGGAGTCCTTTGGGGAATGTAGCCAAAGTATTTCTGGAAGACGACATTGTTGCTACTGAATGGAATAAGTCAACACCTGCTGTCCAAGTTGTCTCAATGCACACCACTTCATTCCTGATACAAATGATCATACATTCGTTTTCAAAGTAAAGTGGGAAACATATGTGCTAAGATCCTCACCTGAAAAGTTGTCGTTAGTGTTTGGAATACCATGTATCCCTGGAGGTGGAATAGAAGAATCTTTCTTGGACTCTAGAAACCTAGCTGACTACACTTCTGGAAGGTTCCATACAACCTACAAATTTGTTCCACCAAAAAAGAAATCTTCTGATATAAAGAACACATGATTGAAAGACAAAATCGTTGAGTTGATTAGGAATAGAGGATCTATTGAAGATCTTGTAACCATGTTTGAACTCTTTATCTTGTCTACTGTTTTTCTTACTGATGTGAGTTTTAATTGTAGTAAAAATAGTGGTGAAAAGGTTCGATGCTCGAACTTGTGAAGGATTCTTTTAGACTCAAATTAACTAAACTAAAATTGTATCAAATTATAAAAAAAACACCGAGACTTTGGATTCCACCATTGACCAATTATTTGATAAATTCTAATCAATATTCATGCAATATTTTTCTTTAAGTTGACTCTAATATTTGCCTCTAATTTGGTTCTTGAAGTAATAATTGTAAGCACGAAGCATGAAACATCAAAAGTATTAAAACCAAGCATGTCCCATCAAAACACTTCACAACTACTCAATAAAAACCAATTTTTTCTTTTAAGTTTTATGCAAAAAATCATGTAAAATAATTGCAATAAATAATAAAAATAGAATCATACCACTTTTCATGGAACAATGGCTTCCTCCGTCGCCTCGGCTAAGGGGTTTAGCTCCTCATATTAATCTCTTGCTCAAAATACATCTTTGGTGTTCAAAAGTTGATTAAAAGAGTGAAAAGTTCTAAACAGCGGGTTCTGTAACTAATATAATTGTTACAGAAGCTATTTCTACAGAAAAACCGTTGCGAACTGAAGATAACTGTTGGAAAAATTGTTACAAAAGGTTTAAAATTTGAAAGTTACGGTCACAGAATCTGCGACTTTCTTTTTCTGTTGTTTATGTTCTTCGTCTTCTCCGGCACAGTTTGCACCAGCAGAAACGTGTTTTCTTCCAATGATTTTTCTAGCTTCTCTAAGGCTCTAAACTTCCCCTAACTTCTTCCCTACCTTCCTAGGACTCTAACCAACCCTTTTATACATAGTAGAGCAAAGAAAATTCGAGAATAACTTTGTTTTTTTCCTCCACAGCACGTTACGTTATTTCCCTTTTGATTTCTGTTTCACGTGTACTCAGTCAATCCAAGCTGTCCAAACTCCTCCCTTGATAGAAACAAGTCTTTAATAAGAGTTTCCTTCCTCTTCTTCACGTAAATTTCCAAAAATAAACCAAGAAACTTCCCAAAAATAGAACGTGATATTTTAACCATTTTTCGCTTCCAATTCGAGTTCTAGCCACTTTGGATCCATTCCAACACCCTTACCTCGCCTGTTAGGTCCATAGGAACAAACCCAATCAAATTCAGCCCTTTAATCTCCATAAAAATCGATCAACAATCCATCCAAAAATCGTCTGTGAAAAAAACAAATTCCCGCCATTTTCTGTTTTTGAAAACGTGAAGAAATGTGACCTCCCCCTATCCAGTCCCGGTCTGTACTTAGCAGCTGCTTGGAAATGGGTTACCCCTTATCCAAAGTGAGAGTCCGAATAGCAAATGTCCTCCCAGGAGCATTTAACAACTTTTTGAGCCAATTTCGCCGCAAAAGCCTATTTTTCCAAAATACACCTACAAGGGATAAAATACCAAAATTAGTGCAAAAATGGGTACTAACACTATACATAAAAGAGATGAAAATAGACACATAAATGCGTCTATCACTTACTCCTGGTGATGGAGCTTCCATCCACACCAAGTACCTAGCCTGCCTAGAGTCAATAGATAGAGTATCTCTGCCGCATCTCATACACAAGCATTTGATGGAAAGATTGAGAAGAGGTTCTTCTGAAGGGTGCTAACTTTACTTGTCGGTGAGATGAAAAACTATTCATAATTATGTTTCTTCATTTTGATGTTTGATGTTGAAATGAATTGTTGCTGATAACTGACTAGTATAATTCTTCTTTTTGCAGCCTTGGTTTGCTGAGCATTCAAATAAATTAAAACCCAAGTGGCATGTGCAGAAATCAGTAGACTACCGTCCAAGATTTGCAAGGTGGGAAATCGATATCATTTGCAAACACTTAGCAATGAATGTTGATGATTTTGGAGAGGTAAAAATCTAGTTTAACATGATAGCATTATTTTGTATTTCAATTTTCACATAATGAACTATGCTGCTTTAAGACAAAAATGGGAGTTCATTCCACAAAATGAACTCTGATTGTTAATGTTGATTCCTCTGACATTCTGGTTCATTCCTTGTAATGGATACCGACACAGTTGAGTATGCAATTGTATGTTCATTGTGTGAAATGAACTCAAAAAAATTGTTGATAATATCTGATTATTTGAATTTTGTGTGTGCAGCTATCACAAAATTTCTTGGAAGAATATACTGAGGCTGAGAACAAGCCACTGCAAAAGCAAAAAGCCAAGAAAAATGTTGAGTTGCTTCAGGAAGAATTCAATCAAATGACCGCCTAGATAGAAACTATGAAAGCTACACATGTTCAAGAAATAGAGGACCTGAGAGGTAAACATGCTCAAGAGATACAACAGTTGACAACAAAGCATGCTGAGGAGATGACGAATCTTTTGTTAAGGCAGGAATACCTTGACAAATCACTTGCAGAAGCCACAACTTCAAAGACACTCTTTGATAGAAAGATGGAATGCCTTAAAATATACTTGGCTTCAAAGCAACCTGAAGTTGATGCATTGCTAGCTCAAGGAGGGAATGTGGCGAAATTCATGGCAGACCAAGCATCAGAGTACATGCGTACACTTTTCATTGATGATCATAAGAGTGCATTGTTGAGCGATCAAATAAAAATCGTATTGAATCAACCAGTGGATGAAGCCGTGGAATCTGGTGTTGGGAAATGTGAATGAAGATGTTGGAATGCACAGTGCTGCTAAAGTTATGCAATCAGTACCAGATGCTGCTGTGGATGAAGAAATTGGAACTGATGATGTGGAACCGGCTAATGATATGCAAGATCCGAGAATTGATGATGTTAAAGCTGCTGGAGGTTCTGATAATCTCTTTCCCATCTTATCTGTTGGAGATCCTTTTATTGAAGTTGATGCAAGTGATATTAAGCAAAAGCTCCTTGATGAGATGACTGAAGAAGAGCTTCCTTCAATTCCAAAAGACAACACCACAATTCCTCTCAGTATTGATCAATGTGTGAAGCTGGGTAAGAATTCCAAATTTGTTTCTTCCTTCTGCAAAAAATTTAGATTTACAGGTTGGAGCTCATTCTGGAAATGAACTCTTACTTTTCAAGCATAGGTTGGAGTTCATTCTCATGGATGAACTATGGCTACAATATAGAAGTTGGAGTTCATTCTAAGGGATGAACTCTGACTTTTCATGCAGAGGTTGGAGTTCATTCTCATGGATGAACTCTGGCTACAATATTGTTTTCAATCAATGATAAGTTGGAGTTCATTCTCATGGATGAACTCTGGCTACAATATAGAAGTTAGAGTTCATTCTCATGGTAGAACTGTGGATACAATATAGAAGTTGGAGTTCATTCTCATGGATGAACTCTGGCTACAATATAGAAGTTGAAGTTCATTATGAGGGATGAACTCTGACTTTTCATGCACAAGTTGAACACTGAAAAAAATTGATTTATGCTTCTTGAATTATTTTTAACAGCAAGTAACAAAGATGATATATTCGTGAGAGAAAAGCATGTGAGTCTGTAGCCTATTGATGACAAGAATAAGAAGAATGAAGATTTGAATGATGAAGAAGCTGAAGCCATCATCAAAACTATAGTAAATGAGATCAACTGTAGTCCTCCTAGTTTCTCAATTGGGATGACACAATACCAGCCCACCCCTGTGTTACAAGAACCAACTGGAGCGGTTACTAGGTCAAAGAAAGCAAAGACAACTTCCGCAGATGTGGAGACAGCTTCGCAAATAGTTACAAAACTGAATGAAATAGGCCTTGGTTCATCTATGGAGCAAACTCAGCACACACCTGTGAAAGTAGTACCGGAAGAAAGTAGTAGAATGGCTACTAGATCAAACAAACCAGTGAAACCAATAGAGGATGAAGTTATATCTGGATCAGATTACAGTTTAAGAAAAACAAGATTCAGATTAAAGTTGAACAAAGAAAAGAAGGTAGTGTCAAAGAAACCACCTGAAGCTGATAGAGATGAAGAAGAGAAGAAGAATAATGTACAGAACCCTGTTGGTAAGAGGAAAATAGGATCCGAACCTGTAAATGTTCAGGGAGATCGGATTCAAGAAGCAGCACCACAGGATCCTAGAAGAGTAAGACAAGTAATCAAGCCAAATCTACCAGAACTGAGAAGATCTCCTTTTTACCACAAATTTGATAATGTTGCACTGGTGGTATTTGGTGATTTCTTCCGCAAAGCTATGACTATGTATGTTTCTCTTACTAACTCTTTATATGTTTCTCTTCAATAATTCGTTTTTGGTATAAAACTTTTGACAGTTCATTTTTCTTTATATTTGCAGTCAAGCAGCTTGGAAAGCAGAGAATCACAAGCAAATTCCAATATCAGTTCAAGGGAGTGAAATCGTTTCTCTATTGTTAAATGAATACTTGGACACCACCTTGTTGGACTACTATATATACAGAAAGTATAAAGCTGCAAACAAGGATAGAATGTTCATAGATAGCGAGGACAGTGAGACTCGAAGAAAGTATATCAACTTCGAGATTATGAATTCAACAGCATTCGTAAGTGTGTTTCTTCCTATTCATTTGATAAAAGTGAACTGTTTGCTTGCAGTTTATCTGATTTAGAGAAAAATTCATGGCTATGAAGGTTATTTGATTTTTATCTATTTGAACTGTATAATTCAGCATGCATAGAATGAACTTCTTATCTAGTTCATTTCTCTTTTTGTTTTTCAGATATATTTTGCGCTGCACAATGAACAGAAGAGAACGGAAGAAGTTGATCAGTTTATAACAGGCATGAATAACAAAACCAAAAAGCTGCTCATTCCTATGAATAGTGAACCACATAGTGGTAATGCGAAATCAAAAAGGCCTCTAGGTGAAAACTGGCATCTGCTGGTTTTTGACGTCGGCAACTACACATGGGAGCATTACAACTCCATCAAAAGAGGAGAGATTGGTAAGCAATGCAAGACTGATCCAAACAGAATGGCTGGTTACTGCATGAAACACATCAACTTTTGGCTACAAGCTCATGGTAGGGAAAGATGCACCAACATTACCTTTGAAAATCTTCCAAGAGTGTTAGATCAAGGAGCATTCCCGGATTGCCTGATGTACACCTGCTGTTGGATCAAGAGAAGTGTCAAGCCAACCACAAACAAGTTGCAGAGTGTGATGAAGAAAGCTGACATGGTAGAGAGGATGCAAGCAAGAAGAGTTGGGATGGCCTACAAACTTCTTACTGCATCAGGAGATGAAGAGAGCTGGAGTGAATTTACCAACTCAGAATACCTTAGCAATTGCTTTCTTGGAACAGATTAAAACAGAGAAACTCTTTTTAACTATAGTATTTTGGACAGTAGATTACTTCTTACTGCAACAGAAAACTCTTATGTCTAATATCACCTGAACTAGCTTCTAATGTAATTGATACTCTAGTATGTTTTATATTTTCATCTATAATATTTTGGATAGTAGATAATATCAATTTTCTGTCTTATGTCTTGTCTACCTATATTATGCCTTGTCTTACTGTCTAATGGATACATATTCATTCCTGTAAATGAAGTTCATTCCAGAAATGAAGTGGGTTCATTCAATTACTTCTAAGAAAAAATGGATTTCAATCCAAAAATGTTTTATCTTTTCATTTTGGATAGTCTTATGTCTTGTCTTACTGTCTAATGGATACCTGTTCATTCCAGAAATGAAGTGGGTTCATTCAAGTACTTCTAAGAAAAAATGGACTTCAATCCAAAAATATTTTATCTTTTCATTTTGGATAGTCTTATGTCTTGTCTTACTGTCTAATGGATACCTGTTCATTCTAGTAATGAAGTTCATTGCAGAAATGAAGTGGGTTCATTCCAGTAATGAAGTTCATTGCAGAAATGAAGTGGGTTCACTCCACTAAATGAACTTAAATAATAGCAGTTCATTCTGAACAATGAAGTACATATCCAAAAAATAGAAATAACATTTCAAAATAGCAGTTCTACAAAAAAAAAAAAAAAGGAGTTCATTACAGAAAATGAAGTTTAGAAAATAAGTTCACAAAAAAAGGAGTTCATTACAAAACAAAAACAAACTAAAAAAAACACCAATTCATATCAATTTGAGCACTTCATAGGCCTCCTCTCCTTCTCATTGGCATTGCGAATATGTTTCTTTGGTGGTCTTCCTGGAGGTGGCCTCGGAATACCAGGAAGGACTCTCTCTTCAGGTTCATACGCTTCTGGCCTGTCGTAGTTGGGAATGGGTCGAATTACAGGAGCATAAGTATTGGGAAAATGATTTGAACCAAAGTAAGGCTGAATATACTTCAAAATCTCAGCACCCTTCATAGTAATAGTAGCACAGGCGTGAGCACAAGGGAAACCAAACACTTTCCATCTCTGGAAAGTGCACGTCATCTGCATCAGATCAACAACATGAGAGCTGGGAGAGTGAACCTCATATATATCATTACCTGACTCGGTAACATCCCATGGACGACCTATATCGACATGTGACTTGAGTAAAGATTTATATATGGGAGTCAAACTATCTAGATAAGTTCTACCAAGCTCACGCCTTTCTGAACTCATCCTCATAATCTTTATCCTGAGCTCATCAACAAGAGAAGCTGGAGACAAATCCCTTTCACGATGATCCAATTATTAAAAGATTCATCAATACTTGATGAGTGTTTCTCATACCTACATCCTATGAAGAAAGCATTTTCCCAGTGCTTGGGATCGATATTTCTGATGTACTTGGCAACCCAACCACATCTTATGATGCATATCTCATTCAAAACAGACTCATATTTGGCAACGTTGTAGCAGTATGCAGCTTTATGGAACAAATCCAGAACTTGTTTATACTTCTCATGTCCTTTCTTGATAGGACAGTTATTCTTCAAATGATAAAAACAGTAACTATGATAAGAGTTAAGAAAATACTTAGGAATACTTTGCTTCAGCCCTTCATGACAATCAGTGATAAAGGTGATAGGACGAGAGTCGACACAATGCTGCAAGTTTTCCATGAACCACTCCCAACCTTCAATGTCTTCTAAAGGAACTAAAGCAAACGCAAAAGGAAAAAATCCTACAGAATGAAAGAAAACAAAAGAACTAAAAAGTGTTAGTTCATTAAGAAATCAATGCATACAAAAACTTAACAAATGAAGGTTCATTCTTAAAATGAAGCATCAGGAATACTTCTTAAAATGAAGACCTTAACTAAGTAAAAGATAAACAAAGCAGCAGGAGTTCATTCCCATTTATGAACATCTAAAAAACTTAACAAAATGAAGGTTCATTCTTAAAATGAAGACCTTCTTCTTAACAAAATAACAGATAAACAAGCAGCGGGAATACTTCTTAAAAAATGAAGACCTTAACGAAAGTAAAAGATAAACAAGCAGCAGGAGTTCATTCCCATTTATGAACAGCTAAAAAACTTAACAAAAATAAGGGTTCATTTTTAAAATGAAGACCTTCTTCTTAACAAAATAACAAAGTAACTGATAGGAATACTTCTTCTTTAACATAAAAGGAGTTCATTCTAAAAAAATGAAAAGCCTTAACAGAGAAACTTCATTCATTCACATTGCTCTTGAAAATCAAACAACAAACTAATATGAGTTATACAGAAAAGAAAGAAAATCTACCTTGGTTCCCATTCACACCAGTGGTAGCCATCAATGTTCCCTTGAATCTCCCAGTGAGAAATGTTGCATCACAGTAAAGCATATGGCGAATAAACCTGTATCCTTCGATACATGCAACAAAACATATGAAAAGCCTCTCAAACCGTTTAGTCTATTTATTACATTCAAACTTAATATAGCTGCCAGGATTGGTAGCCTTTATTTCTTCAACATACCAAACAAGATTTGTATAACTTTTTACATCATCGCCAGATATCTCTGCCTGAGATGCTTCCTTCCCTTTATAAGCATGATGGTATTTTATGTTAATACCGTAGCAACTCTTCACCTGAGCAACCATATCATTAGGATTTATCGATGGATTTGACTGTATCTGATCCTTGAATAGATGTTTTATCAATTTATTCTTCACAGGGGGTTCCTTCAGCTTATAAGCACCACCACATGTATGATTCCCATCGAATTCCTTGATAGCAAAGACACTTTTCGCGGTATCAATTGGAATAGCGTGCAGATACCAAGAACAATCTGCATCCCTACCAAAATTGACTGTGTACCTAAGTCTATCATTATTAACCTTTGCAACTGTATAACCAGACTTGTTGCTATATTTGCTGACAGCTAACCGAACTTCATCAACACCACCATGAAAAACTTGACCAACACCTTTAAAAATATCCTCCCAACCGTCAGATAAAACAGGTTTTAATTGCTCATGACCTTCCGTCAGATATTTAATCTTTGAAGTCTCAGTGAACCCAGTACATGATTCATCGTCACTGAGCGACTGCGTGGAAATACCAGATGAAGATCTAGAAGCACCAACATTAGAAGCCTCCTCAACGAACAAATCAAAATGTGACAATTGCTTTGAACAAGAAACAACAATTAGTCCTTGAAGAGAATAAATCACAATTGATGACAGCTTTATCACAACCTTCGCCATCCCTAAATCTTATGCTCCGAGGAGTCAAGTTTCTCCAATAATCACAAACATGTATTTTAAGGTCACGCATCATCATATCTAAAGAAACTTCCAATGGAATACCATCCCCTTTGTAATACACAACTGCATAACACCTAGAAAGGGCCATACTGAACCTGGAAAACAAAAATGAAGGTTCACATAAACAATTGAACACACACAACAAGTTAAACTTCATTCCAATAAATGAACACCTAAAATTCTCAATAAAAAAAGGAGTTCATTCCAACATATGAACAGCTAAAAAAACTTAACAAAATAAAGGTTCATTCTTAAAATGAAGACCTTCTTCTTAACAAAATAACAAAGTAAAAAGATAAACAAGCAGCAAAGAATACTTATTCTTAAACAAATAAAGAGTTCATTCTAAAAAATGAAGCCTTAACAGAGTTCATTCTTAAAATGAACTAATAAAAATAAAATGCATAAACTTGACCTTCTTCTTAACAAAATAAAAAGATAAACAAGCAGCAGAGAATACTTATTCTTAAACAAAATAATGAGTTCATTCTAAAAAATGAAGCCTAACAGAGTTCATTCACATTTGATCTTACAAATTAAACAACAACCTAATTGTATGAATACTCATTAAACATGATTCGTAAACACACATTAGGTTTTAGTTACTTCACTAAACCTAATGATCTCCTGATAAGAAGAGAAGCACAGCCGATCTACAAAAATTACTTCAAATAAACAATTAGAAAAAGAATTAGTATGAATACTCACCAAAAACAAAAAGAAAATTTAGATCAACTCCAATCTTTCGAATATCAAATCAACTCCAATCTTCGAACATCAAATCTTTGTAAATTTGATCTGTAATTCAGAAATCAACAACGTCAAATCGAATAAATCTTCGAAAACCAAAATCAACTCCGTAAAAAGATCGAATCAAATCAGATCTGTAAATCTTTCGAAAACCAAAATCAACTCCGTTAAAACCGAATCAGTCTTCTAAAACCAGAAAATCAACTACGTAAATCAAATCAGTCTTCGTAACAATGAATTCCTCATTAATCTGCTATAAATCGAATGAATCTTCGTATCAAAAATAGAATCAATCTTCGTAAACCCTAGAAAATGGTTCTGCAGCAACAGAAAAACGAGAGCAGCAGATGAAGTAGGAGAGAGAAAATAAAACTGAAACTGATTCTTGTTTTCTGCTTATATACGGTAGTGAAGGGGTATTTTAGTAACGGAAAAAGAATATTCCATGTGGGTGGACAAAACCATTATTTGTAGGACCAAACTATAATTTATTTTACCAAAAAGGACCAAACAGACAGTTGACTGAGTCAACTGGACCAAACTCATCCTAATATATTATTTCTATGACCTATTGGTATTTCTTCTTTTTCTTTTAGCATTTGTTTTTAATAACGTACACTTGAAAAATATAAATGGAACAGATTTAACATACCTTATAACAATAACCTTAATTGAGACGAAAATGAAAAGATAGTTTTCCGGGAATGGTGGTAGTAAATTGTTAAGACCCTAATGGTGCAGTTGGCAGTGACCTTCGAGGCAAAAAAAAATGTCATCATATTCATTGGCACATATTAGCCCTCACTTGGGAATGGAGATTGAACCTGGACAGCTATATTTACTTTCCCCATTTTCACTGTGTAAATAAACTTTCCGCCCACAATATAATATTGTTTCCATATTTTCTTTGTTTTCCTCCTCATCTTCTTCTTCATAGAATACAATTATATTTGGTCAGGAAGGAATCATAATATCAAATCTGTGAAAAAATGTCTTAAGTGAAATACTTTCAAATCCTGAAGCAAGGTATAAAGGTTGTTGAATCGGAATATGGAAATCGCTGGAGGACCAGATCTAGGACTTCATTGAAAAGTCTTTTTATGGGTCCTTACAATCAAGTTCACTATGAACAGAGTCCTTCTTCTTCTTCTTCTTCTTCAAATATTGCTTTTCCTTATGGTGGATCCACTCGACTACCAGTATTCAATATGGTTGCAACTACGCCCATACATAGGTGCACACACACTTTAATCCATCCTATAGGTCACCCCTTCCGTGGAGGGGGCATAGGTCGTGGTGGATGGCTCTGATACCAAATGTTATGGTACCGACCCTAATTTGTCATAAACCCATGGGTAGAACTCAACCCTAAAACCGGTCTACAGGTTGAGGGATACCATTGACTTATAAACCATCCAATTAAGCCCCATTTAACCAATATGGGATACCATTGACTTAAGCGTATGAATCTGAACAACGGGTACAAATTAACTAAAATTCATTATGTGAAGACATTACTCGCACCAATTTTTGGTGTAGATACTATTCACACAAATATTTTTTTGGACATATCAACATGAAACCTAGTAGCATATACATAGAGAAAAATTCAGGTAAAACATATGAGCTTTAACGTAACAACATGAAACCTAACACTAATAAACATGAGGTTAAGCATATGAACCTACACAACAAGTACAAATTAACTAAAATTTATTCTGTGAAAACATTATTCACACAATGTTTCGGTGCAGATACCATTCACACAAATTTTTTCTGCTGAAATATAGACGTATCAATATGAAACCTAGTAGCATATACATAGAGATGGATTCAGCTTAAAACATGCAAACAAATTCAACTTAAAAATATGAGATTTAACATATCAACATGAAACCTAACACTAATACACATGAGCTTAAGCATATGAATCTGCACAACAAGTACAAATTAATTAAACTTTATTTTGTGAAGACATTATTCACACAATGTTTTGGTGCAGATACCATTCACACAAATATTTTATACTCATGCGGCAATTACCGTCTTACTCAGTGACATACTAACACAATTTTATAGCATTATAAAGTAGGGATTTAATAGAATCAAAACAGTTAAATTCGAATACCTTATCCATGTAAAATTATACTTACAACTCAGCGAAAACTCTATAATCTCCTTGTGCGGAGAAAGTATAACACTAGGCCAAGGATGTAGATCATCTCCAACCTATGCATATACCACCTTCCATCCAATGAGGCTTGATTTTGTCTAACGCTTTCACTTCATTCAACCAAAACATAAACCAATAAAAGAAATTCAGTGATATTAATAACGAAACACCTAAAAACCCAAATTTGAAGGGTACGTAATAAATGGCAGAGAGAAATCTAACAATTACTATCTGTTTACCTCAGCAGGCTAGAAATATTTAACACCTTCTTCTTCATTGGTTTTCATTTTTGTGTAGGATATATCCACAAACACCCATTATGCAGGATATATACACACTTTTGATGTTTTTATCCACAAACACCCATTTTTGTGTAGGATATATCCACACTAGTTTCTCTATTTACATATATCAAAACACAAATACAACAAAGAAAAAACCCAATGATCTATGAGCTGGTACAAGGTTCAAATTTAATGCCAGAAATTTCTTCACGACCTAATTATAAATTGATCCATTATGATTATGATTTTGATTCATCTCAACAATTGGGATATTTATGTTAGTGGGAATTAAGTGTTTAGTCCAACACCACCTTTCTTAAACTTCTTATTTTTCAGACTTGCTTCATATGCTTCTACGGAAACAAAATACGACTTTTTAACATGTCACTCTAATGAAGTAACAACTGATAGAGCACCTAACATTAATTAAAGCACATAACATTTAGTACCTTCTTCCTTATCAGATTCAATTTGTTTGTTGTTACGCTTACCAGATTTCTTCATGTTAATGGCTCCTATAAAAAAAATACAGATTATAAGTAACAATAATTAAAGCAAAAAGAAACCAAACAACTTTATACTATGCAGAGTATCTACACATTCATTATACTATGCAGAGTATCTACATAATCAAGTTAACTAAAAAACTGATTCAGTGAAGATTTTATCCACACTATTTTGTGGAGATATTACTCACACATTACTAGGAAAAAGCAAAAAGAAACCAAAATCATTTTTTTAAGATACAAATTGTGCATAAATACAAATTACTAGTCAGAGAGTCGAGCGAAGCCTGCTCAGTTGCATATAAGAAAGATTGTTTTTTGTTTATATCGCCTGCCAGGAAATACCTTTCTTAGATGATCCAGTAACCAAATCGATTTCTTTAAATTTTTTTGCCAGTACTTTTCTTAGACTTCTTACTTTTTGATCTTGTTTCATATGCTTCTGCGGAAACAAAATACGACTTTTTAGCATGTCACTCTGATATCTAATGAACATTGAGCATTAAATCCATAAACATCTAACATTTAGTACCTTCTTCGTCATCAGAATTAATTTGTTTCTTGTTACGTTTACCAAATTTCTTCATATTAATGGCTCCTACAAAACAAATACAGATTTTAAGTTACACCATATATTTTAAGTTACACTAGATTTATTCAGATTTTAAGTAACAATAATTAAAGCAACATATGAGCTATAAAACAAATAAGTACAATTAGCTAAAAATCTATTTGTGAAGTTAAAATCCACACTTTATTTTGTGGAGATATTACTCACACATTTCTTAATCTGTAGAAATGAAAACATATCAACATGAAAACCAATTTTTGGAGATTCAAATTTCGAGGATACAAATTTTTGCAGAGATACAATATATAGTCAATGCAAAATTAGGTTGTTCTTCATCAAGAAAAACCTATACCTCTTTTAGATGTTTCAATTTGTGCTTCATTTGATTCAGACAAATCAGTTTGTTCTTCATCGGATTCAATTTCTTGGTCCATTCTTATACTTTTGTTGTTGTTAGGTTTTGATTCTCCAGATTTTGATGCTCCTTCAAAATCAAAATTCAACTTTTAGTCCGTGCAAAAAGTATCAACTAAATCAACTCTATACAAGTAAAGCTTTAAATCAACAGAAATTATACCTTTTTTTTTGCATGCAGTACTTTCTTCGATGTCTCTTGTTCTTCTGAATCAGAAGAACAATTCGTATTTTTTCTAGGTTTTCTCTTTCCCATTTTTTTGACGATGATAATTGATTTGACGATGAAGATGATGATTGACGATGATAATCGATTTGACGAAGGAGATGATGAATTTGGGTTTAAATTTTTTAATTTCTTCTCTGAGAGTGGTTATGAAACTGTTTACCAGTAATGAAACGGGCAGAGAAATGGGGATATAATGATACATACCAGTTGAATTTCATATTCTATTGAAAGTTATTATGGTAAACTAACTTATAATATTATAATAGGGCCTTCAGGATAATTTACTTAATTATTCTTATGACCCTGGGTCATAAGAGTAAGATCCATAATATATAGGGTCATAAGAATAATATACTCTTTCCACAATGCAGGAGGTGAAAAAACAAAGCGACGAATCCACGCCATCACCATCTACATTACAACCAAACATTAGCCGTACAACTGTACCACTGAAGGACCAAAAGGTCGATGTAAAGTCAGAATCACTCCCACTCTACGTGTGTGTTATTGACACAATGATGACGTGTGATTCTTTGTCTTACGTGCGCTTTCTCTTAAGGACCCCATTTTGCCACGAACTTTTTCCACGCCGTCATTTGCAATTGCAATAATTTTGCTCGACGACAAGTGTATTACGTCATCATGCCCCCCTCTACTTGACACGCTGACATCATCATCAGATCATATGCTGCACTACTTTATAAATCAAATAAGAGCCGTTGACTTAAACTTCATAGTCTATCTACAATATAACTTCTATAAAATATTAGGTTTGAGACCAAGAAAAATTATTATTTTAAAGAAATATTATATTATCGATAACGGTCCACGAGTTATAACCCCAAAGGTGTCACTATCCATCCACAAAAAACCCATCAAAACAAAAGTACCACAAAAACCCCATCAAAACAAAAATAACATAAAAACCCCAAAGAATTTGACGTTTCATCATAAAATTTGATAAAACATCATAGAATTTGATGAAACCAATTTTGGTTTTATCATAAAATTTGATGAAACGAATTTTGAAATTTGGGTTTTTTCTATCAATTTTGTTTAAGATGGAGTTTTGATGGATCCCAACATTTGAATGGGGTTTTTGTACCACAAGTTTGGTCACCTTGGGTTTTTATGACTAGTTCTGTATCGATAATATAATAAATTATTATTTATTTATTTATTTATTTTATTAATCTTATTGAAAAGAAAACAAAAGGTCTTTTACAAGTCGGTGGTGGGAAGCCTAGCAACAAGCTAGGCACCAATACCTTTTTGAATATCAATGCCTATTATTTTATAATTAAATAATATATAATTATTTTAAAAAGTAATTCCTAGCTTGGAGGTTGAAAAATACTTGTAGGTTAAGTAAAATATCAACTAATTTTGTAAAAATATTATATTATTGACTAATTGCAATACAAATTCAAGCACTCCAAGTATTAATGACACTTCAAAATTACTTCTTGTTGCAGTATAACAATGTGGCCCGGGTACTTTGATTGCATTACGAATTATTGGGGATGAAATAGAACTTGATTTGAATCATATTTTGGGAAAGTTTAATATGTATGAAATTATTTTTTTATTTTTCTAGTAGCATTATTATTTTATATATTATTTGGAACCTAATAATCATTAAGGGGAGCTTTTGAAATATATTATTTTATGATTTTATCGAATTTATTATTTTAGCATTAAGGACCCGAGTCGGGACCAGGAAATTTTATTATTTTAACGAGAATATTATATTATCGGGTATTACTTTAAAGAAGTTATATTGTTATTCAACATAGGGTTCGACAGTAATGTAAGTAGCTCGAGCTGTACTTACTTGATCAGCTTATGCTTACCCTTATAAAATCACTGCCATAAACAAAGCTTGAAATCTTGGTCCCTCATCAAAGCTTAAGAGTGACTGAGAGTGAATGGAAGTGTTGGGTTAGTATTAGGAGATACGTGTATTTGTACAAATATTGTATATATGGTTAGGATATACTCCCTCCGTTTCTAGAAAAGTGTTACTTTCACTTTTTCAATTTGGCCTATTACTTTCACTTTTCCAGAAACGGAGGTAGTATATATTAATTAGGAAAGATATATTATTTTTGGTGTAAATCTCTTTTTGGTTTCTCCCTATTTAGACTCAGAGATACCGGTTTGTAATCTCAAGCTTTTGGTAATCACAAAACTTCAATTATCTACCTTTTCGTTTCATGGCATCTGAGCCAGAATCGAAGAAACCTAAAAATTGAAATTCCGAAGTTAATCTATATTTTGTTTGCGCTTAAGTTTAGCGTCATGGCTGGGGAAGAATCGACTTCTAATGGTAAACCTAAATTTGATTCAATGTCACCGCATTACTTACATTCTTCAGATTATACGGGTATGATGATTGCTCCGGTGAAATTGAATGGTGATAATTATGAACAAGATGGACAAGTTGTTGTTAATACCGTACTTATGAATGTTTTTGCGAATTCAACTGGAAGCTATCTTTCATCACAAGATCGAGTACCACTTGCTAATACTCTCACTGATGCACAATGGGAAGCTATTGTGAATATGCTTAATTCTTCGAATAGGGAGGGTTCGAAGGAAAAGCTTTCTGTCAAGTGGATACTTGATACAGGGGCTTCAAGGCATATGACAGGAAGTAAAGAGTTTTTGTGTAAAACATATCAAATAGGTTTTTCTTCCGTAAAACTTCCGAACGACACATACACAATTGCTCAATGTGAAGGCACTGTGGTGTTTGGAGACAATATGAGATTATATCGTATTTTAAACGTTCCTGATCTACACTGCAACTTGATTTCATTAGCACGTTTAATTAAAGACCTGAGATGTATTGTCAATTTGACAGATAAATTGTGTGTGATACAGGACCACACTATGAGGACGGTGATTGGTGTGGGTGAGGAACGAGACGGGGTCTATATCTTCCACAGTGGGACGCTTATTACTTCAAATAAGGTATCTGTTAGCGAAGAGTATTGTTTATGGCATAAGCGTTTAGGTCATGCTTCTAATAAGATTGTTTCATTACTTCCTGGTAGGAATACAGTTGATTGTCAGAAATATCTTAAGGAACTTTGTGATATTTATTTTAAAGCTAAAAAAACTCGTGCTACTTTTTCCGTTAGTGAGAATAAAGTTGATGATTTCTTCGATTTAGTTCATTGTGATGTATGGGGTGCTTATCGTACTCCATCTTCATGTGGTGCACATTATTTTCTTACCATTGTTGATGATTATTCTCGATGTGTTTGGATATTGAAAAAGCGGGGGGTATAACAACCACACCCAATAATTCGTTCGGAAATCTGTAT
Organism: Papaver atlanticum; assembly: GCA_023531105.1. Lineage (NCBI taxonomy): Eukaryota > Viridiplantae > Streptophyta > Magnoliopsida > Ranunculales > Papaveraceae > Papaver > Papaver atlanticum. The sequence continues at coordinate 639,913 of JAJJMB010015994.1, forward strand.
GGACTGACTCCAATATAATTCCGAGAGCACAAACTTAAAAGCTTGATAAACACGTAAGTGTGACGCATTTTCACCCATAACTACATTATCTAGGACTCATTTTATTTCTAATAAAGTTGTTTTAAGTCTTTTCTAGGGAATAAGCTCTTGCGGAAAAATTAGCTCGAAAAGTGGTGTTTTACACCCCAGGATAGAGTACTAAAGGCACCCCAGAAATGCACCGGAAGCACCCAAAAATGTGTCGGAGGAACCCCGGAAAAATTACTACCTACGCCCAAAAATTACTATTTGCACCCCATAAGAAAAGTGCTAAAGGGACACCCGTGCAGGATTAGGGGGAGGACATGTTCTTCTCAAATTCAAAAAAATATTTTTGCCGGGAAAATATTCCCTTTCACTGGCAGAATTTCAATCGGATGTTTGGACGTGATTTAGTGAGATTCAATCCCTGAAACTTAGTGGGTAGACGTGATATGACTATAGAAATCTAGTATGGGTGATTTTATCGATCAAATTTGGCTAGATAACTTGTTTTAATCAAAACATGGAGTTGGAAGAAAAACATGAGCTTGCACGAGTTGTGAGAAATTTAAACGTGTACTGCACGTGTTTGGAAGACTCAATAGATATCCTGGAGCGTGAAGAAGGTATAGAATGAAAGAAATACAGCTGCATGCGCGTGGAAGATGAAAAAATGGAAATTATTGCCGTGAGAATAAAAATAATAAAGAGAAGATTTTTTGAAGTTATGGAGGAGATTCGATGCATATTTCGGGTATAAATAGATTACCCAGGTCATATAGAAGGGGGTAGAGAGTTTGGGGTCGAGAGGAGAGCTCAGGAGGCGTGAATCAAGAGTTTTCAGAACTCTGTTGTTGTTGCTGCTGCTGCTCGTGAAGAACAGGGAAACATCGACGGTTTCTTCAACTGGTTGTAACAGTTTCTTCAACTGGTTTGCAACATTTATCTTCGTTGTAACAGTTTCTTCAACTGGTTTGCAACATTTATCTTCATTGTAACAGTTTCTTCATCCTCTTCTGCAACATTTATCTTCAGATTTGTAACGATTATCTTCATCATAACAGTTGAGAGTTGAAACAGTCGGTCTGTAACGCACCTGTGCTGTTGCAGATTTCCTGTTTCATTATTTTCTCTTCTTGTAAACACTTTTTGAGCCATGAATACATATTTTGAGTGTGTTTTCGACATGATGAGTTAAACCCCAACACTGGGACGACGGAGGAGGCCGAACTTCATACATGGGTAAATTTATTTTTATTCTTTTTATGACTTTTGCATTAAAATTAATTGAAATATGATTTGATTAAATTGGTTGTCATTTGATTAGATGGGTCATGCTTAGCTTAGTGATTTGATGTCCAATGCTTAACATTTACAATCAATGTTTTGAGAATCTACCTTGGCAAAAATAGAGTCCATGTTTATATTTCTTGAGCTAAAATTGTTGAGAATAAATAAGTGAACCTTATATTATAAAGATTGGCTAAATCCTTAGTCCCAGTACCTCTCGCCCATTGTTAAATATCTTTGTATATATTTATTTAGTATTTTTAAAAAACTTTAATCTCTACAAATCCGAGTGAACGACAACCTCATTTCTTACCACTATCTAAAATTACATCAGAGCTCAATCAAGAGATATATCAAAGATCTTAATCTCAATTTCTCAATACAATCTGCAATCGAACAGATAGAAATCTGTGAGCCTGATTGTTATGAGAAATAACTTGGACGGTACCAAAGACCAATGCCAAGTGCCAATCAATTCATATCAAACAATCAAGGTCAGATTTACCAATTGATTGAACTACGCACAACCTGTGATATTTCAATTATATAAAAAATATAATGCGAAAAAGAAATAACACATACACCAGAAATTTTGTTAACGAGGAAACCGCAAAAGCAGAAAAACCCTGGGACCTAGTCCAGATTAAACACGACATTGTATTAACCCGCTACAGACACTAGCATCCTACAAGTTAACTCGGACTGAAATGTAGTTGAGCCCTAACCAAGTATTACACCGATTAAGGTACAGTCACCTTCCTTACGCCTCTAGAACCACGTCGGATTCTGCGCACTTAATTCCCTTAGCTAGTCTCACCCACAACTAAGAGTTTCTACGACCCAAAGTCGAAGACTTATAAACAAATTTGTCTCTCCCACAGATAAGTCTATTCTGATACTGTCTCCCACAAAAGTACTTATGAAGTTTTGTTCCGTCTTATGATAAATCAAGGTGAACAGGAACCAATTGATAATCCGGTCTTATACTCCCGAAGAGCAGCCTAGAAATATCAATCACCTTACAATAACTTAACTAAATGGTAGTAAAAGAAGTTACCGTGGAATCACAAAGTATGAGACGAAGAACTTTGTGACTACTTTTTATATCTTACCTATCGGAGATAAATCTCGAGCAAATCTTAGAGAAGATAATACCCAACACGATAGAACAAGAAAGATAAAAACACTCAACTATAGAGAAAATAGTGTGGTCTGGCTTCACGAATCCCAAATGAAGTCTTCAAGTCGTTAACCTAATAGGGTTTTGGAAAGACCTAGATTAAAGGATAATCGACTCTAGTTTGCATCTAGAACACATGAAAGTGCCGGGATTATATTTTCCAGTTGCTAGAGTTCTCCCTTATATAGTCTTCCAAATCAAGGTCTGCTTAAAGTAAAAGCTAAGATAGCTTAGAAACAAAGCAATCAATATTCACCGTTAGATGAAAACCTGATTTAAGATTCAAGCTAAGTTTGCTTAAAACCAAAGCAATATCTCTCCACCGTTATATGATCTTAGCTTGTTACACACAAATGAAATATACCTTCATTTAGATATGGGTAACCGTACCTAAACTTGTATATTGAGTCGGCTCAATAACAGTTAACCGAAGTTAACCATATGAACACTTTTGTCTTAACCACATTCATCTAACACATCTAGATCAAATATGATGATCAATCAATCATGAAAGATAATCAAATGAATCTAATTGTGTTTCAAATAAAGTTGTTCAATTGTTCACTATCTCATAGAAATATATATGAACCAACTGAAACAAAATCGGATTGATTCGTAATTGTACAACGTACTTATATAAGAATCAATTCATGAACATTAAGCCACGGTTTGAAAAGATTGCATTCCTTAATTTATAAATGTTTAGTTTATGAGTATGAGAATCATACTTAACCGATTTTAGAACTTGAACCACTGTGTGCAAAAACCAGGTATGCAAACAAAAGCTCCGGACTTTGGCATGTCCAGCCGTTTTCAAACCAGGTACGCAAACAGCAGTCGCGGACCTAACTCAGGTAGAACTATTCGCATACTAGGTAGGTAAACAAGGTTCCCGGACCTTTACAGGTAAAACCGTTCGCATACTAGGTACGCAAACAAGGTTCCCGAACCTGAATCATAACAATACAGTTCGCATACTAGGTATGCATACCGTGTTGTATCTAAACATGGTCAATTGTTCTAAACTCCCATTTCAATCAATGAAACATCCTTAGAAGATGACAATAGCTGTCTCACACAAACTATTAGCTTCAAGTAATTTTCAAGTGATTGAATGATCAATACGAAACTTTCGAAGTCGACATCAAATGATTGTCTCACACAAATCATATAAAGATGTTTCAAGGCAATTTTCATATGATCATCTTTTGACTTAATATTTAGTTTCCAACAAATAAATTGTTTCCAACTAAACTCGTCAAGAATAATGATGAACATAGTTAAAGCAAAAAGATTCCAACACATATTTCGAGAAATAGATAACCGAGATAAACCCAGCTCGAAATATCAAATGTTTATAATGTAAAAGTCTATATAGCTATACGACTTAGTCTCAATAGGAGATAGAATATAATAGACTTATGAGTGATAGATAAGTTTTAGTCTCCACATACCTTTTGTTGATGAAGTTCCTCCAAGATCTCCTCAGTAGATCTTCGTCTTTAATCGATGAACGCTGTGAAGTCTAAAGCTCAACTACACATTCTATCCTAATCCGAGACATAGCTATAAGTAGACTAGAAATCAAGACTATAGTTTTGATCAACTAAACTTGACAAACAAGCTTGAGATAGCAACGCTTGCGAGTTCGACCGAGCAGTACTCTAAAAATCTCCCCCTTTGTCAATTTTAGTGACAAAACTATCAATACATATGGATTACAAAATAAATAAACTTTGTAGCTTATCATCCATCATGCTTGATTTCCTTGGTTCTTCAACATTCCTTGAATTCTTCGCTACTCCAAGTACTCCAGCGATTCTGAATGTGTTCAACTCAGCATCATTGTTGTTGAAGATCCGTATCCATAACAATAAGAAAACAGATGTTCTCAATCATTGTTATACAATGTCATAGTATTATTACACATCATCAAAGTTCAATTGCATCGCAACTTTGACAATAATACGACGGTCAATACTTTATATATCATAATGAAACCACTCCCCCTTACATAATGATCCATAAACCATATGTATGTAGTGTGAACTACCAAATAATTCTCCCCCTTTTGTCAATATAAATTCGCAAAGGTACGAAAACTACGGGATCATAATGAAATTCTCAAAGAGATAATTCATGACTAAAAGAGAATATATCAACTTGTTTCGATGATTTCACATAGTCGAAACTTAGTGTATTCATCAATGAGTTAATAAAGATACAAGATAACCCCTACAATATTCCACAGCCGCACTCCCCACAAAGATTTGGCAAATAAGCACAAGTTCAATTAAGATTTCTCCCCCATAATATGTCATTCCCGAAAGAACAACATGAGCAACCTTACTTTTACAAAAAAAGAAGGATTTCTTTGGACATTAACAAACCACATGGATTTGTATCCGGTAAACTCTAATAAATTAATCACAAGAAAACCTTATTGATTAATTTATTCGGAAATGCTCAACATAAGAAAACTTACAGAGCCATACAATACTTTCACATAAAAGTGGACCAGGGAAAGATCAATACTGCGGAATTTTTCAAAAGTTCATTCTATCTTTTATTAATATTTGCTTAATGACACAAAAGACTTAACTTTTGAACATATATGAGATAATCATAGTTCACGGACGTAAACACAACATATCTCATAAAATATTTTTTCAATATATAAAACCAATAAAGATTAATACTGCAAAATCATCTTCCAAATAGCTTAGAATTTAAATAAATAAATCTAAAACATTGCAAGATGAAAATTGTTGAAATAGCTATGTGTAATCAAAATATTTTCTATTCCAAACCCTAGTTATCCTTCTTAAAATAAATTTCCATAAGAAGTTTCCTAGACAAAATCAAATCAACTCCTAAAACCATAGTGAAAAAGACTTAGAATAGTCAGCGATTAACGATCGAACAATAGCAAGATCATCAAATGCTTTATTCAGTTCAGTCTTAAAAAAAAACAAGATTCTTTGTTGCAATTTCAAGTTGTTCATGAACAACCCCGAAATCTCGGAGAAGATTTCCAACCAAATCAGATGGCATCTGAACGGGTCTATCGACTTCATGATCTCAAGCATAGAAACAGGTTATGATGAGAGGATTCTCATGAAATTCAATGACCTTTCCATCTTCAATTTTGTCTCCCTTTTTACATCCATCCATCGTGCATTCCATGAGATCACATGAACGTTTCTTGTGGTTATGGAACGTATGTATATCTAAGAAATCAGGAAGTCAGTCTTAGATATATATATGTTTTTCTTAGGAATAAACCCTAAGGTCACATACATTTCTTTTCCAACCACGATGGTGTTGAAACCCTACGTCCGATCATGGACCAAGTACATGGACCGTTCGTGGACATAAATACCAGTATTTAGTACCAATGAACCAATGGAGCCTAAACAAGTTCTAAAGAATCTCAAAACAAGTTATTGACCTTTAGACAGAATAACTCAAAAATTGAGCACATGTCTTTTGTTGATAATCAATAAATCATCTGTCTAAAAGAAAAGACTTATTGAAGCTTCACAATGTAAGCTACGAGAATAAATATTTCACGAGTTACTGATCATTCAAATTACCAAGAGTAACAAGATACTGGAGCAGTGCTCAACAGTAAGATGATCATCATCATCACATCCCCCCCTTTTTTAATAAAATAAAAATAAAAATAAATAAATAGATAATTACACAAAAACAACAAAGACCACTTTGCCAAGAAGGAGTCATCTTCTTGAGAAACTTGTGCATCCTCACACGGTCTCAATGAGGAGGCACAACTAGAAGTAGTCAAGTTGTACAATGATTAGCTTTTTGCTCATCAAGGGTGTTGACATTCTCCCCATTTTTTTCCTGAGAACCATCAGAGAGGTCAAAAGGGTTAGTCTCAAGATAATCAATATTAGGGGAACAAGGGATACCTGATGCTGCTGCCTTCTTTGCCTTCCTAATGCTGCGCTTGAGTCTATTGATACTGGTTTTGAGTTCTGAAACACGATTATTGATGTGAATGTATTCAGGAACGGTTGACACTTTTGATCCAACACTTCCATCATCCATGGAAAAGGAGTTTGGATATTTTTTCTTTCGTAAGCGTGCCTTTCTACTTATTGGACCGTCAACACAGTTATTTGTCCTTATAACATTATTTCTTTTACGATTGTAAAAAGATTTTGTGTTATCTTTACAAACAAGAGTTGGCTCATCACTGCATTTTCCTTGTTTAAAAGTTGGACAATTAAAACCAGTAATATGAGAAACAGGTTTGATTACTTCCTTAGACATCTAGACAAGAATGTTATGAAGTTTTTCATTCCGCAGACGAAAACGACATCTTCTTTCAAGGTGACCCTTGTTTCCGCAATAATAACAACTGAATGGAATGCTCTTAACCGTTCTAATGAGCAGTTTTGGAGGTTGACGAACACTGTTTTTTGGAACTTCTGCTGCTGAAGGTAGTTTTTCACTTTTGCCATCAGTGAGATTTTTCAGCTGGAAATTGCTATCATCACGAACAAAACCTGTCATATTAATACTTGGAGCATCTATTCCTTCATATCCCAAACCTCATGTATCACGATGTTTTTTACATGCTCCTAACATAGTAGATAATTTTGTTGAGCTAACGTTAAACTTTTTTAAGTTTTCTTCCAGCGATTTGACCTTATTGTGAGCAACAGTTAAATCATCCTCTAATTGTTTTTCTCGAGAGAGAAAAGCACTTTCTCTGTCATTGAAACAATTTTGTTGGGAGTCACATCTTGTTTCAGATTCATCAAGTTTTTCTTTCAACACAAAGATATTCCGACGAAGATTTTCACATTCAGAATTTTTTGAACGCACATCTTCTTCACGATCTTTAAGAAGGGATTGTAAGAGATTATACCCACAATCATAACCTTTAAAGTGTTTTTTCATTTTCTTGTTATCTTGACAAAGAGGAGTCAGAAACTCAGTCAAACAAGACGTTGACTTCTTTTTCTTTATGAGATGGTCAAAAAGCTTGATATACTGCGAGACTTTCTCATCAACATCATTCTCAACATCTGAATAACTTTCATCTGAAAGTTCATCCAACTGTTCATCTATGCATGTTTCCCAGTTATACACAGTTTCAGGCAATGAAGAAGATGTGAGAGATTCCTCAAGTGAATCCAAGATTTGAGCCAAGTCAGAATGTTTCTGAACTGGTGTTGCCTCATAAATAGAGATAGCACTTCTGTCCATAGAGTCAGATGGTTATAAATACAGATTTATGAGGTCTTAGCGTATTTGCTTGCTCTGATACCAATTGAAAAGGCGGGGGTATAACAACCACACCCAATAATTCGTTCGGAAATCTGTATGGACTGACTCCAATATAATTCCGAGAGCACCAAATTAAAAGCGAGCTCAATCAAGAGATATATCAAAGAGCTTAATCTCAATTTCTCAATACAATCTGCAATCGAACAAATATAAATCTGTGAGCCTGATTGTTATAAGAAATAACTTGGACGGTACCAAAGACCAATGCCCAAGTGCCAATCAATTCTTATCTAACAATCAAGGTCGGATTTACCAATTGATTGAACTACGTACAACCTGTGATATTTCAATTATATAAAAAATATAATGCGGAAAAGAAATAACACAGACACCAAAATTTTTGTTTACGAGGAAACCGCAAATGCAGAAAACCCCAGGGACCTAGTCCAGATTGAACACCACACTGTATTAATCCGCTACAGACACTTGCATACTACAAGTTAACTTCGGTCTGGAATGTAGTTGAGCCCTAACCAAGTCTCACACCGATTAAGGTACAGTCGCGTTCCTTACGCCTCTAGAACCACGCCGGATTCGGCACAATTGATTCCCTTAGATCATCTCACCCACAACTAAGAGTTTCTACGACCCAAAGTCGAACACTTATAAACAAATCTGTCTCTCACAGGTAAGTCTATTCTGATAGATAAATTTGTCTCCAACATAAGTACCTATGAAGTTTTGTTCCGTCTTATGATAAATCAAGGTGAACATGAACCAATTGTTAATCCGGTCTTATACTCCCGAAAAGCATCATAGAAATATCAATCACCTCATAATAACTTAACTATATGGTAGTAGAAGAAGTTATTGTGGAATAACAAAGTCTGAGACGAAGAACTTTGTGACTACTTTTTAAATCTTACCTATCGGAGATAAATCTCGAGCAAATATTAGAGAAGATAGTACTCAACACGATTGAACAAGTAAGATCAGAACACGCAACTACATAGAAAATAGTTGGGTCTGGCTTCACGAATCCCAGATGAAGTCTTCAAGTCGTTAACCTAATAGGGTTTTGGAAAAAACTAGGTTAAAGGAGAATCGACTCTAGTTTGCAACTAGGACACAGGAAAGTGCCGGGATTAGATTTTCCAATTGATAGAGTTCTCCCTTATATAATCTTTCAAATCAGTGTTTGTTTAAAGTAAAAGCTAAGATAACTTAGAAACAAAGCAATCAATATTCACCATTAGATGAAAACCTAATTTAAGATTCAAGCTAAGTTTGCTTAAAACCAAATCAATATCTCTCCACCGTTAGATGGTCTTAGCTTGTTACACACAAATGAAATATACCTTCATTTAGATATGGGTAACCGTACCTAAACGTGTATATTGAGTTGGCTCAATAACAGTTAACCGAAGTTACATATGAACACTTTTGTCTTAACCACGCTCATCTAACACATCTAGATCAAATATGATGATCAATCAATCATGAAATATAATCAAATGAATTTAATTGTTTTTCAAATAGAGTTGTTTAATTGTTCACTATCTCATAGAAATATATATGAACCAATTGAAACAAAATCGGATTGATTCGTAATTGTACAAAGTACTTATATAAGAATCAATCATGAACATTAAGCCACGGTTTGCAAAGATTGCATTCCTTAATTCATAAATGTTTAGTTCATGAGTATGAGAATCATACTTAACCGATTTTAGAACTTGAACCACTGTGTTCGCAAACCAGATATGCAAACAACAGCTCCGGACCTTGGTCTGTCCAGCCGTTAGCAAACCAGGTACGCAAATAACAGTCCCGGACCTAACTCAGGTAGAACTATTGGCATACTAGGTACGTAAACAAGGTTCCCAGACCTTTACAGGTAAAACCGTTCGCATACTAGGTACGCAAACAAGGTTCCCGGACCTGAATCATAACAATACAGTTCGCATACTAGGTATGCATACCGTGTTGTATCCAGACATGGTCAATTGTTTTAAACTCCCATTTCAATCATTGAAACATCCTTAGAAGACTACAACAGCTATCTCACACAAACTATTAGCTTCAAGTAATTTTCAAGTGATCGAATGATCAATACGAAACTTTCCAAGTCGACATCAAATGATTGTCTCACACAAATCATATAAAGATGTTTCAAGGCAATTTTCACATGATCATCTCTTGACTTAATATTTAGTTTATAACAAATAAATTGTTTCCAACTAAACTTGTCAAGAATAATGATGAACATAGTTAAAGCAAAAAGCTTCCAACAAATATTTCGAGAAATAGATAACCGAGATAAACCTGACTCGAAATATCAAATGTGTATAATGTAAAATTCTATATGGCTATACGACTTAGTATCAATAGGAGATAGAATATAATAGACTTCTGAGTGATAAATAAGTTTTAGTCTCCTTTTGTTGATGAAGTTCCTCAAAGATCTCCTCAGTAGATCTTCGTCTTCAATCGATGAACGCCGTGAAGTCTAAAGCTCAACTACACATTCTATCCTAATCCGAGACATAGTTATAAGTAGACTAGAAATCAAGACTATAGTTTTTATCAACTAAACTTGACAAACAAGCTTTAGATAGAAATGCTTGCGAGTTCGATCGAGCAGTGCTCTAACAGATATATTTGATGGCACATTAAACTTAGGTGGTGCAAAATTTTCAGAATTTTTGTGCTATGGCTAAGACACAATTTGATAAGAAGGTTAAGAAGGTACGCAGTGATAATGGTACAAAATTTCGTTCATTGATTCCTTTTTTCGTTGAACAGGGATAGAATTTCAAACTTCTTATGTGGATACACCACAACAAAATGGACGAGTTGAACGCAAACATCGTCATATATTGAATGTGGCGCGTGCTTTACTATTTCAAGACAATTTACCTCTTCATTTTTGGAGTGAGTGTATTTTAAGTGCTGCTTATATTATTAATCGCACGCATACTCCATTGCTTAATGGGAAAACACCATATGAATTTTACATAGGAAGTCTCCAATTTATAATCATATTCGGGTATTTGGTGGTTTGTGCTATGCAAGTATTATACCTCGTCACCGTAATAAATTTAATCCACGAAGCCGGCGATGTTAGGGATAGAGTTAAAATGTAATTCAAATATTAACAATCAAAATGTAGAAGAATCGACTGAGAAAAGAATCGAGCGGTTATACAAGTAGAGAGAATCAGGTGATCATTTTCAGTAAACGATCATGTTGCATGTGCCATGTCATGTAATGGAAAATTGACATAAATTATTTATTCTTTTGATCCAGCATATCTAATTACAAAGAAGCAGATAATAGCGGTGCTATACTTTTTCCGTGTCCGGTGGCAACAGTGAGGAATTTCATGTTGACCCAAATTTGAATGCTCTTAATCTGACGTCATTCGAGGATTTGAACTGCACGTTCGCCAAAACCGCGTCGATTTTATGTCCTTACAGTACTACTACAAGTCAAGGGTAATATGCACCACCTTACTGACGAAGGGTAAGGAAAATGTAATAATGTTTCGAGGATTTCAAAAAGGCTAAGCCAGCCCGAGCCTGCTCTGGCCCGGCCTGTATAAGCAGGCTAAATCCTTGCCTGGCCTATTTTTTAGGTTGGCCTTTCCTGGCCCAGGCTCAATACAGGCCTAGAATGGGCTGTAGTTTTCGGCCTTGTAGCCTGTTAGGTCTGGCCTTCTTAAGCCTGAGCCTGTATTGGGCCTGCTCAGGCCAGCCTGTTTAGGCCTGTGAAGATAGAACAGTAGTGTAAAAATTGAATTGGTGGGGGTTCGAACTCACTTGCCAGCCATGTTGCCATCGTGAACAATTAGATCTTGTATTTATTATTTTGGATCTGAACCAATAATAAGTATGACTAACAATAATAATTAAATCAATGCATAACAAATCGTTAATTAATAGTACAAATTTGTCTAAATTTCCTTATTTACATAATTCTTTAACTTCTTGATTAATTATTACCATTTTTATTTTTATTTGATGTCCTTGATACAAACATTTATTAATTAGTATAAAACGTTTCTATATGTAATATTTATTAACATTATCCTATGTTAATAAATTTCCTAAGTTTTCGTAATAACAAATTTTAAATGCATTATGATTTCACCAACAAAATTAAGTAAATAATGTCGTTATTTTCACGAAGCATAAGAAATGCTTAATCATTACATCAAAAATATCATTATTTAATCATTACGTCAAAATATATCAAAAATAAAAAAAATAGTAGTGTATTATTTTTATTTTCTAGATGTATTTTGTCTTTGTTTCAGGATCACAGCGTACCAATAAACCCTCGTGTCAAAGTTGGTTTCTCCATTTATCCAGGGAGTTGTAGGTCACCCGTAAGTCCCGATAGCCTTAACAATTTTTGTAGATTAAACTAAAAAAATAAGGGGAGAAGACAGGCTAGCCTGGGCCCGGTCAAGCCTAGCCCAATAAAAGCATGCCAGGCTCAGGCTGGGCTGGGCTTAGCTATAGTCACAGCAGGCCAGGCCGGCCTGGCCAGGTTGTTATGCAGGCTTATTTCATGCCAGGCTGACAAAAACCAGGCCAGGCCTGGCCGGGCAACCCTGTTTGACACCTCTATTGGGAAGTAAATGTCCGTAATAAGGTTACACGCAGTAGATATGGACGAAAATTCTGAAAATTGGGATCTGATAAATCTTTGGAGTCTATCCTATCAATATTTTTCATACTTAACTTATATCTAAATATGTGTACAAAACATAAGTTAACAACTGTACAAAGCAATGATTGTTGTGCGTGATGATTTCTGGGGTCGGCTCTTTTATCAAGTGAATTACATTTGATTCAAAAGTGAAATATTGAGTAGACTACTTCCGTCTGTAAACAATTTTGGGAGAAACCTGTGGAGTTGAGATTACTTCTTGTTGGAAATAGTAAACCAATACTTTCGTCTTTGGTTTTGGAAGCAACTAGTACAAGTTGACTCGGGTTCGGTGAAGCAACTAGTTGAAGTTAACACGGTGTGTCATACTTGAAGATGAAGTAAACTTGAGAAACAAGTTGTTTTGGTTCTAGAAGAGTTCTATGTCTAGAGTATTACTATGTTTGTATTTCTAGAAGTGTTCTTTATTTAGAGTTTGATTTAATTAGGAAAGTGCTTGAGTGATCGTCAAGTTTGTTTTACTTTAAATAGGCTGTTGAGCCATAAGAGTCTGTACACCAAGATTATTACCAATGTAGTCTTTTTTGCTTCCGAGTTTGTGCTCCCCTCTCTCTTGTTCGATCCTACATGTGATATTAGAGCAAGGTGAGAGGGAGAGAGGAGAGGGAGAGAAAGTTAAAAGAAATTCGGTAAAGCGTTCATGGTTATTAGTTTTTAGTTCGCACAAAGCTGTGATGATAACAAAAGTTGTTTCTGGTTTTACTGTGAAGAAGGGGTAAGGTTTACTGCAACAGAAGAGTTGTTGCTGTTTCTAGAGAAAGAATAAGTTTGGTGCTGCTGTGGGTGTTTAGAGAAGAAGATTGTTACATCCGTGGTTTGTTTGATCAGTTACGAAGATTAATAGTTGGCTTTAAAAAAAAGGTCAGGAGAACAAGGTATTTGAGAGAGAACTAAGATGAGTTAGATGCGTCGTTTGGGGTAATGGTAATTGAACGATGGGTTCTGGCAGAGAACAAGTGTGCTGCATATCCTCAATTTACTGTTGGATAAACCTAGGGAGTTCGAGCAAGTAGCTAATGTTAAGTCGAGAATTGAGATTAAAGAAGGAGCTTGGCAGAGAAGAATGGCTTGCTAGCAATGTTGAGTAGAAAACTTCGAATGGTCTGGTGCTGATGATCAAGGTTGATGTGAGTGCATGCTGCTGATGGACACCGGTAATGGAGATGTAATCACTGCCACTGACTGGAGGTTGTTAATGGAGTAGCAGTAAAGAGATTTGAGATTCGAGAATCATTATTAAAAGAATAGTACAAGAGAAGTCGCAACAAGAAAGGGTTTCTCATGGATTTAAGTTAAACCCGAGAATTCAATGTAAAGAGCTGTTGTCGATACCGAGCAGGACTGAAGATTTTTGATCGAGAAAAATCAGTTGAAGACTGATCCTGATGACGTTAGATGGAAGTAGTTAGAAAGAGCCATGAAGTTGGGAAGTACAATGATCATTGGCTCAAGATTGGACAGAACAGGATGCCGAAAAAAGACCCAAGCCTTCTCGAGAGCAAGGAAAGGCGATTATGGCGATTTGATAAATTCTGGGAAGGATGTTGGATTTCAATTGATCAATCCAATTCTTCTCTAAGTTTTCAACTTGTCCAGGCCTTTCTTTCCTCTTGAGTTTCATCACAACACCCAATTGACGACTTTTATGGAATTCTTTTTTTAGGGTTTCCTGATATCTCCATGATTTGGTGTTGATGATAAGAACTCGATCAGTCGCAGCCAGGTCTGCGTCATCAGGTGATGTTATTCAATCTTCTGCAGTGTCATCATCTCACTCTTCTACGATTCAATCTTCTGCAGCGTCGTCATCAGGTGATGATATTGTTGTTGCTTCGTTCTCCCATGCGTCACACATCCATTTGCTGAAGAAGAAAAAGGACGTTGCCCCGATCAACTTACAGCAGTTCCAGCTTCTTCACTTGCTTTGAATAAAGTTGTGGATGACATCTCTGTTCAATTATCTGTCACATAGAGACCTAGACGAAGAGTAAAAACAGCTACTTCCTCCTTGGCCAGAGTTCAATCTCCATGTTGCACCCATACTGCTGGTTTTGTACCTGAATTGCCAAGCTCCTCTCTGGTTTTTCTATCTTCTGCATTGACATCGTTTTATGAAGATGCTACTGCAACAAGAACTTTGTCCCTTCAATTAACTGCAATGCCTTGCCCTGAACCACTAAGGTCAGTGGTTGTTCCCACGTCAACGGAGACTCATACATGTAAATTTCGATTCCCTTTGCATAGTTTTGATGGATGCAAGAATGGCATAGATGGCAGAGGTTACAACCAAAGTTCTTTGATCAAACACTTGCGTGATAAGCATTATCCCACTGAAGAGAGCAAGGAGAGGTGTCGCCAACTAATCCGCAGCAATTTCAGCATATTCAAGGCTTGGGAAAGTACTTTACAAAGTATGCAGATGTGGTTATGTCCTCCTTGTATGCAAATATTGGCTTGGTGGAAAATTTGCAGGCATAACGGAGAAGTTATTCTTCGTCCCTGGAATGGGAAATGTGCGGAATTTTTGCTACATGGTACCCCTTGTCATGTTCCTTTACTTGCTGTGGATAATGAAGTTTCTGTTGTCGAGGCAGCTGACAACTTTCTCAGCCTCAATCTTGAGTTGTTGGACCGAGTTTTGCAGAGCCAAATATATACCGTCGCTAGCATCCCGGCTAAATGCAAGCTTCTATTTGCCCGAACTTTTAATGCCACCATTCAGAGGGTTGTTAATAATCCTAGTGACATCTTTCTATGGATTCAGGTGCTTCTCTTTCCTATTTGCACTCTTTGAATTTACTTTCCCAAAAGTAGTTTGGAAGAGCAGTCCGGCAACAAAAAAACATTTCAGATTGCGGCTATACAACTTGCCTTGCAAAAACGGTCTGAACCAAATGGTTGTGTCACCTTGCTTCATAGTTCTTTGGAAGAGGAAGCGTCTCTACAAGAAGAACAACATAGGAGCAAGGGGAAAAAATCAAGGGAGGTCGCAAGAGTATCAAGAGGCAGTGAACATTCGAATTTGTCGTAAGAAGTTGAGTAATGGATTATACACAGCTGCTATTCGTACCTTGAATTCCAATGATGTGGCCCCGCCTAGTTTGGCAACTTTGGAGGAACTGCAAGCCAAACACCCTCACGCAAACCCTCCCTTGATACCAAAAGACCCTATAGCGCAACCACCCTTCATTGCTTCTAAGGATTTGGCTCTGAACAAGCTGAAAAGCTTTCCCAAAGGAACCTCGTGTGGGAGAGATGGCCTTCGTGCCCAACATCTTGTCGATACTCTGAGTGGGTCTGTTGCTGCTGTTTCAGATGAGCTCATTAATTCCATTACCAGGATGGTAAACATATGACTTGCGGGTGGTAGTTCTTTGGCTTTAGGGGAGTTTGTGGCTTCATCCTCCTTAACCCCCTTGGTCAAACCCGGGGGTGGTATACGTCCTATCGCTGTGGGTACTATCTGGAGACGTCTAGTCTCTAAAGTTTCCGCTTCTCATGTTGGTAAGCAAATAGAGAGCTATCTTAGTGACTTTCAGTTTGGTGTGGGGGTGCCTTGTGGAGGTGAGTCGATTCTTCATGCTATTAACATGCTTCTTGAGGAGAAGAGTGACTCAACATCTAAGTCAATGCTCTTGGTTGACTTCTCTAATGCCTTCAATCTTGTAAGAATATTTGCAATGATTAGGGAGGTAAGGAAACACTATCCTTCTATCTCTAAGTGGGTAGAGTTCTGTTATGCAGCTCCTGCTAGATTATATTATATGGACAAAACTCTTTCGTCTGCTCAGGGAGTACAGCAGGGAGACCCTTTAGGTCCCTTGTTATTTGCTTTAACTCAACACCCCTTGATACATAGAATTGCAGATTCATGCTCCTTAGATTTACAAGAATGGTATTTAGATGATGGGACCTTGATTGATGACATGTTGGTGGTGGACAAAGCCTTGGACATTATTCAACAAGAAGGTGTTTCTTTGGGTTTGCATCTTAATGTTCGAAGACCGAACTTTTTTGGCCTACAGTTGTTAACAAAGGTTTGGTTGAGGGCGTTTTCCCTCCTCACATATGTCGGCCAACGGAGGGAGTTAAGCTGTTAGGAGAACCTGTTAGCTTGAACCCCCCTAGTTTTGCAAGAATATGGTGGTTAACAGAGTACATAAGACCACGGTCTTGGTCGATGCTATACAGAATCTCAAAGATCCACAGGGCGAGCTTTTGTTGCTGAGGAATTGTTCTGGTGTCTCTAGGTTGTACTTTGTTATGCGAACGACTAAGCCTGAATACT
The DNA here is from genome assembly GCA_023531105.1 of Papaver atlanticum. Classification (NCBI taxonomy): domain Eukaryota; kingdom Viridiplantae; phylum Streptophyta; class Magnoliopsida; order Ranunculales; family Papaveraceae; genus Papaver; species Papaver atlanticum. The sequence goes on from JAJJMB010015994.1 coordinate 656,691, forward strand.
TGGGGTGAGGCACAAGTGATTTTTGATAATCATCTCAAACAATTTTTTAGACATATGGTTACAGGTGATGGGCCGGGCTTTGGTCTCTTTCAGCAAAGGCTTGCGAAACTTCCCATCAAGTATGGTGGCTTAAGGGTGTATACCATGGAGGATACCATGCAATATTGTTATGTGACATCTTGTTTCCAGACGAAGGCTCAACAGAAGAATATTTTGAGGCATTCTGGCGTGTCTAGTTTGAGCCCAAGTTTTGAGCGTGCACTTACCCTATTCAAATAGGTATGTGGCAACGAGATTTCTTCATTTTGCATTGATAATATTGCCCCCCATGCTATGAGTTCTTTGACAATCAAATACTTCGATGAAGTGAAGAAAGATTTACCTAACCGGTTTCTCATGACGGAGCGTGATTCTTCCCTGTGGCAGAGTAACATGACCAAACATGCACAAGATTATTTGTTGGCCATTCCGATTGATGGGCTTAATCAAAAACTTGGGCCTCGACATCTTAGAGCTATCTTGTGCTATAGACTTTGGATCCCTGTTTTCGAAGAAGGAGACACGTGCTCCAGTTGTGGCAGAGAGATGGATATTTTTGGGGATCATGCCTTGTACTGCTTGCATGGAGTTGGTCTCAAGTATAGACATGACCTGGTTCGTGACACCTTTGACGATATTTGTTATCGTGCGGGTGTCCCTGCTAGGAAAGAGGTGGATTTGGGTTTCCTATCAGATACCGGCTTGGCTTTGAGACCTGCAGATATATTAGTGTACAACTGGGACAATGGACACGATGTGTGTATGATATCATGGTTGTTTCTCCATTCACAGGTGGTGGGGTGCGCACCTTTATTCATGGTAAGGCAGTTGATGATGCTGTCGCTCGGAAAAAAACCAAATATTTAGAGAAGTGCACAGCTCAGGGTTTTGGTCTTAGCGTGCTGGTTTTTCTACTTTAGGGGAGTTGGGTAGTGACACGGTGGAGTTTCTGAAAATATTATGCAACTATATGGCTAGCCATTATGCGAATGTCGTAGTGGGGGATATTCTTTTCCATAGGATTGGTGTTGTCATTCAAAAAGGGATCGGAGCCCAACTTGTTGCCAGGCTTCCTTCTAACTCTTGTAATTCTTCCTATCCGGATGAATAAGATTTTTTATGTGTTTCAAAAAAAAAAAAAAAAAAAAACATGAAACCACAAACGTTCCATCCTTCTTAGGGAATTCCGTGAAACTCTGTACGAATTAATTATGAATCTTTGGTACCTGCCAAAAAAAATCAAAAAATAAATAAATAAAATTTAGTGCCGTTGATTGCAGTTTACTTATATTTATTTACAGAGCTGATGCCGTGGTCGTTAGTAATGAGTTATAGAGATTCAACGATGGCTTTTATTGGTGGTGTTGCAATGAACAAGGGATATGGTGGTTGATTGATGAGGCTTAGGTTGGTTTGTGGGAATCTGAGTTAGTGGATGTCGTTCTAAAGTTTGAAGCAAACCGGTGATAACTAATAGGGGTTTCTGAATTCAAGTGAGATCTAAGAAGAACACGGGATCAGTGAAAGCTATGTGTAACATTGTTTTTTGATAAAAAATAAATAAATAAATAAATTGTTACTGAGAAGAAACAAGTTGTCGCTGACCTAGTTTGGAAGGTGTAAAACTGGTTCTGAGGCGGTGAACGTGGAAGAGACAGTTTCATGTTTTGTCGAAATAAAGATTCGTTGTGATTGGAAAGTGAGATTAAAAGTAAACATGGAGTCATTAGTTTGAACTCAATGAGCTGGTGGTGCGAGTGTGGTATGTTCAAAATTTTAAAAGAAGATTTGGAGTAGATTTACGTTGGGTTTTACTGGTGGTCGATAAAGACAAGTTAAGGAAGGTGTTTGTTGAAATGCCAGAATGATTTGGGAAACAGTAATGTGACACAATTATGACAGAAGCGTGGTAGAAGAGTTTGTGACATAAACTTGGAATACCTACACAGTGTGGAAAAATTTGTAATAGTATTATATAAAAAAAGTAAGAGTTTGTGGCAGAAGCGTGACGAAAAGAAAGATTGTGAGAGAATCTTGAAAAACAAAGAAGTGTGAAGGTTTTTTAACAAAAGCGTGACTGGAACAGTGATGAAGAGAAGAAGAAACAACAACAAGGTTGTGAAGAAAAATAAAAAAAATCCTACTTGTAGGTGATTAAAGAAGATTTTGTATGCGTAGTAAGGTGTACCATAGGTTTGTGAACCTATGAGTTGTGGAAAACATCACAACAATTAACAAGGTTGTGTTCGTAGAAGTAAGGAAACATGTGTACTTGAGAAGACAAGAAAGGTTTGTGAACTGTGAAAAGATCAGTTGTAGCAAACATCACAACTGTCGGTTGTGACTCTTGATAAAAGAAAAGAACAGGACTTGATGTAGTCTTTTTATATGAGCAAGTGGATAGATCGCATCAAAATTACTAGCGATTCTGGAGCTTGTTCGACTAGCAAGACGGACTTGTTAGGGAATTTTTATCGAGAAGACGGCGAGACACAATTTCCCAGCATGGTGCCTAAGACGATCACAATCTACTGAAGAAATCAAGGGGGCCTGAGAAGTAAAGAAATCCCAATGTGGGATTTGAATAAAATAAGTAGAAGATGAGTTACAATTTACGAGTGAAGTAAGTTTGTATGGAAATCCTGCGAGTGAAGTAGGTAAAAAAGAGAAAGGACAGAAATCTTGCGAGTGAAGTAGGTAAAAAAGATTAAGGACGGAAATCTACGAGTGAAGTAGGTAAAGAATTTGGTTTCGTGTTTGGTTAGCAAGTTGGTAGAGCACAACAATAGTGTGTCTAGCTTGTTAAGGATTTGTTAAGGAAGTCTTGGTTTAAGGGAGGATGTTGGAAATAGTAAACCAAGACTTTGGTCTTTGGTTTTGGGAGCAGCTTTTACAAGTTGACTCGGGCTCGGTGAAGCAACTAGTTGAAGTTGATACGGTGTCATACTTGAAGATGAAGTAAACTTGAGAAACAAGTTATTTTGGTTCTAGAAGAGTTTATGTCTAGAGTATTACTATATATGTTTAGAAGTTCTTTGTGTTTCTAGAAGTGTTCTTTATGTAGAGTTTAATTTTATCAGGAAAGTGCTTTGAGTGGTCGTCAAGTTTGTTTTACTTTAAATAGGTTGTTGATCCATGAGAGTTTGTACACCAAGATTTTTATCAATGTAGTCTTTTTTGCTTCCGCGTTTGTGCTCTCCTCTCTCTTGCTCGATCCTACATTTCTATTGGAAAAGTATGGATGAATGTTCAAAATAAGAGAAGTGTGGGTCAAAATGAAAATGTCTGTCCTAACAATATGAAAATGTCTGTCCTAACAATATGAGAAGTGCGTGAAGGTGCATTGAGAGTAGATACGTTCTGAAACAATATGATTCTCCTCATTGGTATGATGAAACTGAATAAGTTTACGCATAACTATGACAGACGGCTGAATGAATTATCTATTGATATGTTGTAATGGGTCACCCGTCACTAGAAGCAGGGTTCATTTGTTAAGATTATTTCAGAACTCAATTGGACCAAATCCAACGACTGCAGATATTGGTATTTCTACGAACTTTGCGTTGCATTTTCCATATAAAAAACAAGAGCCGATGCCAATGGAAATCTTGCATTATAATATGTACCCTCCTCACTCATGAAGTTGGCAACATATGCGTAATTTTTAAAGATTTTTTCCAATGGACTTTTCTTTTCTTTCTTTTTCTTGATCAGTCAATAGGAAAAATCTCATTCAAAAAGAAGTGTACCTCAACCCAATATAAGAAAAACAAAAAAAATAAGACCGAGTTCGGAATCGATCACTTAAAAAGAGAACAAAAAACAAAAATTCCATGATTGCTAAAAGATGTTACCGCATTTGGTAGGGGAGGATACCAATCCATATAGGACAAAACAATCTCAGTTGGAACTTGGATTGGTACCCCTAGCAGAAGTAGTATCAGCCTTTAGCAATCTTCAAAATTCAAGTAAGAGTAATAAAAAAGCATGCACCAAATGTATCATGTCCAAATATGTTAGCCACATTGTTTGGCATTGCCGTTTTGCTAAACGAATTTGGGCTTGCTTGAATTTTTGATTTACGGCCAAGCAAGGACTTGGTGGTCTCTTACAAGGCTGCCAAAGGTCGCAGTAGGATGATCAAGGACCTGTGGCTAGTTGCTAACCTGGAAATCACCACGGAATTATGGAAACTGCGTAACAAAACTCATTATGAGGGTGCTGCTGTCAATTGGCTCTGTTTCAAAGGCCGTGTCTATCAGGTAATCCGTGACAACTCAATTAGATTTAAGGGATTTATGTTCAACACTCTTGAGGATTTGTGCATTTTGAATTACTTCAAAGTGCAGCATATGTCATGCATTTTGATTTATAATCCCACAGGATTACAAATTCTGGGAGACTGGGATTCATGTAAATCCCTCGTATGTTTGGTAACTCAATTGACATTCCTAAGATTCATAAATTTTTCTTATGTTAAAGTCCATGTATTGTTTGGCATTGCCCTAGGAATCTTAAAATTGTATATATATGAGATTTGAAGTTAAAAAAAGTGGGTCCATGACGCGTGTCGTAACCACAATAAATTAGTGAATATTTTTCCACTTAATTAACAAGTAATATGGTGGTAGTTAAGTTCGTTCCCACGAGGAACAAGAGGTTTTAATTGTCTTATAATGTCAGAAAAAGGGGGTTTTGGTTTTAGATTTTATAAAGAAAAATAAATAAATAAAGCAATTAAAAGATAAAGGAAAATCAATAAGAAAAACAAGATCAAGGATCATTCTTCGTTGCAAAACAATGATTCAAGTTATGTTCTTTTCCACTTTTTATTAGTCACATATTATCACCAATCGTAGGTTAACAGGTTCGCTTAGCTAACCCCAAAATTCCTCGTTTCACCGAATAACAAGTCCGCTTGGTTATCAGATTCTACTCAAAAGAACCACCTTGAGGTTCGCTTACAAGATGTAATTCGATCGAATGCATGAAGATTTATGAATTTCGGTTTAGTACTAGTAGTTAAACTCGGTTCGCTCGGTCCACTTTCTAGCGTTGTTTTCACACACAATTGCTCCACGGACTCCCTCCGCAAGGTCTCGTGTATTCTACTAGTGTAAAAAATCAAGAAACGATTACTTATCCCCTAACTTTTACTAGCTTTAGATCAAATTAACAAATCAATTTAGTGTGCACTATAAACAACCTATCAATCAATCATAAACATTAATATTAGTAAAAACAAACGATAATCATGTGAAAACTTCGAAGTAGAATTAAAACAAAAATGAAAACATGTCAAGAACTAGGAATTCATCCTCAATCAATAAGAAAATTAGCTACTCATGGTTTGGAGTTCACAAAGAAAAAAGAAAAAAGAAAGCAAACAAAAACCAAAGTGTGGTGTGTGTAGAGGTGTGGAGAACTTCTCTATTTATAGGCTTCAATTTCCTTGCAATCTTCTTAGGATTAGGATCCCTTTCCCATTCAATCTCCAAGTCCTTGTCTTTGTCAAATTCCTCCTCTTCTCTTCCAAATTCAATTTCAAGTCAAATTCCATATCCAAGTCTTTAGACCCATGAGAAAAACTCACACAAAATTCTGTTATTTTGGGGCACCGCAAAGGTCCCTGAGATCACCGGAAATCGGCTAGAAAAGTCACCGCCGGTTGACTGAGATTCTTCTCCGCTAACGGAATATTCCGTCATGGTTTAAAATTAACAGTCAAACCAGTCAAACCGTTAGTCAAGTAGGTCAAGGGAAGTAGTCAGCCATCTTGAGTCAGCTTCTCAGTCAGTCTTACTAGCTTACTGGATCTTACTCAGCTGAGTCAAGGGGTTGGATCAGCTTATTGATCGGTGCTGAGTTAACTCGTCGGCATAAAAATCCGACAGAGTTCCGTTTGTTTTCTGGATATTCCCGGCTAAATTCAGGCCTCACTTTTCTTCAATTCCTTTTTTTTTTTTAGATAACAGAGAAAATTTTATTTAAGTAATGACAGGCGCAATATGCCTGCCTAAGAGAGTTTCAAGACAACTTGGAACATTGTGTAGTTCCTCCAAAAAAGAGTTATCTAACCTAACTTTCTTAGCAATACTATCTGCTAAGCAATTATTGTCTCTCATAACATGATTAAAACTCCAGGAATTGAAAGAATTTAACAGTAACTTAATGGTTCTAACTAGTTTCCTGTATTCCCATCTGACAAAGAGTTTGTCAGAATTAATTGAATTGACCACGTTCTGTGCATCAGCTATTAGGTTGATTTTTGTGAGACCCAAAGCTTTAACCCATCTCACTGCTTCCAAAATGGCTGTGCATTCCCCCTCCTCTGGATCTCTTATTCTACCTGCATAGGAGCCTTCAATTCCTGCACACTTAACATACATCTATTCATTCAATTCATACATTCCCTGCAACAGAGCTTCCAACTCTCAATTCAGCTCAGAAACCCTTAATCATTTCCAGCGTCTGTTAACCAGCAAACCCTAATTACTTCATCGCATCAGATTCTTTTACATCTTCAAGATGAACTCAAGTACCCATTTTCTGATTCCTCTTCTTCATCTCATCAATATCATCTGAAACCCATACGAACATTAGCCGCAGATCCCCTTTCATCTCTAAGTTCATCTTGATTTGCAACAGACAATTACCTTCCTTACCTATGAACTTCGAACTCTGACTGCAACCATCACATCTCTTAGCTCTCTTAAAACCCCTCTCTGATTCCATCTTTATCATCAATTCCATTTGTCGATTTCATCCTCTCCGCGTTCTTCAGAAACCCCATCTTCTTTTCTCGTTTTCACAGAACCAAAACCTAATTTCGTCGACCAACATGACCACAACAAACCCTTGAGCATCATCTCTGCCATGCCTTAATTTCAATGGCAGCGAAACCCTTCTTTCTTTCTTCGTCTGGATCTGAATCCACCATGGCTGCGCCTCCATTTCTTTCATTCAAAATTTCAGGTGATGGGAATGATTAGGGGACCGGTGTAAGAGAAATAAAAAGAATCATTTTTTTTTTGGGGACCATGGTTTTTTGGGACCATTGTTTTATTTTGGGTAAGACATTAGAAGTAAATCTAGGTCACCCCTTATCTAGATATTTATATTAATACCTAAATTACCCTTCTGATTAATTTTGGGTAATGATTAGGGAAATAATTAAGTTAAAGATAATTAGTGAGATTAAAAAATCAGATGGGACGGGTTTTTACAAAAAGAAGTAGAATTATTGAGAGAGTAAAGTTAGAGAAGATGAAGAAGAAAAACATGGAAAATAAATTTTTTTTTGAGTTCACCAAGCTTGAGTATTCAAGTGATGATAATTGATGGTAACTCATCTGAATCTTCATCTCCTTCCTCTCCTAGAGTATTCGTTAATCTTCACAATGATCCGGATATGAGTTATTTCCTAGATGGTTGAATTGATCCAAAATTTCAAAAAAATGTAAATTTTTTAAGTAGATTTGGGCTAGTTCGGTTACCTTATGTGAAGAACAGGTAACCGAGAACATATGAAAGTGTAGTTCGGTTACTTTTTCCAAACACGCGGGTTACCGAACTCGCTCTTAATGGAGGTTTTTAGTCGTTCGGTTAACAGACATGTTACCGAACTTTGTTTATAGAATTTACAGAGTAATATTCGGTTTTCCCGTAATGTTGCCGAACTTTAGGGTCTGGAAGTTCGGTTGGTTCGCAACCAATATCTAACCGAACTTCGCGTTGATTAAGATTTTACCAAGTGTACAAAGTTCGGTTGTTTCGCAAACTTCATACCAACCAATATCTAACCGAACTTCACGTAAAATAAGATTTTACGAACAAACCGAACTCCACATGTATGCAATTAGTGAAGAGTTCGGTTTGTCAAGATTTTTTGCGAACAAACCGAACATAGTGGGACAAGTTCGGTTAAATTGAAACTCAACATAGTGGGCAAAATAGCACAGTTCGGTTACATTGGATTTTTTTTAATTTTTTTTTTTGTAATATTGGTAAAGTATGGTTAGAAAATAGTTTTAGCCTTCTTTGCGAACCAACCGAACATAGTGGGCAAAGTTCGGTTAAATCAAAACTCAACATAGTGGGCAAAATAGCACAGTTCGGTTAAATTGGATTTTTTATTTTTTTTTGTAATATTGGTAAAGTTCGATTAGAAAATAGTTTTAGACTTTTTTGCGAACCAACCGAACTCAACATATTGATTTTCAGAGAAGGGTTCGGTTAGCAACATATTGATATGCGAACCAACCGAACTCTGAGTTTGGTTAAGAAAAAATTAATTCGTGATAACCGAAGTGTTCTTCGTGTTCTTAGTTTCAGAATGTTCAGTTAGCAAACTAGTTTTTTTTATACTATTCCTAACCGAACATGCCACTGTAACTTCCATTTAAACCATATTTTGATGATTTCTACTCAATTTTCTCAATAAAAAACGAATTAAAAGTGATGATTTTTTCAATCGAACAAGTAACGTCAAGGAAAGAGAGAAGAATAAAAAGAGAAGATTTTTTTTTTTCAAAACTAAATTTTTTGATCCCCCTGCTATCTCTATTTTTGTTTATGATTTTGGTTAATGATTCATTTAAATTAGATGTATATGATTAGATTTATATAGTTATTAGGTTAGTTTTAAATTAAAGTAAAGGGTAAATATGTAATTGTCTAACTTTAGGACACCCCTTATAAGTATACGGAGTTGGCCTAATAAAACCATGATCCCAAGAAAAACCATTATCCCAAAAAAAATCGTTCAATAAAAAACCCTCTTCTAAATTCTAGGGTCGTGAAGTTACTGGGCTTAAATCATCCACTCCGGATGTGGGCTACCAAATTCCTCTACCCAAAAGTCAATTCTGTGGTTGCCCTGAATCCAAGTGTTGGTTACTTTTAACACGTTTTCTTGGACTTCTGGTTTGGTTATCCCGTAACCTCAGCTGAATTCCAGATATCACTCGCCTACAAAATGACTTTTTTGCCCTTCTTACTTCATTCGGATGATTTCTTCTTCTTTTCCTTGGTATGACTCCAGAATACCTATAAAACTCAAACTACGCGTAAAATACATAATTTACAAGAAAAATAACAAAGAAAGCATAAACAATAGATAATAAATAAGGTGTATTCTACACCTATCAGTCCATAAATCCCTTGATAAGTTTTCCAGCAAATCTTAGGAGGAGGGGTCGGACTCCATATGGAGGATTTGCTGGAAAAATGATTCCCGTCGGAAACGTAATTTTAGAGATTTGAGCAACCAAACATTCCGAGGAAAACGTAATTCCACCAAATCCGCTGGACCCATAAATCCCACCATTAAAATTCTACATCTAAACCCACCAATAACATAATTATTAACTATCATGCTTTTCTTAGGAACCAATACCACCGGAAGGTGAAGGAACCCATAATACTGTTGAAAATGTCCAATTTAACGAGAGCTTTTTAGCCTTGTGTTCGAGTGATGCTATTCGAATCGGCTGCAGTATCACATGTCCAGTATTATGCGCTCATGTGTCACAGACAGTGCTTCCGAGTCACGCCAAAGAAGTTGGTTTCATAAATGGTAACTATCAATTTGCAACAATTTGTCATTATATCATATTCAAACTATAATACCTGAAACTATAATGTTTGCTCGGATGCAAACTCACAGAATGTAACATTTAGTTATTATATATATACTGGTTTCATAAGTTCAGTGTTCTCATTAACGTTCTCTTGATAAGAAAGACCTTAGTGACTGACATAACTAAGGGAAGACTAAGTTCACTAATTAAATTGTATACTTTTTTATTTTTTGCAAACAAAGTCTTATTGAGATTCATCAACTGTGTTATATTATTGATAATTGCTAATCTTTGTTTTGCAGTACCGTTGAAAGGTTGCAAGGCTGGGGTTATATCGCATGGGAGATGCCTACATGATATACTAGTACTTTAGGAATGATTTTGCAGATATCATTGATTCAAAACTCCAGTCTACTGTTTAACTTTTGAGACTTTATAAGGACAAAGTTTTTCTTATTCAATAGAGATTTCAAACCATTGCTCTTTTTGTTCATCTTTTCTTTGAATTATAGTTGCTCAGTTTCTTACAGTGAGTCTGCATTATACCCCTGCGTACATAGTGAAGTAAGTCATTGGATTCATGGTTCATTTTCGGTAACCAGACTAGAATTCCTTATGGATTAAACCAGACTCGAACTTGTTGAACATTAGCAGTCCATTGACAGGAAAAAACTTACTTACAGCTGCACCATCACCCATCCTTTCCTCCCCTCATATATAATATCCCTGCATTATCTAGTTTTACAAAGCCGGAAAGGTATGCGTATGCTTCAGTTGTCGCAAGTAAAAAGAAGAAAATTTTCGATATAAGATCCGAACAAAATATGCATATTTGTTCTCTACTAAAATCAGTATAAAAAGGAAAAGATTATCCTTAGCATCCAAAATATTAAGATACTGCAGTTAAATAAACCTGTAGGAAAAAATCGTCTAAAAAATGGAAGTTAAGTGTGGTTAAATTCGTGGTTTGCTGATTCACCAGAAGCCAAATGATTGGACACGGTGCTGCATAAAAATGATCTAGCAGCGCGAAGCAAAAAAATTTCTCCATATTGACACCTTTTCTCAGTGATGAGGAATAGCTTGTCAAAACCAACCCTATGGCTAACCACAAAAGAAAAAAGCTATGAGAAATTTAAGCTAGACCCTTCAAGATAGAGAATCAACATCTGTATTAATGAATTACATTACCATAAGGCAAGCAACATGATGCGAATAAATGATAATAAAACTCTAGCTAGTGATGGCATTAGTGTTGAGAAATCTCAGGTCGAGACAAACATGCAAACGATCAATAGAACCGTAGAACCGCAAAAGACATCAAAGTTGTAGAAGTCCCGGTCAATGGTTGCCAAAAACTAGCCAAAATAATCTTAGGAAACTCCCGTTTATGTCTCAGCCGTGTGAGAACCGGCTAAACAGTCAAATGGGCTCGTAGAATAAGTAGAAGTCCGGCCCAAATATCCTAGCTTCAGCTGTCAGTTCCATGGAACTGACGGTACACTAGGTTTTCTTCCAGCCGCGGACAGTCACCTCCCCGTGAAAACTCAAAGTTTCTGAGTTTCATAACTCCGGTCATTCCACCCTCGGATACATGTGTGATCGTGAAAAATAATAGTTACGGGATTTGGCGCGAACCAGGTACGTGTATTTTCTCAGCTTCCCGGTTTATACGCCAATATTACGTCCCGAACAGCAATTCGTGTGGCAAAGTCGGCCCATTTGCAACGTCCAGCAAAGCCCAAACAATTAAGTTCAAGGTTTTTACAAAGTTGTTATTGAAGGGGTTCGAATCGAACAGACGACCCCAAACTCCACTAATACCTGTAGGACCGCTATGCCAGGGATCGTTTTTTGATTGATAGTGTGTATATTTTATATATTACACAATAAAACCAGAAAATGCTTACACTCCCAACATGAAATGTTTTATTTTCACTGTAAATGGTTATTAGTTTATTATATATATAAGCTGAATTTTGTGCACTGAACTCATATCCCTAAAACGGATTATACATGTATATATACCGTTCCCAACTACTGCCGCATCACGAACCGTTGACTGGATTCTTGACTGAATTTAATTTCTACAAATCCATATAATACTTGTATGTTTACCGTTCCGTACGTTTGCCGAACTCCGAATTGCTAACTAAGTTCCTGCAGTATTCCTCTCACAGACACTCTTCTGTCTGTGACATCACAATTCTTCTGAGTTTTGTAAAACTCGTTCCAAAGCCTAGTTCCATCTTCTCTATCTTCTTAAGACTCGGTTCAAACTCCTCTTCCTTCGTTCATTCACAGTACACCTCTTCTTCCTGTGTTATCCGGCCCGTTAAACCGCTAGCCATATCCAGCTCCATTTCAATCACCGGAAACAACATATATCGCCATTCTCACCATAGCTCACTTTTCTCTCGAGCTTTTCTCTATCATTACTTCTTTATCTCTGGCAGAAACCCAATGACCTGAGCTCGATGTTCTCTATATTCATCGATACCATCTTTCCTTCCCTGTCATTAATCTCCGTCACTGCCATCTTCTCGTTCATCATTTCGACTCCATCACTTTCTGCCAACTTCAAGTCAGCACCTCCTTTATCGATCATGACAGTAACACCATTAACAACCAACTCCTTCCAGCGATCACTGCCAATCATCAGTCACCACCATTATTCATCAGCGGAAGCAGCCATTCGCAAAATCACATAGAATAACCATCTTCAGCGTGATCATCATTCCGTCACCACTGACTATGAGGAATATAAGGTCAGGTCAAGTCATGTTGACTTGACTAAGTCTGTCTGAGTCTTATAAATACATCTCACATGTGTCTGTAATCAACATCTGATAATAATCCTGTAAGAATATCTGTTCAATATCAATTCTAAAGTTTTCACATGGTATCACTCGGGAAAAAACAATCTCAAAAATTCTTTTTCGATCCTTTTTCATTAATTTTTCATCTCCATCTTCTTATACCTCTAAAATCTCATATTCTCTTTGATGGAGAATCAATTTTTAGTTTCCGCTGCATCATCATCATCATCAAAAGGTCACAAAAAGAAGAAGAAAAAAAGAAGAAGAAGAAGAAATCAAATTCTGATTTTTGAAGAAGCTTCTACTTTTGCTGCTGTAATGATCAGAAATTTGGGGTTTTCTTGCTACAACTATGATGATTTCCTATTTGATAGAGGTAATTTTAGTTACAATTACAAATATTATCAGTTCTCAATTCCAAATTAGGGTTTTTTAGCATTGGGTTCTTGAAATTGCTGGTTAATAATTGTTTTCTTTAGAAAGATTTGTCAATATTTTGAACCCTAATCCTTCTCTGAAACTGTTTCTTCCTTCAATTCGTCAAAACCCAAAGTTTAAATCTTTCTCATCAACGAAATCGTATACCATGTTTCTTTAACCAATCTTGTTCTTGTGTTGATTTCTTGAATAAGTTTTCAAAAAATCACCATCAATTTTATCTTCCAATGCTGAAGGAGTCACTTCTGGGTTTCCAATTATTGGGTTTTCAAGTTTGCAGTCATATTATTCTTTACAAAGTTTTTAGAGTTTTTCAATTTGAATCTTCTCAGTTATTTATTCTTTCAATATTGGGCGTTTCGATGGAAGGTTTTAAGTTGAGATTACAGTGCAAAATTCAAGTTAGGGTTCTATTTCATAATTTTTTTTTTCTTCAATTTCCCTAAACCCTCAATCTCTCTATACTCTGTGATTCTAAATCATTCAAGCAAGTTCTTTCTAACCCAAACCCCTGTGAAGAAAAGAAAGTAAAAGATTGTTTCCCATTGAAGTATCTTCAATTTGTGTAGTTTGGGATTTCTTGGCGCAATGTTATTTGTGGAGTTTTGAATTGGCAGTCACAATGATTAAAAAGATTGTGCATATATATGGGTTTAGTTACAGAAGTTTTAATTGTGTTGGAAGGAAATTTTTAAGTGAAAGGTTTTTGGGAGCAAGATGTATTCAGTGGGTAGCTATTAATTACAACAACATAAACTTCTTATCAACATGATCAAATAATCAACAACAGCAGCAACAACTTCAACAACAATCCAACAACAGTAGCAACTTCCGGGTAATATCAACATTCATATGGGTAATAACTTTTTAATAACAATTTTTCCCATTTGTTCATTGTTACTTCTTTTTGTGTGAGTTTAGCATATGAAGTAATACCTTTCAATACCTAACTGGTCCTAAAAACATTTCAATAACCAGTTGTATGACTTGTTACTTCAAAACAAGTCATAACAATTCGAGTTTCTAAATAACAATTCGAGTCTCTTAACCAACAGAGAACACCAAAAACAATTTGAGTCTCTTAACCAACAGAGAACAACAAAACAAATACTGGAAGCTATGATTTCTGCTGTTATTCAACTTGTGTTGCTGCTGGTTCTAATGTTTGATAAAAAGGTTCACAATAACTACTTGTTCTGTTACTACTGGTTCTACTACTGAAGATGTTTGTACTACAACAAGTTTGAGGAGGTGTAATGTTTTTCAGTTCAAGTCTGTGTTGACTTCAAAAACTACTTCTGTCAAACAAGTTCTGATTGTGTTTCTACTGCACCAACTATTTTCGCTGCTGCTTGTCTACTACTGCATAATACAGTCTTGCTATTTGGACTTCTAAATTGCGCTACTATTGGTCTTTAGGCATGTTTGGGTACGGTACATATTTGCAGTTTTATGAAGCCTTATTGCAGTCAATTTTATTCATGTTGGGTTGCGAGACTACAACAGATCATTTCAATGCAAGGTATATTTGGTCACCTATCACTACTGCTGTCTCTGCTATTACATGTTGCAGCAATAATATTAACCAGCATGGTTTGTTTAGTATGCGTGTGAGTCACTGAAAGTGCAGGATATATATAGTTCAAAACAAAATATCAGTTTCTGCGTTATAAATGTGCTGGTTCAGTGTGTGTGTGAGACTGTTTTGCTTCAGATCTGTAATTTTTATCACCGAGCTTCATTGCAGCTACAAAGTTCAGCTACAGTCAGATTATTCTTTTTAAATATGTGTTGATCATATTGCTCTAGTGTGTTGAGATTTCTCATTGTTACCAGCTGTGCAGTGCTAATTCTAGTGGTGTTGTTCATACTTCGAATACTTTTACCGGTGCTATTACTTCTAATATTTGTTCATACTTCTACTGGTGCTGTTACTTTATCATTAGCTGTTGACAAAATTACTTCTACTTCGGACAAGATTGCTTCATGCTTCTGTTGCTGTCTCCGATTTTGCTGATGTTTCTACAAAGACACTGCACCTTACTTTGTTTTTGTTTGAGAGGGTTTAGTACTACTATCTTTTCCTTTTACTTGTCAAACTCATACAGTGTCTTCCTGTAACGTTTGAGGGGGGTGTATTAGGAATATAAGGTCAGGTCAAGTCATGTTGACTTGACTAAGTCTGTCTGAGTCTTATAAATACATCTCACATGTGTCTGTAATCAACATCTGATAATAATCCTGTAAGAATATCTGTTCAATATCAATTATAAAGTTTTCACACTGACCATCACAGACCCAGGCTAACTCCGATCACCACCATCAATCACCGGCAAAACTCCATCAGTATCTTAATCCCTGTATGTTTCGAGCTCTTCTCAGTCGACAGCAAACAGCCATCGATCCACTTTACTTGTTTCATTATAGTATAAAACTGATCGTCCACTGCTTCTGTTGTCGTGTGAAGAGGATGAAGATGGTTGTGGCCCGTAGTAGAACCTACTGGTGCCTTTAATACTTGTTTAAAAATAAAGTTGTGGCAACCCTATCATGAACGGAGGTCCTTTATCCTCTCGTTTAACTGTCAGCTCCGGAAAACCGACAAGCTTAACATCTTTATACTACGTCAGATTGGCCTTATTCTTTCATTGTTAGCTTCGTGTTTTCATCCTCCACGGGATAATTAGAAGAATTCTGGATTTGAGAGAGTTCCACCTGGTCTTTGACCCTTCTCCACTTGTAGACTTTACTTTTATAGCCCTTTTCATTTCTTTTTGGATGATTCACCTAACAAAAGACATAAACTACTAGAAAACAAGCACTATACAAGATAATATGCAAGAAACATAACTAAAACAAGTATGGAATTGACACTCAAAACATGTAGATAAAGCACTTATCAATGGTGCACGCTTCGACTGTTGTCTCGAAGTTTCCAGCAAATCATGATGGTATTTTTTCAAGAAGCTGACATGAAAAGTGGGATGCATTTTCAGTAGTTCCAGCAAAAGGAGTCTGTAAGCCACTTCCCAATTCTTTTCATTACTTCGAAAAGACCATCATATTTTGGAATCAAGCCTCTATGCACTGACTTTGCTATAAATCTACTTTCAAATCTGGGGCGTTACCTTCAACAGTAGCATATCTCCCGCCTCAAATTCCACGTCTCTGCGACGTAAATCTGCATACTTCTCAATGCGTTGGATAAACTGTCACGCTCTTGCTCAGTCATCTCCGTTTTTGACCTTGCATAGTTGTATGCTACTATACAGGAGCCTTTCTTCTTAGCGTTTGTCACCTTATGAGGGGTTAATAGTTGTTGTCCTGTTGCTAACTCGAAAGGACTCATCTCGGTTATAACAAAATTGGGCCGTATCCATCAACGACACCCATGTTCCCTGGATTTCAGTCCCATAATGACGCAAATACTCTCCTAGCAATGCATTTATCCTCTCCGCCTGACCATCCGTTTGAGGAAGATTTCTAGTAGAAAACTTTAGTTCAAATCCAAGCAATCTGAATAAGGAAGTCCAAAATCTTCCTATAAACTGTGAGTCTCTATCACTCACTATATCTTGGGGAAGTCCCCAATACTTCACTACATTTTTGAAGAACAAACTCGTAGCAAGGTCCGCATTAAAAGAATGGGGACATGAAACGAATGTAACATACTTCAAAAAGTGATCAACGACGATTATTATCGAGCTAAAGCCTTGCACCTTCGGCAGCCCGGTGATAAAGTCTATCGACAAGCATTGTCATGGCTTGTCTGGAATCGACAAAGATTGTAGCAATCCTGCTACATTCCTCCTTTCCGTCTTACCCAGTTGACACACTAAGCATGTCTTCACATACAACTCGACATCTTCTTTCATCTTAGGCCAATATCAAGAACGAGAAATCAAAGCATGTGTTCGTTCCATTCCTGGATGACCATCCCAAATGAAATCATGCATCTCTCACAAGAGTTCCTTTCTCAATCTACCTGAATCGGATGCATATATTCTTCCTCCTTTGGCATATATGGTTCCATCATCTATCCAATATCGACGAATGATCCCACCAGAGATCTGTTTAGTTAGGCGCACACAAGCATGATCATTCTTCGTCTCTTCTTTTATTCGAGGCAACAACTCTGCCTCAATCGTGATAAGTGAAGGAACATATTATGCTACCCACTACCTGCTCAACGTATCAGGTACAAAATTAAGCCTTCTTGGATTATGTTCGAACTTATAATCGAACTCTCTTAGAAAGTCAAGCCACCTTGCTTGTATTAGCGAAAGTTTCTTATGGCTGAACGTAATGGCTATATTGTCTGTCATTATGATGAAATAAGTTCCCAATAGATAATGGCGCGATGTTCTAAGGCAGTGTATCATTGCCAACATCTCCTTTTCATGCATAGTATATATCCCTTCAGCATCATTAAGATTACAACTCTCATAAGCTACTAGATGGCCATCTTCCACCAAGACTCCCCATAGAGTCATGTTTGAAGCATCAATGTGCACTTCAAATGGTATATCAAAGCTAGGAAAGCGGAGAAATGGTTATGTCGAGACCGCTTCCTTTAATGCATCGAATGACTGCTGACACTCGTCGGTTCATGCCTAAGATTTTTCCTTCATCAAAAAATCTGTCAAAGGGGCTACTTTCTTTGAATAACCAACTATTAAACGCCGGTAATAGTTAGACAACCCAAGAAAGAACGCAATTCTCCAAACTTCTTTTGCTCAGTCCAATCCATAATGACCTTTACCTTTTTTTGGTCCATATGCACGCACTCTCACGATATCACATGGCCAAGAAAAGTTATCGTGGTCTGGGAAAACTCACACTTTTCCTCTTCACATACACACTAGCTTTCTTAAGTTTTGTAAACACCTCGCGAAGATGCGTCGCATGCTCTTCCAAAGTCTCACTGTAAATGACTATATCATCCAAGTATACCACTACAAAACGATCTATATATACTCAGACAATACATCATTCATCAGGTTTCAAAAGGTTATATAAGCATTCGTAAAGCCGAATGATATTATGTGATACTCATATGAGCCATACTTTGGTTCATCTCCTTCTTCTATACACACTTGGTAATAACCTGAGTGCAAATCCAACTTGGTGAAGAACTTAGCCTTGGATAATATATCGAACAAGTCGGCCATTAGAGGAATTAAGTATTTGTTATTTACAGTTAGCTTATTCAAATCTCTATAGTCTATACACAAACAAAGAGAGCCATGTTGCTTCTTTAGGAACAGAACTGAGTACCAAATGTGGCATTAGACGATTGTATATAACCTTCCTCTAGGAGTTTAGAAATATGCTTGCGTATTTTCTTGAATTCTAACGATGACATACGATATGGTGCTTGTGCAGGAGGCCTCTCCCATGGCACCAACTCAATCATATGATCGATCCCATGTCGTGGCGGTAGCGTTTTAGGCAGTTCTACAGGCAACGTTTCCGCAAACTATTCTAAGACTTCAGCTATCCCATCTTCAACTTCTACTACCTTTCCTGGTTTGATCTCAACCAACACCCCTAGGAAAGTAGTCGTTCCCTTGCGTAGACCTTCTTAAAAACACCTTAATTGAAGACAAACATGGCTTTGGTGTCTTGTCTAGTTCACTTTGTCTCACCCTTGGGACCAAACAAGGGTATTACGGTTGCTGAATAAATATCCCATCTCTATGAGGAAATGGCAATGCCTTCGCCGCGCAAAAGAAATCCATGCCCAATATAAGATCATAATTTTACTACCCGCGTTCTTTTTATTAAAGTATTAGGGTGCGAGCCCGATTGATGTGATTTTAAAGTGGTAAGAAAGGTTGTCGTTCACTCGGACTTGTGAAGATTCGAGTTTTTAAATTTAATAAAAATATATACAAAAATATTACAAAGGTGCGAGAGTTACTGGGACTTAGGATTCCACCAAATTTCATTCATGTGATTCAAATAATAATTCCAATCAATTATAGCTCAAATATTAAAAAATATGGACTCTTATTCTTTGCCAAAAGTAGATTTTTGAAAAGCAATGAATGTAAATAAAAAGCATGATGTATCAAAAATACATTGACCAAGCATACATCATCAAACAATATCACACCCATTCAATAAAAATTATAAATCAATTAAAAATCAATGCAAATAGTCATAAAAGAATTATTAGAATTACCACATGCGTGAAATAGGGCTTCCTCCGTCATCCCAGTGTTGGGGTTTAGCTCTTCATATTAGAAATATGCTCAAAAGTTGATTTCATTGATCAAATAAGGTGTTTTTATTAGAAAGGACGAGCTCTAGTTACAGAAAGCTTGTTGTAAGGAAGGTAATGGTCGCTGAAAGTATTAAGCAAAGACAGTCAAAAACGATAACAACTTTCTGTAGTTGAATATAAGACTGCTTCTGCGACGGTTCAATGTGGGTCGAAGTTCTTCGTGTTCTTCGCGACTGTTCCGTGTGCATCTTATGTTCTTCGTGTTCTTCAGCTCCGCACCAGCAGAAAACAGCAGCAGGTAGCTTTCTGTTCGTCTTGATTGCTCACTCCTCAGCCCTTCTCAGCCCCCCAAACTCTCGACACTCCTTCTATATGACCCAACCAATCTATTTATATCAAAAAGAGCGATTAAATCTCTCCAAAATCTTCCGAAATCTCTTTCTTTCTCTTCACGGCAAAGTTGCGGCAATTTCTTGTTTTAGAATTTCCACGCATATCTGGGCTTTCCTTTTGATTCTATACTCTTCCTTAGATAGATATTAAGCTTTGGGAAGAAAATCTTGCCTTTAATCTCTCTAAAATTTCCTAAAATCGGTCACACACGTGACTTTCCATATTTTGCTGTTGAGATCAAAACCCGTCGATTGAGCCCAGTTTAATCGATTTAAACACCCATGTTAGATTCCTAGACCCATAAGGAGTCTACCCTATGAAAATCAGAGGTTTAATCGACCTTAAACTCCTCCAAATCACTACCACCAAAACTGCCAGAAAACAACTTTCACGTTTTTTGTTTCCCGCCCAAATTCAGAATTTGACCGTGAAGGGGAAAGGTTACCCCTTATCCAATGGTCACCCCTTATCCGTTGCTGGAGTCCGCATAACACTCGTCCCTTGGGTTGCATTTATCAACTTTTCGAGCCAATTTCGCCGCAAAAGCTTATTTCTCCAAAAAACACCTACAAAGAGAAAAATACCAAAATAAGTACAAAAATGGGTACTAACATTATACACAATAGAGATGAAAATAGACACATAAATGCGTCTATCACCGATCCATTTATATTGGAAGAGACTAGGAATAACGCAATGTGGAGCGTGAAACGTAGTTGTGTTTTGGTTGCGAAACACTTGAATTTTTTCTGAGAAACTATATTTCTCTTTATGTGATCCTTCCCGTAGCATGTACTAATGTTAATATAGTTTTTATGCTCGAATTTGTGACAAAGTGACACTCACCAAGTTTATGTGTCGAGTGTAAGTTGAAGAAAGGGAATTTTAGTCTTTTTGCTTGCTTTAATATAAGTTGGTTTTACTTAATTTCATTATCAAAACCATATCCTTTGTTCTCTTTAATTCTCTGATTTTCTTCATACAACAAAATTATTTTCATTAAACTTGACGAAATTGAAGCTTAATTACGTCTTTCAATCGGTTGTTTTATGTTGCTTCCTTTGGCAGCTTCAATTGCACAAAAGGTAGGGGAAGAACTCTTTTTTGAATCTGTTTTGAATTGGTTTTAATTTTTTTGATTCTATGATTTCATATTTAATGGTATTGAAGCTTCTTCATACTCTTATGTTACTCTATGTAATGAAATTGTAATTGTTAAAAACGAATTCATGCTTATTGATTTTGAATCTAGGGTTTATGAAAAGTTAGAGATTTCTTCTAATTTGATTTTGAACTACCATATTTCTATAATTAGCCATGGGTACTCTAAGTCTATTGGAATTGATTTGAATTGCTTTTAATGGTTTTGGTTCTCTGAATTGATATGTAATAGAATTGAAGTTTCTTCATACTCTTATGATTATCTATGTGATGAAATTGTAAATGTTAAAAACGAATTCATGCCTATTGAATTTGATTCTAGGGTTTATGAAAAGTTAGATATTTCTTCTAATATGATTTTTGAACTATCTTAATTCTATAAATTAGCCATGTACTCTAAATCTATTGGAATTAATTTCTAATCCTTCTTGAAACTCAATTTAAAAAAAAAAAAAGGGATGTATGAAACAGTTTTCTGTCTTGTTTTAAGGATTGATTCTCACCAAGTTCCGGTAAGTCTTATTTTTTTTTATATTTTTTGTGAAAAAATGGCCTTTATTATTTTAAATGATCTAAGAATAACTGGTTTTCAATAAGTAATGAAGTCAGGGTGAATTTTTGAGTCTGGGCTACCAAAACTGTAGGTTTCTTGATAGACGCATTTATGTGTCTATTTTTATCTCTTTTGTATATACTGTTAGTACCCATTTTTGTACTAATTTTGGTATTTTATCCCTTTGTAGGTGTTTTTTGAGGAATAGGCTTTTGCGGCAAAATTGGCTCGAAAAGTTGTTAAAGATACCTGGAAGGACATTTGCTATTCGGACTCTCATGTTGGATAAGGGGTAACCCATTTCCAGGCAACTGCTAAGCACAGACCGGGATTGGATAAGGGGCGACCATCTTTACCATTTGAAATGAAAATTTTGGCGGGAAACTATTTTACAGCTGCGGAAGTTTTCTGATTCAGTTTCTAACCGAGATTTCAGGGGATTTGTTCACGGGAATGGTTGGGACTACCCTGTTACATCAAACAAGGGTTAGTAAGGAAGTTGGTTATGTTAAAAAAGGCAGAGTTAATCGGTACTCTTTAAAACAGAAAAAAAAAGTTTCTCGGGAAAGTTAGTTTTGGTTATTTAGGGAAGGTACGCAAGTGTAAAGGAAAGATAATCCTCTGGGATTCTATATGATCAATTCAGAAGAGTTTGGAAAGGTAAAAACAGCTAGAGATGCGTCGATAGAGAAGAAAAAAAAGAAATTTCGTAACTTGAAGAGAAAGAAAAAAACCAAAGATATTCTCGAATTTTCTTGGCCCTATGAGGTATAAAAGAGTTGGTTCGATTCCAAGAAGGGTTATGAACACTTTGGGGGAAGTTTAGATCCTTAGAGAAGCGGAAAAAATCAACTGGAGGAGAACGCGTTCTGCTTCTGCTGCCGCTGCCGGAGAAGACGACGAAGAACATAAGACGCACATACAACAGTCGCAGGAGCAGACTTATTTCAGTGACAATAAACGCCTATCGTTCCTGTCTGCAGTGACCGAAACCCTTCAGCAACGATTCAGGCTTCTGTTTTAGACTTTCAGCGACTACAGTGTATTCTTTTACTCTTTTAATCAACTTTTGAGCTATAAATATGTACTTTGAGCAAGTGATTAATATGAGGAGCTAAACCCCTTAGCCGAGGCGACGGAGGAAGCCATTGTTCCATGAAAAGTGGTATAATTCTATTTTAATTATTTTTGCAATTTCTTATATGATTATATGCTTTGATTGAGAATTGATTGAATGATTTTTCTTAAACAATTGTGATTTCTCTTGATAGATTATGCTTAGACTTATGTTTTTGATATTCTATACTTTCGAAATACACTTGTTATTCCAAAAATCTACTTTTGCAAAATATTAGAATCACTTTAAACGTAAAGAGTTGCATGAATATTGATTAGATTATATCACTTCATTGGTTAATGGTGGAATCCAGAGTCTCGGTGTTTTCTTTATATTTTTGATACAACTTTATTTAATTGTTGAGTTTAATTTGAGTCTATGAAATCCTTCACAAGTCTTTTGTCTACAGGTTTTGGAACGTAAAGAAAAAAATTGAGCCAAGGAGTTTGGTGATTTCGTAAAGACTTGGAGCAAAAGATTAAAGCGAAAAGAACGGAAAAGAAGACAACTTTATTTTAGTTATTTTTTTATTTTTATTTTTAGTTTATTTTTTATTTTTTATTTTTTTAGGGTTTTGTTTTTTTTTTTAGAAAAAAGAAAAAAAAAGAAGAAAAAGATTGTATTAGGGTTTCTTTATTATTTTGTAATTTTTCTTTTCTTTTTTTTGGACTTTGGACATTTTATTTTTTATTTTTATATACCCTACGGAAGGGTATCATTAAATATAAAAACTGTTTGCAGAGAAGGAGGACAATTACGATATTGTCTCTGCACCTTGGGTTCGTACACTTACACAGGAGTCAGTGGCCCAAGTCGACTACAACCGATTCATCCCCCGTCTGGAACGGGAGGTAAGATTCTGAACACTCGCGAATCCCCTGTCAGCGAGTTACTGTATTCCTTAAGGTGCATATATGCTGAGGACTGAATACGGACATTTATTTTCCTAGTAAAGGGCAAGGCCTGGCCATACAAGATAAGGGTTCGGATTTCATCACCGTTCTCTTCTTGCCCGCCTTAGGAAAACAATACCGAATGCGAACCCAAGCTTAAAATTTTGACTAGAACAAGACCGATAAGGTAACGAGCTTATAGGAAAGTCGTTCAAAAGGATCGTATTGGGTATTTTGTTAGCCTAGCTCAAAGTTCAGGAAGATTACTGGAAGTCGATTAGAGACGCCTTGTAACCCAGGGAAGCGTTGCCAAAGAGGTAGGGGTATCAAAGCTCCTCTGAGCTTCTCCTACTTCTCTTCGACTTACTTTATTCGGATCGTCCTACGAGGTTTACTATAATTGTACCCAGTTGCCTCTTGGAAGAGTAGAAGCTGGTCTAGAAACAATCTAAGTGGAGCCATCATGCTTTTTGTTTGCTAGAAATCAATAGGTTTGATTTGGTTGAGTCGTCTTTGATTGGTGATTGCTCACCCTTCCATTTTGGAAACTCTTGTATGCCTGAACGTAAAAGAGACGCCCTAGGTAGATTTGTTAAAGAAAAACCTAGCAGTTCTAAGCGTCTCGATTACCTTAATCTAGAAAGTCCAATTTTCGGAGAGTCATGTTTTGAACATTCTCCTGAAGAGAGAATCCCTAATACTCCGATAGTACCAGAAATTGCTACTTTGAAAGCTTTGTTGAATCCGACTAGGACCACTCGTCCCTCGTGTATTAAGTTAGCTGACACAGAAGCCAATTATGAGCTTAGACCTGGGACCATACAGATGCTCCCAATCTTTTTAGGGAAAGAAAATGAAAACCCTTATTTCCATGTTAGGTATTTTGAAGAAATTTGCAGTACCCTAAGAATTAGAGGCTTAGATGATGATGCTTTGAAACTTAGGTTATTTCCTTTTTCCCTGAAAGATAAAGCCAAATCGTGGCTGTATAGTTTGACTCCTGAGTCAATCGAAACATACGAACAACTTATATCTGCCTTTTTCAATAAGTTTTTCCCTAGGCATAAAACATCGTCGATTAGGACGCAAATCTGCACATTCTCACAACAAGAGGGAGAATCTTTGTATAGGTATTTGGAAAGGTTCAATGATTTGTTAACACAATGTCCTCACCATGGTTTAGAAAAGGTTAGGCTAGATCAGATCCTTTATGAGGGTTTAGATTATTCCACAATATCCACGGTTGAAGCTTTGTGTACAGGTGGGTTTGAGAACCAAACTGTTGATGCGGCAATGGAATTTTTGAATGAAACGCCGAAAAGACCCAACAATGGGAAAATAGTACGGAACCCCGGAAAACAATTCTTCTAAGCAGAGGAAACGTTAACAGGGTAGAAGGAGGCTATGAATCAGATGCCAAGATTGCAGCGATAGCTAAAAGGTTAGAAGCTTTAGAAATGGGTCACACTAGTGGTAGATTGGAGCCTTTTTGGGAAGGCTATAATAATGAAGAGCAAGCCAATGCTCTTTATAATAACACTAGACTTGATAATCGTCAGAAATTTGACCCATATTCAGAAACCTATAATCATGGGTGGAGAAACCATCCGAACCTTTCATGGTCTAAAGGCCAGGGTCAAGGTCAGTTTAGTAATTCGAATGCTCCTTCAGGTTTTGGATATACTAAAAATCCTTCAGGATCAGCTCAGTTTCAGAATCAGTCTGATAAGAAAATTTTGAGTCTAGAGGAATCTCTCGCTTTGTTAACCCAACAAACTGCAATGTTTCATCAATCGATGATACAAGGTTTAGATAAAAATAAAAAGATGGTCCAAGATAATTCTTAGGCTATTTCCGAGTTAAAAACCCAGGTTAGTTTGATAAATGAGTCTTTGAGAGAAAAAGGCAGGTTTCCTAGTCAAACATAACCCAACCCTAGAGGAGTTCATAAAGTAGGTACAAAACCATCGAATCAATTGAATGCTATTAGAACCCTTAGGAGTGGTAGAGTTGTAGACAATAAGGTAAACATGCCCGAAAGTGAGCAAACTTTAGTCCACCCCTCAGGACCATCCATAGTTGAGAAGACTGATAAAATCTCTGATGATGTCAATGCGGTTCCTGAGAAGCCCTATTTTATTCATAGAGCCACATTTCCACAGTTATTAGTACCAACAAAGAATGAATCCAACTTTAATGACATTATGGAGGTTTTTAAGAAAGTTACCATAAACCTTCCATTACTAGAAGCAATTAGGCAACTTCCGGCTTATGCCAAGTTCCTCAAGGATATGTGTACGCGAAAGCGAAAGCTTAGTGTCCCTAAAAAAGCCTTTTTAGCCAGTCATGTAAGTTCGATCATTCAGAATACCACAAGTCCTAAGTATAAAGACCCAGGTGCCCCTACCATTGCTTGCATGATAGGAAAACACAGGGTAGAAAAAGCTTTACTTGATTTAGGAGCTAGTGTGAACTTACTTCCATACCATGTGTACTTACAACTGGGACTTGGTGAATTGAAACCCACCAAGATAACACTGCAGTTAGCTGATAGGTTTGTTAAAATTCCTCGTGGTGTGATAGAAGATTTTCTTATTGAAGTCGACAAGTTTATTTATCCTGTGGATTTTGTAGTCCTAGATACACAACCTGTCCCTGACCCAGAGAATCAAATACCGGTGATTTTAGGTCGCCCATTTTTAGCCACGTCTAATGCCGTTATCAACTGTAGGACCGGACTTATGAACATATCCTTTGGTAATATGACCACTGAACTAAATGTCTTTAATGTTACTAGACAACCTTCTGATGATTTAGAGGAAGTGAATATGATTAGTACTTTGGTTCAGGATCTAGTTCAGGATAATTGGGAAGACACTTTGTTTGGTGATTCTTTAGATGAATTTGATGAGACAATTATCTTAGGTAAGATAGATGACCAAGCTTTAGAACGAGAAGAAGCTCTCGAATATTTTAAGGACTCTACAAACCCATAAATTCAGTCACTAGTGTTAGGTCTTTCTGTGAGTAATGATGACTCTAAGTTTGGGGGTAGAGAACTGGAAGAAGCTCTTGATTATTTTAAAGACTCTGAGGATCCGGAAATTCAAGCAATAATTAGAGGTTTGTCTGAGAATACTGATTACCCTAATTTTGGGGGTAGTGATGGTCAAGTATCTTTATTAGAAGTCCCTAACTTGGGACTCGAGTCTAGTGTGCCTAAGGTATTACTTAAGTATGTCTCGACTCCACAACCTGATCCTCCTGATACCGTCCGGGAAGTGGGAACTCATAGTTCGGAAAAATATGTTTGTCAAGACACTCACATGAAGCCTAAGAGGGCGTCACAGATAAACCCAGTTATCTTGCAAGAAAGTTTAGATCAGGTGGTGCTCCGTCTGTTAATTTTTCTAATCCTGTGCAGTTGTCTCATATTAGTGGCAGTGTTATTTGGTTCTGATGACCCACAGTTATTTCGACTACTGATATATGATTTGAAAGGTAATTAGCCATTTTATGGTACTTGATGTTTGGTTGAGGACTTTAAACTTAGCACTTCTTGGGAGGTAACCCATGCTCATGCAACACGGTAATATATTTCCTTAACTCTTTTGCTTCAAATGGTAACAGTTTCTCCTTGTTCATGCTTTTAATTTTATCTTTAGAACATTGAGGACAATGTTAGATTTAAGTTTGGAGGTATGGGAGAAACTTTTTTGTTGTATTATAAACTCCAGATCCTAGAAATTTATGCCTATTAAGGATGGATCTAACCAATATAAGTGGATGGAAGCATTTTGGTTTTAGGAGTTGAGGAACCAATCTGACTAGATGGAAACATCTATAAGAGTCTATTCATAAAAGCACGGAGCTCAGGTGTTAGAAATAACATGATAGTTTCACCGTATCTCGGAATCATCTTATTACTTCTGTTTTTATTTTTGCAAATTTTTATGTTGAAGTCTGCTGGGTTGAAATAGGGTGATTGAGTTACTAAAAAAAAAAAAAAAGACCAGACCAATTAGAACAATCGGAAAAAATATTAACACTTGGATAGCAATATGTGTGTGTTCTCTCTGTCTCCGTCGCCTAAACAAGCGTGGAATGCAGGATCGACGGGAATTACCATGTAATCAGCTGACAAGAAGCATGCGCTTGGATCCAAAAGATCTAATCATGTCGTTAAAAAAATAAAATAAAAGGTTTATTATAAAGTCGACCGCTGGTTCCCTTGTATATGTCAACTGAGTTGATGTAGATTTAGGATTGTCGACCACTGGTTCCCTTGTATATTCCAGTTGTGTTGATATTAGTCCATACCAGTATCTCTATCCACTAGGTCATAGGTTCATCTTGGCATTGAAGTCCATTCGCAACCATCTACTTCTATATCCATCTTCTTAATCTATTCATGTGATTTGTTTGATTCCGGATACTGATGTCCATAGTGCGACTATCTGAGTAGAGCTCTGTCACTTATATGAATTTTAGTATACTTGAGTGCAAACTCATATACAGCAATTGGAATTTCGCATCAGGGTACTTCCTCCCGTAATCAATAAGAATGCCAACCAAGGAGATTCTTTAGTGCATTCCAAGGTTCTGCGTAGATAGCTAGGGCCTGGAGTAAAGGTTTTGTGGGTACACCTCTGGTAAACCCTCCCGAGATTATAACTCGGCCACTAGGGCCACCTAGGGGTTTAAAGGCTTGTTTCACATGCTAAGTGCAATCGACGATGCCTGCGACAGTGAGTTAGGATTTTATTTTTTGTAGTTTTGATTTGCTCGGGACTAGCAAATAATAAGTTTGGGGGTATTTGATAGACGCATTTATGTGTCTATTTTTATCTCTTTTGTGTATACTGTTAGTACCCATTTTTGTACTAATTTTGGTATGTTATCCCTTTGTAGGTGTTTTTGGAGGAATAGGCTTTTGCGGCAAAATTGGCTCGAAAAGTTGTTAAAGATACCTGGAAGGACATCTGTTATTCGGACTCTCATGTTGGATAAGGGGTAACCCATTTCCAGGCAACTGCTAAGCACAGACCGGGATTGGATAAGGGGCGGCCATCTTTACCATTTGAAATGAAAATTTTGGCGGGAAACTATTTTACAGCTACGGAAGTTTTCTGATTCAGTTTCTAACCGAGATTTCAGGGGATTTGTTCACGGGAATGGTTGGGACTACCCTGTTACATCAAAAAAGGGTTAGTAAGGAAGTTGGTTATGTTAAAAAAGGCAGAGTTAATCGGTACTCTTTAAAACAGAAAAAAAAAGTTTCCCGGGAAAGTTAATTTTGGTTATTTAGGGAAGGTACGCAAGTGTAAAGGAAAGATAATCCTCTGGGATTCTATATGATCAATTCAGAAGAGTTTGGAAAGGTAAAAACAGCTAGAGATGTGTCGACAGAGAAGAAAAAAAAGAAATTTCGTAACTTGAAGAGAAAGAAAAAAACCAAAGATATTCTCGAATTTTCTTGGCCCTATGAGGTATAAAAGAGTTGGTTCGAGTCCAAGAAGGGTTATGAACACTTTGGGGGAAGTTTAGATCCTCAGAGAAGCGGAAAAAATCAACTGGAGGAGAACGCGTTCTGCTGCTGCTGCCGGAGAAGACGACGAAGAACATAAGACGCACATACAACAGTCGCAGGAGCAGACTTATTTCAGTGACAATAAACGCCTATCGTTCCTGTCTGCAGTGACCGAAACCCTTCAGCAACGATTCAGTCTTCTGTTTTAGACTTTCAACGACTACAGTGTATTCTTTTAATCAACTTTTGATCTATAAATATGTACTTTGAGCAAGTGATTAATATGAGGAGCTAAACCCCTTAGCCGAGGCGACGGAGGAAGCCATTGTTCCATGAAAAGTGGTATAATTCTATTTTAATTATTTTTGCAATTTCTTATATGATTATTTGCTTTGATTGAGAATTGATTGAATGATTTTTCTTAAACAATTGTGATTTCTCTTGATAGATTATGCTTAGACTTATGTTTTTGATATTCTATGCTTTCGAAATACACTTGTTATTCCAAAAATCTACTTTTGCAAAATATTAGAATCACTTTAAACGTAAAGAGTTGCATGAATATTGATTAGATTATATCACTTAATTGGTTAATGGTGGAATCCAGAGTCTCGGTGTTTTCTTTATATTTTTGATACAACTTTATTTAATTGTTGAGTTTAATTTGAGCCTAAAAAATCCTTCACAAGTCTTAGAGTTCAAATCTTTTTACCACTACAACTACAAAACACATCATTTCTATAAACAGATTTTCTGTCTGACTTTTCGAAATTAATTCGACCCTATTACCGAATTTATTATTATTTTTATATTTTTTAAATGAAAGCTTATCTTCTATTATCTAAAATGAGATTAGATCCAATAGATTTTGATGAAAAATGAAACCCGTGTGGTTTTTGAAGTGAAGACTACTAAATCTGTAGGTTTTCCATGTAGCGTTTTAATGTTTGACTTACTAGAAGGATTTCGACTTGGTTTATTAACTTATTGTTCTCCCGTATAATTTTTATGAGAAAGATTATCCTCTTTTATTTAGAATGGTCCAAAAACCAAAGGATTCCGATAAAAAAAGAATGAATTTTTATGAACTTTGAAATCTGTAGTTTTTCTAAAGAAATTGCACTGGCAGTTTTATTGGAGTGACTTGGACATGATTCTTAATTTATTATTTTTTATCGTATTTTTTATATGATAGCTTGTCCCTTCTTCTTTGGAATGAGCTAATAACCACCCAATTTCATTGTGCAATGAATTCTATAAAAAAAATTTGAACACAGGCTGTCCAAACTGAAGTTTCTGAAAATTATGTTCATATTTTACACTATATTTCCTTTGTTCTTTGAATTATTGAATTACTTCTTTTTGATAATGATTTTTGTACGAAAAGAGAAATTTTCTATTTTCTAAGATGTTATAGTTTGATGAGTTTTAATTTGAAATTAAGCCATCGTAAGTTTTGAATAATAGTGGTTTAAAACGAATTTTTCGTGCAAAATCTTTTATTTCAATGCACTTAATAGTTATGAATTTATATTCATCTCTATGATTTGATACTCACATGTATTTATGATTTTTTTTATGCGGGAAAAGCTAAGGTAAGTTGATTTCATAGTTTATGAATCAAAATTTGTTGATGGTTTGTTTGATTTTTCGATTGCGTTGAGCATCCTCTTGGTTACGAACCCTGCTAATGAGTTTTTCGGGACCACAAGGGGAAATCAATATTAATAGTGACCCGCGGAAGGATTATCCTGGATGATAGGGTAGTTTTCTGATAAACCATGACAATTGGTTAATTGGACCCTCATAGTAGACTATTGCAAACTCACTTGTTTTAGATGATTTCGATTGTGTATCATCTTTGTAAGGCCTTTGATACTTCGATATGGATATGCTCTACATCTTAACACATTATTTATGGTTTATTCGATTCGATATCTTATCGTTATCTTCATTTGGGCATTCTTTATACTCGTGTTATCGTACCGTTATCTTTCTACTGGGTTGTGGCTCATCCTTCTGTTTTATTTGTTTTCCACATAGTTTGAGGGAGGCTTGAGGCAGTAAGCTTTCTAAGCTTGTTGTTTCAATCTTTGGGGGTCAAAGTGAGTACGTTCACTTTGAGTGCATGTATATATCCACGTGTTTATCTGGGTCAGTTTGTGAAAATTAAAATTGTATTTCCGACTGATTTGGTTTGTAAAATTAAAAGTAGTATTCTTTTTTCTTGATTTTGTAGTTTGTAAGAAGGGTATTCTAATTAGATAAGTGTGGATCATGTTTAGATGCTTTTATGTTAGACATCTTGTATTCCACACCTTTTGGTTAACTGTTTTGATAATTTTAATAAAATTTTCTTGTATTGTTTAATACCATAACTTTTACTCTTGTTTACAAACTGTTTTCAACCCGTGCATCCCAAATGGCAGCTCAGGGGGTTTGGAACTTGTCAGCTGATCGAACTCCTCATCCGATTGGAAATAAAAAAAAAATCGGGCAGTCACAATAATCATCCATGGCCATCACCAAAAAATCTAGTTTTCCTTTCCATTCTCAAACTTGAACATCCGCATTGCGAACTTTCCCTCGACTGGTTTGTGGTTCTGAGTTAACATCCTTGATGGTGCTAGCCGCGCTGGTGAATTAATTTCAATGCTAAGCCAACATCTGGATGAATAAAGGACTTAGTAGCACCAATATCAGCCATCGATAATACCCATTCTCAACTGATCTTCACATCAATGGACATCGGTCCAGAAGATATTTTCTTCTTGGTGTGTGTTCCTTACTCCCTAGTAAGGTACTGATGTTGCGATGTTGGATCATACCAACATCATGTTGAGCCTTCCCAGCATCATGTTGTATCTCATCAGCACTTTCATCGTATCTGATACCCTTAGTGTAGTTCTTATATGTAGAACAACACGTTTCACCATTATCAAGTTGTTGCGAGGACGTCCTTCGTGTCTGATCAGCAAGCAATGAGTCTTGGATATAGGGTTCCCATACATTTTATGCTAACCTTTGGACTGATCTTCGTCCCATCCTTTCTAGACCTTGTACTTTTAGTGTGGATCATTCACTTAAAATACATTTCACAACCAATTTCAAAAAACAACAACAAACTCAACTAGCCTTCTACAATCCAATGTGAACAGAGAGACTCTTAACCAGGGCTCTGATACACGAATTCTATCACAGGTTCAAACTATACGATGTAACAGCCAAACTTGACAACAATACTATGCTCCACAACACAGTCTCAGCCAATTCGCACTTAGTCAATTACTACTTTTCTTCTTGACTAAAACTAAATTCAGCCTATACTTAAACATAGGTTCTGCTCACAATCATTCAAGCTACCAAATCAAAACACACACTCCACTTGATGCATAAACAGTAACCCAAACTAAGGGACAAATGCGCTAACATAACTTAGCTTTAATCTTGGACGAAGCCTTATTATTATTGCATACTTAGGGCTACACAAACTCTTCTTGTTACGGATACCCAACCCATCATAAGATCAGGCTTTTATATCCTTACAAAAGCTACACACAAAAATTGACCAGCAATTACAACTTACTCTATGCAAGGCAGTTGGCCAACCGCGCCAACTTGTTTAACTCCTTTCCTAAAGCCACAAGGGCAGTCCCTAGCCTTTAGAAAAGCATAAAGCAAACGCCAACTCTTGTAACCAACTTGTAACCGTAAAGGACATGTGTTTGGCACATGTCTCTAGCCTTACAGTGCCATGGTAGCTTGTCCCAACCAAAGTACAACCATCATAGTTGTGCGTCATTCCCCAGTGATGCAAGTCTGCTAATACAATCCTTGCTTGTAGCCCTACATGCCTCATGCACACAGTCTATGTGCCAGACTCTTGTGGCACATATTGATGCTAATCTCGCATCTTTGCCCATGTTCAAACCTTGTTTGGCCTATGCCTTTGCATAGTCTGCAACTCTGAATGCACCATATGCATTTCTGCACCATCTTAGCACTTTATTACTAGGCCGCTTGACAGACCGGTCATAGTTATACACATGCTAATATAATATTTGATTGTTCTTGGTGGCTTCTTTGCTGTAATATTATCTAAAATCAAATAAATTTTGGGAAAAATGAAAAGAAAAGTAGATTAATGGAGTTTTTGTTTTTCTTCTTCATTTTTAGTTTGGTGTTTGATTAGAAATTAGACATATTCTATTTTCACAGTCACTTGATCAGCAAAAGATTCGTTAACAATCAAATCAAGTAAATCCTATTCTTGACAACACCAAGTTATATAATATTAGACCGAATTTGTTGGATTTTGTGTTTGTTGTTTTATTAATTGCTGAATTTTCTCTTTTTTCATAAATTTTATTGGGTTTGGTTTCATCAATAATTGGCTGGGGCACTTCTCTGATAATTTCCTTTTTTTTTTTTTTTGATATAAAAAATTTCACGAAGGCAAAGAGTAGGATCCGAAAGGAAACAAGACTTACCAAACGACACAAGACCCAGACAACTACTATCTCCGTTTCAAAAATATATGCACACAAATCAGCCTATTTTTTTGAAACGGAGGGAGTAATTAATAGTCTAACACCATAATAATATTCCATGGCTACAAGTAGTGTAACACCATAATTCCATAGCTATATTATTGCTTAACCTGCCCAATAACACGTAGGATGGTACATCCCGCGGACCGAACTAAAAAGTCAAAATACTAAATAACTTAGCAACCACAAGCAAGAATAGTTTTCACAAGTCCGAAGGGAAAGCTAAGAAATACATCCATATTTCATTACTGACAATTATCATTATTACCAGGACCTCCATAATAGAAACCGTAACCGTTTTTATGTTTTTCATCAATTTTAAATCATAGCAATTTGGATTCGATATAACCGGCATAACATCTTTTGGGTCTCTGGCTTCATTGTTTTCATCGACTACTTGGACATAATTAAAATAACTGGATATTCCTAAACCTCCTTCTGAAGGGAAATGACCGCTACCCATCTGAGTCGTAGTATGTCGTCTTTTCTATCTTTGATTAAAGATTTCTCCACCGAAATCTATTTCTGTGGCTGTCTTTGATAATTGGGTAAAAAGCGAACTTGGATAATATCCCACAGGAATACCTTGTATTTGCACCCACCAATTTTCACTATTTTGGTCATGCAAAATGATTTAATGTCAATCTTTACGACAAAATTGGCAAAAAATGTAAGACATTAATTACTTTTATTTTACTACCTTGTATACTAAAAGGTGGCATCATTTTGGTCTTCTTTGAAAGCAGACAATTCTGTGAAATTGCAACCAATGTCGATATCTGAGGATGTATGCACAAAACCTTCACAGTCGAGGTTGTAGCAACCAGTCTTGTAGTCATCGGGCTAACAAAAAATTAATAAAATTAGACGATCCAAAAAAATAACGTCGAACCATCCCACATTACAGGGGATTCAAAAAAAGTTCTTACGGGGAATGTCTAACTAATATTCATCCTAGTCCAGAAAGTTTAATATATTGTAATAACGTTAATGTTGAAAAGGAAAAAATATCAGATGGCTTTCTGTACAGTAATAACACTTACTGTCCACAGTATAAAGAATCTGGTATGGTTATCACCATATATGGCTTTGGACACCTATTTAAGAAAACAAATTAAAATTTAATGGCGCACGGAAAACAATTTGAACTGTGGAAACATAACCTTGGATGGACAACTCACTTCCCATCCAGCTTCAATACTATTGTGATCATCATATTCACCGGCTATAACCCAGATTTGAGATACACTTATCTCAAGTAGTGTTTCCACAACCGGATTCCAAAGATTTATTTTTGCTTGTGCACCTAGAACATTTCCAAACACCCTGATTACCACGTACTAGAAAACATGTTTTTCAAATTAGTACAACCAATACGAAAAAATCTAATAAAACTTTTCATAAAAAAATAATTATAAATATATACCTCATGTCCGTCCCTATTACCGCTTGAATGTCCTGTATTAGTCATCTTGTAATGAGAAAATTTCGGACGACGATATTTGCGCGAAAGTATTGAACGAGAATCTTTTATATTCCTACGTATAGGGATAGTTCTTTGTGGACATTTTCCATATTTATGCCAAGTCTGTGTAATCTGAAATGTTCCGAAATTATCTGATTTCATATTCGTCGGGCTCATACTAGGTTTAACCTGTTTAATATATTTCAATAAATACAAAGCAATTCTCTTTAGAGCTTAAAATAAAAACAATCAAGTAATTATGAGAGAAGGTATTACTAAACCGAAAAAAATGATATTATTGTAAAAACGAATGTAAACTACTTAACCTGGATGGATTTGATTATTGATTTATTCGTGACATTCGAAATCTTTCTTCCGCCAACTAATTCTTTTGAAGCTAACCCCACAAAAAACAATTGCTAAAATGAGTGACTAGCAGATCGAGGTCATGAATTTAGACATTATATTGATTACATCGAATATGTCATATTACTACCGACACATATACAAAGATATGGAGTATTAATAATTTCCCATTTTTATATATGTAAAACTATTTACTAGGATGCATATACAGATATATATTCTCACCTAAAATATCCATTGTAATAATTGTAACTTATTTATTTATATAGTAATTATGAGAAATATTTATCCTAATAATTGTGATATATATATATCTATATTATAAAAAGAAGTGATGTCTGTCTTAGGTAAAAGACGGCCATTGATTTCGGTGATCCGGCGGCTGAGATCGATAGTTGGTGAGGTTTTTATCCGTCCGTCCATTCTTGACATATAATTTTGAAAAATATTTATATCCGTCTGTTCGTGATATGATCTATTCTAATCGACGGCATAGATTATGCCGCGGCCCATACCAAAGCTAATCTTAAGCTAGACATGGTTCTGACCTTGGCTCTGCCCGACCACCAAGTTGGGAAACAATTAACGATTCCTTATGTTACTCTGGCGAAAATCTAAGTTTGGAAAAGAAGAAAAAAAACGCGTTCCTTATGTGACTAAAATCTAAGTTAGGAATTACTTTCTAATCGTATTTCCTTAACTAATTCCTAAACTACTAATTATTATCCTACTACAACCAAAGCATGAAGTCTACGAGGAAATAAAGAAAATATGACCAGATGCTGTAAGAACTTCAATTTCTTAATATTTTAGGTTCATATGTCTTGAGGACTGATCCATATGCGTAGGAAATAAAGAAAATATGCCTTGGTTTGTGCGGTATGAGCTGCAATAAGAAGATAAGTATATATATTAATTAATGAAAACACCTATATATCAATTTGTACGATAATCAATTTTAATTTACCGATTAAATTTTTTTTTTTGTACGATAATCAATTTCATATGACACTAAAACTTCAATTGTCTGATTGTTTGAAACATTTAAGATCTGCTAACCCATGCATGTATTGTATGGGTAAAAATGCAGAATTTTGGATGAATACTTCGATCGGAATCATCCCTTTAAAGCGGCGGAGAAGACAATCATTGTTTGTTACTCCTAAAGAATTTAAGGAGCCATGGCCGGGGCCGTTTCATTTGACCAGGCTACCGCGGCCGTAGGTCCCAGCCAATTTATAGGCACGACTAATTCTAAAGTGGGGACTACGATTGGTCTTAGATTTTCTGGTTCACGACTATGGTCCGACTACTTAGACATGCTACTATAATCTAACTAACTAACACACTATACTATGACACGACAAACTATATTTTGGGATCCTCCCTAACGGTCGGGGCTTAACCTAATTTGACCCGGCCCTATCTGGCTATTGTGATCCAGCTAATTAAACGCGGTACTATGACCCGACTAACTAACACACTATAATATGATACAACCAACTAAATGTGTGGGTACTATATTTTCCTTTAAATTTTCTCCACGACCCCGGTCCTATCCGGCTGCTATGATCCAACTAATTAAACACGCGCTGTGACCCGACTAACTAACACTCTATAATATTACACGACCAACTAAATATTGGGACTGTTCTGCTATGACCCGACTAACTAAATATGCTCCTGACTATTATAGACAGGATCAACTAACACACTAATTTTAATGTGGGCACTACAACTGCCTTTAAATTTTCTCCACGGCCCCGGCCCTATCCGGCTATTATGATCCAATTAATTAAACACGCTACTATGACCCGACTAACGAAAACACTATAATATGACATGATCAACAAAATATTGGGACCGTTTTGCTATGACCATAGACTAAAATTGCATGGAAAGATACTGATCGACCGACCAAACAAAGGAACAATAAACAAAACTCTAAAAAGGTTGAGCCCCGGCCGTAGGCCGGGGTGATACCTAGTCACTTTATTAAGGAGACATTGTATTTGTCTTTGGGATAAAGGTGTTCGTAGTATCGGCCGGAGATGTTGTATTTGTCTTTGGGATAAAGGTGTTCATAGGATCGGCCGATCCTGGGGCCAGGATATATCGTCGGCGAGGGATATATCGTGTACGTCCGTTTTTAACATATAATTTTGGTCGGCGTGGATTATGCCGTGGCCCGACCAAGATTCTCTAACCTTACGGTGGCCACTTTTCCAATTTCATGAACCGTGATCGCACCAAAACATCCTTCCCTGTTCGTCCGTCCGTATAAATCATTCATCTATCTCGCATGACAAAAATTAGCGCTGTAGACTGCGAGTACCTAAAGAGACGAGGAACACCGAACACCTAAAGGCCAAAATTGTTTCTTCTTCTACCATCATCAATGGAGGGCGATACTCAATCATATCCAAGTACGGGGTAACTTTCTCTTTTCTGTTCCCTTTTCTTTCTTTCTTTCTTTCATCCAATTGCTTGAGAGATATTCACTATAGTTATATATAGGTTTTTTTTATAAAGTATCCAGCACCTGAATTGCCTAGACATGAATTGATCGATGCTAATAAGTGATGAATCTGGATGACCATGATCGGTTCAATATCGAAACTTCCTCTACATTCTTAGGAATATATATGTCCCTTTTTACTGGCACAAGCGAATAGGAAACAGTGATACTATAACATAGTACATATTTAACAGCAGTATATCCTGTCATACAAACACAACAGATCGTTTTTTTAAGGGTCAAAAGAAATTACAGGATATTATAAAGGAAACCTGATACAAGAATCTCCACCTAGGCTTATGGATATGTATAGGTGTTGATGGTGGTTTTCAGTTCAGGGCTAAAATTGTAAAACCCTGTATTTAATGCGCCGTCATTCTGCAAAGAGACTGAGTCATTCAAAAGTAATGAGTGTCCAGACCTCTTTACTTACATATTTATTGAGCAATTCAACATATTTATGAAATTTTTCCAAAATGGTGCGTGAAACAACAATCCAAGATATTCTGTAAATTTTAACCTATTGCATTATTCACTAATGCATGACCTGCCTGGTATTTTCCTATACTATGTTCCCAGCCGAACTCTCAATATTGGCATGACATGACGATTAATGTTCACTCGCAGCGGAGTAGCATGAATCTCCCGAAATGTCAGTATTGAGACCTGCATGAAAACACTCACGTAGGCAACACCACTCTCTGATAAAGAGATCAGCGTGTTATCACACTTTTTATATAAAAGTTAGCACGATATACGCGTTTAAATTCCTTAAGGAAAATCTAGATTGTCCATGTCAGTCTTAGAAAACGATCACGACCACACGATTTGGCCATGCAATTCAACAAGCCTAGCCTACTCCTAGCGGAACTAGGCGATCATCATGATGACCACCGGCGGGCCCACTAACGTCCCAAGCGGTCGGGATCCATGTAGTTCACCTGCAACACCCTCAAACGTTAGACAGAACATGGGTGATCGCGCTGTTAAAAAGAGCTCAAACGAGTCAAGACCGACCGTAACGGTCTCAAATTCATCATATCCGTCCAACTTAGCTAGCCTAGTTGGACGGCCTAGATCTTCCCTCGAATGATCAAAAGGGTACTGGCGTGTTCACCGGCGACCCAACTACATTCTTGGTCAATCGACTTTCCCACGACAAACAAGAAACGCGTTGAATCGCTCGCCCAAAGAAGGGTGATCGCGCAATTTTTAAAACCCTAAATTAAGTCAGCGGCGTTATGCAACTGCCGCAAATCGATCGTGTCCGTCCATCTTATCCAGCTTGGTCGAACAGCTTAGATCGGATTCTAGATGGACAACAACGTGACACTGTGATCACCGACCACCCCTCTTCCATGAGGAGCGATCGGCCAAGCCACGGCATGATCATGTGACCTCCGAACGATCACCCAAAAGAGGCTGGTCGCGATGTTTGCATAATCCAATGGCAGTACGCAACTGCCGCAAATCATCTCGTCCATCCAACTTCGCTAGCCTAGTCGGATGGTTTAGATTTATTTTCAAGAGGCCAACAGGGTAACACTGTGATCATCGGAGACCCCTCCTCCACAGGGAGTGATATACCAAGTGGTAGCTCACCCATAGGGTTCTCAAACGATCACCCAAAGGTGGCTGGTCATGCTACTTTTTTAAGACATTCAATTCGCGACTAATTTGAACGAGCTCTAAAACAACGATGTTCCCTGTACATCGATTATTTTCAGCTGCTTGTTTAAAAGCGATGCTTTATATACATCGATTATAAGCGATGTTTTATAAATATTGATTTCACAAATAATTTATTATTTGACCTAAAAGCACTATGTGCTGCTTTTAGCGGCGAGTCTCACGACTTCACTCATTTACTTGAGACATCAAACATGTCACAAACTGGGGGATGCTCACTGGGGTATAGGTCTGGCGGTTTACAGCGTGCGGCGCGCAACGCGTACGAGAAAGTGTCAGGAGAGGACGGACCAACAATGGGAGTAGTGGGTGAAAGTGTGACCAGGTTTCCCTCGTAATGGAAACGTGGTGATCACCATTTTTTACACAACCCCACTTCTCCACTACTTAACTTCCTACAAGATCAGGGGTGCGCTCAATGACTTGTATAAATAGGATTTCAACCTATTTCAACACAGAACACAAGTATCCAGAAACCATATTCTGATACAAGTCATAAAACAACCACACCTTCATAATTCAACATTCTGATCTCAAACACCTTCTTCGCTTCCCTCCCTAAGATCAACCCTTCTCCTTCACTTTGTGACCGAATTGAATCTGGAACGGCCATTTCTTGGTTTAGGCCAGAGTCTTACAGATTGATCTCTCGAATCTAAAAGTACTCCTGTGCAGTACATTTGTTTAGGGTTTGAATTCGTTTCTCATCAACACACCCAAATTACCAAATACAGCAGAATCAGTTTTTACCCCAAAACAATTGGCGACCACAGTGGGAGATTAATATCTTGGTTGCAAGAAATCAATTTCAATTTTCATTTCAATCTAGAACGGGTAGATCTTAGTTCTAAACTCATCCATTAATTCGATTTTATTTCAATCACCAATCCCAACTTCCGCCCCGTGATGTACCCCCACCAGCCAAATTCTACGAAGGTCACAGATGATCGAAACCCAATCACCATGGAAGGCATGGCTAGGATATTAGAAGATGTCCTCACAAATCAAGTTGATATCGCCGAACGGAAAAACGAGACATTTTGTCTCTTAAGGAGTATAGCAAACCGGTTGTGGAAGGAGTTGGCAAGCATTTATCCGGG
Organism: Papaver atlanticum; assembly: GCA_023531105.1. Lineage (NCBI taxonomy): Eukaryota > Viridiplantae > Streptophyta > Magnoliopsida > Ranunculales > Papaveraceae > Papaver > Papaver atlanticum. The sequence continues at coordinate 697,135 of JAJJMB010015994.1, forward strand.
GAACACCATCAATGTTAAAGATCACACAAAAAATGTTGAATCTTTACCTGAAGTTTATGCCCCCGCCAACAACGATGCAGATAGAATACGTAACCACGTCGGGCATGAACAGAAAAAAAACAATCAACAAAATCCAACCAACAACAGAGAGCCGAAACAGTTTCATAGGGGAAGGGACTCGCCAGGAGTGTCACAATACCTGCAGGAGAAGGGTAAAGAACCGTCTTATGAAACTTTATTGGAAAATCTGTATCTTAAGACCCTCGCGGGAGTTCAGAGAGTTGTGCAACAATCCACAACCGCAACCGCTCTGACTCTACCAAAAAGAGAAGCGCCTGAAGAATGGGAAATTTACCATGACCTCCATGAAGACAAGAACTGCACAAATGAACGGTACTCAATTCAAACACGTCATAGTGCTATTGTTGCCGATGCAGGGCCCTCGAGAGAAGTTGTACTTCAGCAAAACCGCCAAGCTAAACGATCCATGTCTATGTCAATGCACACTCACGTCTCAACTCCGCTCTTAAAACGGGCTTTATACCAAAGCCCACAGGAGATCTCCCAACAACAGCCGATAACGCTAGAGAAACCAGACTCAGGATACCCGCCCTTCCCATTTCCAATGAGGAAGGTTCTGGAGTTACTAGAAGTTTCAGTGCAAGACGGGGTAGTTCAACTACCTCTTGTATGGCGTCCGCCAACTGATCGAGAGATTATAGATCCGAGATATTGCCATTACCACAGGTTTATCCATCACCCTACCAGTGAATGCAACGTCCCGAAACGCATTGTCCAGGAGAAAATTAACTCGGGGGAGTTGCATCTATGAACTAGAAATCTTCCCTTTCTCCACAAGTTGACATGTGTATTTCCACAGAAGTGATCAAATCAACTGGGGACTTTTCATTGTTTGAGGCGTGTTACAACAACTTGGATCACAACTTGGATTTTGAGCAATTATCCGGGAGAGCCCAGTTTCGTTAAACAATTATTTGCGCAAGAGATCTTTTGGAAATTTGCTGGGGACTCACGCACGCGTCCCGTTTTGAGAATTAAGTCAATGTCGTTCTCAATCTCTATGTTATATTTTCTTCTACATGTTTCCCTTTTCGCGCAACGTTTGCAATTTTCATGCAACATGCACAATTTCTCCAGGTTGCATTACTTGTATTCAAAAATTAAAATTTCAGTTTGAGTAGTCGACCCAAGCATAATTCCTTTCAGAAAACTACTCATGAATTATCCAAAAAAAAATAAAAAAAAATAAAATATTTTCATAAAAAGCAATCACCTGCTAGTTCAAAACCAGAAAATCAAACCATGAAAGGAATTCCCCACGTCACTCAAAGACACCTAAAAGGAAAAAACAAAAGAGAAAGCATAAAGTATTCAAGGGAAATCGTCTAACAATGGCTCATTCTTCTTGGCGAAAGCATCCTTCATATTTTGGAGAGCGGTCTGCTTCAACTTCAACTCCTGGGATAACTTCTCAACTTATGCCTCCTGTTGGTTAATAAAATCCGCGGAAGGGACTTCATCCATTTCGGTTTGCAGTTTTTGGATTTTAGAGAATCCTTCACAGAACCAGGAGGCGTTAAACTCAAAGTTCACAAACATATCACGGTGGAACTCCCAGTTTTGAACTACTTCCTCAGAAACAGCGCACCCAGTCACGCTGCACATGTCATGAATGGAAGACAGAGCTTCTTCGACGCGTTTAACTAATGCAAAACGACTCTTATCTTCTTAAAAGTGGCAATGTGACCATGTTTCTTCCATATCCTGGTGTACAACTTCGCGTACTTAGCCGGCACGCTAAATCCTCCAACCAACACATGGTCTATGAAAGGGGCGTCAAGAGGGGGATCAAAAATGGCTCCAGCAACAGAATGCACAACTAATGCCGTATCATTTTCGAAAGGTTCCTTGGAAGAAGCCACATCGATCGCCATGGACGCAACGTCTTCATCAGGAGGGGAAGCAATGTTCCCTGTATCATCATCCATCTCCACCTCAAGATTTTTTTCCGTCACGGTCTCGTCCTGCAATATCACTGGTTAATGTTTGTTTAGCATCAAGGGATAAATTATTTTCATAAAATATATGGAAGACATACCAGCTCATCTTCCGGCTCGCTAGAATGATCAGACTCTCTACTACGCTTAGAAGTGCTTCCTTCATCGTCGTCGGAACCTGAATCTCCTTCGTCCTCAGCTTCCTCTTTGAGAGACTCAGTATCACCGGATTTCTCTTCTGAAGGCGTTGTATTGCAGCTGCGTGCGAGTCTAGCAAAAGCATTCACATTCCCGAAACCCTGATTTTTAAAAGGAGGAAGATGTTTAATGAGGCTGGCCCAAAATGATTAAAATCAACTGGTTAAGAGAAATCACGTATGTACCTGCATATTGGAAGAATTAAAAATTACTGGAGATGTTAAAGTCGTTCGAATGCCGCCTGCACGCATCTTGGACCCTCCTCTTTCTCCTGGGGACTGGCCCTAGTTCGTTTGCCCGAAGGAAGCGGCTTCAACAGCTTATGTCGTTTCAAAGTCCCAGAAGAAGGCTTGTCGCACGGAACTGTCACAACTTATTCCACGAATTTCTGAAAAGATAAGAGCTCTTCTTTCCAGAATTCCTTGTACTTATCAGTCGCCACTGGTTTTCTTCCTGGGAGCAAGAAGGGAAGGCTCATCTTTGTGGCGAAGAGGCTAGCATCAAAAACAGATGGCAAAAGCTCTGCTGAAGGCATAGGCGGGCGAAAAAACGGGACACCCTGATCAAATCCCATATGATGGGCGGCCCTGTCAATGTTATACGGAACTACAGTAAAGGATTCATTAAAGAAAGACGGAATATATCCCGGTGTGCAGCTTCGCATAAATATGATCTCTTCAAAACTCATATCCTCTCTATCAGTGCGTAACACTATATAAGATCGGCGGCAAAGGTTTTTGGTTGAATTACAGAAGAATGAACCGGTGCCCACGGACGAAAATCAATAGCATGCACGCTGTCGAAAAAATTGATAAGCTTTAACCCAGGATTTGGGCGTCTCTTCTGCCAACGAAGTATTCTAGAACCTCCATATACACTGGAGAACGAAGCTGCAGGGATAGGAGCATAACCTTTAAAGTGCTCCCATAAGCATGCTTGGAGAAAAGCAATGTGGAGATGCGACTCCACCTTCATATATCCGTTGGAAGCATACATGTCCGCTGCCAGAGAATCTAGATGAGAGTACAAAGACCCAAGGAACAAGCTGCATAGGAGGAGGACTACGCCTTTCGCCAGCTTAATATCAAACATAACGAGCTTCCGTCTTATAGTCTTCTTACCAGAGCCATCATCAAAAACGTCTTTGGACAGCCACAAGGATAAAAACACATCAACACTGAGTACATCATCCAACACTTGACCTACTCTCGGTTTCGTAGGAAACCATTCAGACACCCACCAAGTATAAAAGTATTTTTCATCATTTTCCTTCTGATTATATCCTTCCGCCTTATTCACTAGAGTGGCGAACATCACCTCTTCTTCAGCGAACAACTTAAAGTCAAGATTCTCTGCAACTGGAAGACTCAACAAAACGGCTACACTTTCTAAAGTGATGGTCATTTCTCCCAATCAACATATGGCCGTGTGCGTGGAAGGACACCGTTGAGAAATGAAAGTGATCAAACCTGAAGCTTTGGAGTTGCTAACAGCGGTAATGGACGGACACCAGCTGCTTTGGACGGAACGAGGACGAGCAAATAAAATATAAAGGGGAGGGTCGACGCCCTTTTATACCCACATACTTTGCAGAGTCCTAATGAAGGAAGGATTTCCTACTTGGCTCGAACACAAAGAAAGGCAGCCGGGACCGCTAACACGCCATGGTTGTGCTGATGTCGTCCGCCGCACGGACCTATTGTTTGTGATCGATCGAACTCCTCCTGGTAAACCTTATCTTTCTTGTATCTTTAACGTTTTGTATATCACAATCAATTGCTTACCCCGCAATAGTGTCACCATTACGTGCTAAGCAGGGGACTTAATTTTGATGGTGGTTTTCAGTTCATGGATAAAATCGTAAAACCCTTTATTTAATGCACCGTGATTCTGCAAAGAGACTGAGCCATTCAAAAGTAATGAGTGTCCAGACCTCTTTACTTACATATGTATTGAGCAATTCAACATATTTATGAAATTTATCTAGAATGGTGCGTGAAGCAACAATCCCAGATATTCTGTAAATTTTAACCTATTGCATTATTCACTAATGCATGACCTGCCTGGTATTTTCCTATGCTATGTTCCCAGACGAACTCTCAATATTGGCATGACATGACGATTAATGTTCACTCGCAGCGGAGTAGCATTAATCTCCCGAAATGTCAGTATTGAGACCTGCATGAAAACACTCACGTAGGCTACACCACTCTCTGATAAAGAGATCAGCGTGTTATCACACTTTTTAAATAAAAGTTAGCACGATCGACGCGTATAAATTCCTTAAGGAAAATCTAGATTATCCATGTCAGTCTTAGAAAACGATCACGGCCACACGATTTGGCCATGCAATTCAACAAGCCTAGCCTACTCCTAGCGGAACTAGGCGATCATCATGATGACCACCGGCGGGCCCACTAACGTCCCAACCGGTCAGGATCCATGTAGTTCACCTGCAACACCCTCAAACGTTAGACAGAACATAGGTGATCGCGCTGTTAAAAAGAGCTCAAACGAGCCAAGACCGGCCGTAACGGTATCAAATTCATCACATCCGTCCAAATTAGCTAGCCTAGTTGGACGGCCTAGATATTCCCTCGAATAATCAAAAGGGTACTGGCGTGTTCACCGGCGACCCAACAACATTCTTGGTCAATCGACTTGCCCACGACAAACCAGAAATGCGTTGAATCGCTCGCCCAAAGAAGGGTGATCGCGCGATTTTTAAAACCCTAAATTAAGTCAGCGGCGTTATGCAACTGCCGCAAATCGATCGTGTCCGTCTATCTTCGTCAGCTTGGTCGAACAGCTTAGATCGGATTCTAGATGGACAACAGCGTGGCACTATGATCACCGACCACCCCTCTTCCATGAGGAGCGATCGTCCAAGCCACGGCTTGCTCATGTGGCCTCCGAACGATCACCCAAAAGAGGCTGGTCGTGTTGTTTGCATAATCCAACGGCAGTAAGCAACTGCCGCAAATCATCTCATCCATCCAACTTCGCTATCCTTGTCGGATGGTTTAGATTTATTTTCAGGAGACCAACAGGGTAACGATGTGATCATCGGCCACCCATCCTCCACAGGGAGCGATCGACCAAGTGGTAGCTCACGCATAGGGTTCTCAAATGATCACCCAAAGGTGGCCGGTCATGCTACTTTTTTAAGACGTTCAATTCGCGACTAATTTGAACGAGCTCTAAAACAACGATGTTTCCTGCACATCGATTATTTTCAGCTGCTTGTTTAAAAGCGATGCTTTATATACATCGATTATAAGCGATGTTTTATAAATATTGATTTCACAAATAATTTATTATTTTACCTAAAAGCACTATGTGCTGCTTTTAGCAGCGAGTCTCACGACTTCACCCATTTACTCGAGACATCAAACATGTCACAAACTGGGGGATGCTCACTGGGGTATTTGTCTGGCGGTTTACAGCGTGCGGCGCGCAACTCGCCCATTACGAGAAAGTGTCAGGAGAGGACGGACGGTTAACAACAATGGGAGTAGTGGGTGCAAGTGTGACCAGTTTTCCCTCGTAATGGAAACGTGGTGATCACCACTTTTTACACAACCCCACTTCTCCAATACTTAACTTCCTCCACTTCCTACGAGATCATGGGTGTGCTCAATGACTTGTATAAATAGGAATTCAACCTATTTCAACACAGAACACAAGTGTTATCAACACAAGTATCCAAAAAACATATTCTGATACAAGTAACAAAACAGCCACACCTTCATAATTCAACATTATGATCTCAAACACCTTCTTAGCTTCCCTCCCTAAGATCAACCCTTCTCCTTCACTTTGTGACCGAATTGAATCTGGAACGGCCATTTCTTGGTTTAAGCCAGAGTCTTACAGATTGATCTCTCGAATCTAAAAGTACTCATGTGCAGTACATTTGTTTAGAGTTTGAATTCGTTTCTCATCAACACACTCAAATTACCAAATACAACAGAATCAGTTTTTACCCCAAAAGAATAGGCATAAGGCTTTGGATGAATGGGACTTGATAGAAATCGAGACTACACTACTATCAGAAAGAGGATTTGGAATGACATTTATGAGAAAAAGGTAAGAAACAATTGATGAATTTAGCATATTCTGAGTAGTTATGCGACGATCACAATTATTTCCTGTGAAACTGTTTTGCAATGCCAATGAGTGAAAGAAAACACGGCCTTTGTATCATGGAGATTTACTAAGACAACAACACTATCTGCGCATGCCGACTTTCACTTGGATTTCGAACCAAAAAAAAAAACACAAGACTTATTAAAGGCACAAGAAATACTAAATTCAGCGTGACCAAAGAGATGGTAACATGCCATTTGATACATCGTACAGTTAGGGACACCGCAGATAACAATGAGGCTTCTATTGATTTTGCAGTTGCACCAAAACCGTACACATTTATGCCAGTCGGCTAGGGAGAATATTCATGGGTGGTTTCAGGATTATGTTGACATTGTTGATAGGACTAAATATCGCCCTTTGAGTGACGGTAAGCCTCTCATCTATATAATTATTTTTGTCGCTTATGTTTGTTATATGATCTTTGTGAATCAGTTTTATTTAGTGTATGACCAAAAGTGTATTAAATACATTTGATTTTCTGGGCTTCTAAGATTATTGAAGCTTAGTGTGTCACGAAGTATGGGTTTATGCTTTTGTCACGAAGTATGGGTTTATGCTTTGCTCTCTGTATCAAGATTCCATTACCTTGGAAAAAGAGAAAAACAAATAGTTGAACCACCGGGTGATATGGGAAATTTAGTCATGGCGATCTCGCCTCCTTTCCCATTTAAGGTCTGTTGAAAATTATTCTTTTTTATACACATTTCAGTCGATTGGTAGCTCAAACCATGCTTGCGTGTTTGATGATTAGAATAGTGTTAACACATTGTGACATTTCCACTGGATTGTTTCAGCCGTAGGCCCCAAGCCCTATCCGGCTATTATGATCCAACTAATTAAACACGCTACTGTGACCCGATTAACTAACACACTATAATATGACACGACCAACTAAATATTGGGACTGACTAATTAAATATGCTCCCGACTATTATAGACAGTACCAAAGAATACACTAATTTAAATGTGGGCACTACATCTGCCTTTAAATTTTCTCCACCGCCGTAGGCTCCGGCCCCATCCAGCTATTATGATCCAACTAATTAAACACGCTACTGTGACCCGACTAACTAACACACTATAATATGCCCGACTAATTAAATATGCTCCCGACTAACTAATTATGCTCCCGACTATTATAGACAGGACCAACTAACACACTAATTTAAATGTGGGCACTACATCTGCCTTTAAATTTTTTCCACCGTCGGGGCCGCAGGCCTCGGCCCCATCCGGCTACTATGATCCAACTAATTAAACACGCTACTGTGACCCCACTAACTAACACACTATAATATGACATGACCAACTAAATATTGGGACCGACTAATTAAATATGCTCCTGACTATTATAGACAGGACCAACGAACACACTAATTTAAATGTAAGCACTACATCTGCCTTTAAATTTTCTCCAACCCCGGGGTCGTAGGCCCCGGCCCTATCCTGCTCCTATGATCCAACTAATTAAACACGCTACTGTGACCCGACTAACTGACACACTATAATATGACCGACTAATTAAATATGCTCCCGACTATTATAGATATGACCAACTAACACACTAATGTAAATGTGGGCACTACATCTGCCTTTAAATTTTCTCCAACGCCCCTATCCGGCTACTATGATCCAACTAATTAACCACGTTACTGTGACCTGACTAACTAAAACACTATAATAAGACACGACCAACTAAATATTAGGACCGTTCTGCTATGACCCGACTAACAAAATATGCTCCCGACTATTATAGACATGACCAACTAGCACACTAATTCTAATGTGGGCACTATATTTTCCTTTAAATTTCTTTCACCGCCGGGGCCATTGGCCCCGGTCCTATCCGTTTACTATGATTTAACTAATTAAACACGCTACTGTAACCCGACTAACTAACACACTATAATATGACACGACCAACTAAATATTGGGA